>JARQOC010000003.1:98532370-99132370 GCA_033576535.1 Allobates femoralis | reverse complement strand
TCTGGCATTTAATATGAAATCATCCTACAGAGAAGTGAATCGGGAGAGCAGATCAACAGGTGATACATCAGCAGAAGGACACATCAAAAGGGGGAATGGATTTTGATGGTCAAGACTTATATAAAAGACCCTTTAATTAAGGCCAGAAAGCCAGACTATATACTCTGAATTCTGACTGAAGTTATGTGACTTCACCGCTGTCTCTTAATAGAGTGCTATACTAGGTGAGGAGAGTCATATCCATTATTATTAGGCCGCCTATTTAGAAAAGCCAAACTCTGATTGACTACTTTCAAGTTTACACAGGACAAAAAGTAGACTTGGTCATAAAATGATCATTAATATAATAATTCTGTTCCCATACAGCATCATGTTGTCATCAGCAAATCACCTGTCTACCGGATGATGAGCTTCTGAAAATAATGATTTTTATGCTGACAGAGCACCTAATGAACAAGCAATTTGCTATTTTGTTAGGTGATATCGCTTATGTTTCCATGTGGATGAGTGGGAAACGCATGTCAGGAACTCTCAAATTAAAGGAGCATGTAAAGTCGGCATTATAATATTGAGCACTTATGCAGATTATTTAGTGGGCTCAGTTGAAGACAACTTTAATGTTTTTAGGGCGTTCCTAATTTAATATGATGGTTTTGTCTTGATGACAGATTCTGTTTTGGAGAAAACAAATCCTTTAACTTTCATAACTAGATATGAATAGAACCATGAAAGTTTGGGTCCTGGGGGTTCTGCTGAACTGTGTAAAATGTTCTGTTCTGGATGCAAACTTGATCCGAACCTCATTGGAAGTCATTGATTGGGCAGTTTAGCTCTCCAGCTACATTGAGTCAGCCATAAACAAAGAACTTCCTGTTAAGGGAGGAAGGTTAGGACGTCAAAGTTTCCTAATTTATTTTTCGTGCACATTACCTATGATAGTGCTGATTTTATCCCAGTGTGAACTAGTCAAACACTGCAGGTGACTCACGTTACGCCAAGCACCGAGTGTACTGGAGCACAGCAATTCTCGCTCTAGTGGTTTGCATACGTTCAAAACCCAAACTCTGAACACTGTTTTTTTGTTAGGTATTAACACCGAACTTAAAAGAATGATTCGCTCATCTCTATTCATGTTATCTTTGGAGCACTAATCCATACTTACAAAAATTGCTAAAATGTATCATACGTGGCAACACATACATTGACATGTAACGAGGAAAGTCTATCTTCTCGCCAATCATGTACACAATTAGCCAGAGCCTGACCTTGTAAATTAATGAACACAAGTCAATTAAGCAAAGGCTTAAAAGGTATAAAAACATCCAGCTTTTATATCATCTTTTAATGTATGAATGATTGAGAAGTGCTGTAGCAGAGCTGTAGAAATCCAAATGAATCCTAAGTGAGATGCTGTGATTGCCTAAGTTTATTGGAAGTCAGATCAGAGAGACATCTTTGGAAAATAGCAGCCTTGACATCCTTATTATCAATAATAAGCGGCTTTGTGAGAGGATCCTGCTCCTGTTTTGGTCGAAGCCAGTATCTTGGATATTTTAAGTATCTTTCTTGCGTCATTTATTCCACTGTTGACTACTTGAGGTTGCAGAGTTGTTGCTTGTGGTGTAATGAGGCTTGAGGATGACACCTACTAAGGCACTTTTCAATGCTATGAATTTTCAGAAACCATACAATTCCTTCTGATTAGGGCAGAGGAAATAAAATAATTGTCACTTTCACAGATTCTGTGCAGAGCTGGCTATTTGATGTGAAAATAATTGAGTTCTCCACCAAACTTTCGGAATGTACAAAACACATATCAGGATACACATGTAGCAAATATTATCCTAATTTTATTTTTCTCAACCAATGGTGATAAAAATAAAACCCAAAAGAAGAAAAAGAGAAAATAACTATTTTTAAATATATAAATATAAAAAAGCAGATTTTTTTGGTAGAATGTGTGAATGCACATGATGCGCAGCTAAGGATAGAAAGATAGAGATAGAAAAAGATGTAGATGATAAACAAATCGGGAGAGAATAGAGAAAAGCACATCTTTCAAAAATCAAATTTAGGAAATTTTTGCAAAATTAGCATGAAAATGTATTCCTATAAAATGTGTCCAAAACGAATAGAATGTGCAGTTTGGTGGTAAAAAACACATTTATTGTTCTCTAAAAGTCTCTCCAGACTTAAGAGCATAAGAGATGGAGGGGTTAAAAATGAGAAAGTAATATTCTGCTTACCTCGCCCCTAAATGATCCCACAATACAATTCCCTGCCTGATTCTTTTCTAGATGTAGTTTTCTTCCCTTTAGTTTTGACTTTCTGTGCCTTCTGTGTCTCTGGCAAGGACTAGACCTTGCACAATGTCACGAAGAGTAGAGCGTTATATGTCATGACATAGCATGAGGCCAAGGCAGCTCCAGTGACACCAAATATTATGGCCAGTAAAGAGAATGAGGTGACTATAATGGTTATTATTTTTTAACCCTTTAAAAGACCCTTAAAAAATTCAACAAGATTGTGACTGACAGGATACCATTTTGCAGGATTCAAGTGAATTGAATTAAAATAAAAATTTGCAGCTATCAGATTTGATTAGCTTTAAACTGCTTTTCTCATCTCTTTAGAGAAAGTAGAACATAAAAAGCGTATACTACATACAAAACTTCAAAATAAGCCGACAGCTAGCTTAAAAAATGAAAAATCATAAATAAATAAAAATATTTTATTACCCCCTTCACAACCTAGGATGTTGGTACGTCGTGGGTGTGATGCGAGTCACTACAGTAATAACTAGTCCCAGAAGAGAAGGGATAACACTACAATTACATTTAGTAATTATATTATAGTATTACTTACTGGAAGTAAAGGGAGGTCAACCAATCCGAGGTCAGGTCCAGGAAATAGTGCAGTACAACAACGGGTAGTCAGACGAATTCCAAATTCACTAGCCGGGGTCAGGAAATCCAGAAAGGTAAGACAGTTTACAGGGAGCAGACAAAAGAGAAGTCAGGTCACAGGTAAATGGTCAAAGTCCTTGGAAGAGAATGAAGTCAGGCTGGGTCAGGCACAGAGCACAGAGAGATCAGTCTTACACAGGCAGTAACAAGTGTACGACTGACACTGGATGGAGGAGCTAGCATCCTTAAGTAGAGGACTAATCAAAGGAAGTGAACACAGATGATTGCAGCACAGACCTAGCGCAACCAAAACAGACTGACAGCCTCCACACAATAGTAACACAGCAGATAAGTGCGATGTGGGGATCATGACAGTGTGTTATCTCTCTGCCTTTGATGCGGACTCAAACACCAAGTCCACATTTTTTCCTGGACATGTCAGCTAATCTGATGAGCCAACATGTGCCTCTAACTTGTGCTGTTAACCAACTAAATCTGCTGTCAATCTCTAACAGTGGGATTCAACCTCTGCTAGTGGGAAGAGCATAATTTTCCCACTCCCATTGATGGCCCATTGATGTGATTGCAAGGAGCTGATGGGTTGGTATGACAGCTAGGGGTCAGCTGTCTTGACAAAGTTCTTGAGAGTGAGGGCTGTACAGTATATGGTAAAATTAATAATTTCATTCAAAAGTACAACTCATCACACAAAAAAACAAGCCCTCATATGGCTGTATTGATGGAAAAATAAAAAGGTTATTGCTCTTGGGAGAAGAGGAGGAAAAAACAAAAGCATAAAAACAGAATAGGGGTTAATACATGATAGTACCTTATTTTTCGGACCATAAATTGCACACTTTTTCCTCTAAATTCTGGAGGAAAGTGAGTGGGGGGGGTGCATCTTTTGGTCCGAATGTACTTTGGTTAGATGTAGGGAGAGGCCAGTAGCAGAGTGTGAGCACAGAGGGGAGGTAGGAGAATGTCCCCATTGCTGAAATCCAGTGCTGGGGAAACCACGTGGTGCCGATACTTAGAGTGGAGGAATATTAATTAGCTGCTTCCCCCCACCTGTTAATGCTGAGCAGCAGGCGGGAAGGGGATAATGAATATTGCTCCACTGTTAAGTATTGGGCACACGTGGTTTCCTCAGCACCAAATCCAGCAGCGCTGGGGAGATCATGTGACCGCTGGGGAGAGCAGGCAGGAGAAGGCAGACGTGCCTGACCCAGGAGTGACAGGGCCAGGCACAGCATACCTCTGTAGCACAGTGCATGCTCCCATTGACTGTAGTCATCTGATCCTGCAGCCACTATACAGCACTTGTTTCACATACGGGACCTGCAATGACATAATGACGGGGCAGACTGATATCACATGACAGCCCAGAGTCATCCTGCTTAATTACATATGATGCTCCAGCCCACCCTCTTCATTACCTCATCGAATGTCTTGTACTATGTGAGAGAAGTGCTGTATGGTGGCTGCAGGACCTAAACCAGAGCGACAGCAGTTCTGGGTGCATGAAAAAAATGTACAAAAACAGATCAGTGAAAAAAACAGACAAAAACGGTTCCGTGAAAAAAACGGACACACGCGTGGCCATATAGGACCAACCCGTGCCCATAGGAATACATGGGAAGCCAAAACTGATCCATTGCTATCCGTTTTAAAACAGATGGACACGGATTGAAAATTTGCCAGTGTGAAACCAGCCTAAGCCCCCTCTTCTGGTTCTCACACGGCGACATCTTCCTCTCATAGCTTTTACCACAATTTTCACTTAAAATATTTTTTTCCTTATTTTTCCACTTCTAACACCTGGGTGCATCTTATGGTCCAGTGCGTCTTATAGTCTGAAAAATATGGTATATAATAAATGCACAACAAACCCCACAAGACAATACATACACTAGCTCTTAAAAACAAGAAGCCAAAGTACAAAAGCCTGGCTCACATAGACCATCCAGTACTCAGTTGCAACTACAGAATGACAATTCCCATAATAACAACACCAGTCAATAAGTACTGTGTGTAGGAACACAATAATTATATAGACGAAAACAATCAGCATGTACAAATGGATAAAAATGATAAAAATATGAATATCGTATTTAAAGAACATTGGTAGACTGGTAGACCAATTGTAGACTAATTGGTAAGGAAAGGGGGGATGCACAAAAAGAACCAACAATAAGTCATATATGTATAAAAAAAATACTTTATTGAGCAATATAAGTTAGCAAAAATCATGTAGTGTGCTCAGCAGAGAAAACGGGCATATCATGCTGAAAAAGGACTAACAGTCTTAAAACTCACATGGATAGTCAATGGTCTGCATAGGTGATAATGTACATAAGTGTATCAATGTTGAAATAACAAGTAAACAGTAATAAATATAGTGAAAGTTACAACAATGATTGCAATGAGTGTCAGGAAAACAGCGCATAACACAGCAAAGGGACAGTGCATTTATATGGAGATCATGAGCCAAATGGTAGAGTTCCGCAAGATACTTAGTTATGGCAAAGTGACAGTGAATTTAAGTGGAGATCATCAGCCACATAAAAGTGTATTGAAAAGAACCAGGTGAAATCCTGTAGTGTGGGGCGCCCAATCCCGATGTGCATTTTGGCAAACCTTTTTCAACCTTAGTCAGTACTCATTTTTTTCCTCCAGGTGCGATGTCAATACTAATTTTTTTATATACATATGACTCATTGTTTGCTCTCCCCCTGTCAGTAAGGTAGATACCTGTAGAAATAAAGAGGCAGGCATATAGGGGGCACCTAGGCAAACCCCTTTGACATGTATTTCACTTTTTTATCAAAAAGTGCCTATCTTAGGGTACTTTCACATCAGTGTTTTTTTTAAATTGCGGCAGGTTTTTTTCGCGGCCGCACCTGCTGCAAGTGCCAAAACCGCACCTGCCACACCTGCCGCAAGCCCGCATATACATTCTATGGGGCTTGCCGCAACTGTGCCGCAAGTGTGCCGCAAGTGTAGCCGTTATGCGATTCCACCGCATCTGCCGCGATTTCAAGAAAACGCTGATGTGAAAGCAGCCTTAGGTAGGTTAAGTGACCAGCCATGTAAAGATTTTCTATATAAAAATACAAGGGGAGACAACAGAGGCGCAATAGTGCCCTATCATTTGGCATAGATTAGGGACTAGACGGTATAAACAGGTTTGCACTAACCTGGTCCAGTTGTGAATCCCACAACTGGAATAAGAGCGTTGGTTTTAGTAATGCAGGCTGCTGCTGGACCTCCACCTCCACGAGACCGTGGGTACTTCAAGAGTTCTGGGATCAAAGGTGTGTTGCAGTCCGCGCTGCCCGATCGTCCAAAGGATCACAAGGGAAACAATGTTCCAAACGAAATTCTCTTTATTCTTATAAACCGACGCGTTTCGGCGCCCAATCCTGGCACCGTCCTCAGGGTATTACCCTGAGGACTGCGCGGACTGCAACACACCTTTGATCCCAGAACTCTTGATGTAAAGATTTTCGACATATTAAACCAAACCACAATATATGACAGTATAACAAGTTTTATTAATGAATTGAACAACACACAAGATAGTAAAACCATTTCCATAACACCTAACCAAGAGCAGTGTAGTTATAGAATACAATAATCACAGTATATGGCACATACCAATCAAAAAGACAGGACCAACAGTGTACGTATATATAGGAGACTAAATATACATCCGCTAGTGCTTGCAGTAAAGATCTTATACTGTTACAATGGTTTGTGTAGGTAAATCACTCTCATCAATAACTCTTATGGCCCCTTTACACGCAGCTACAGCTGACAGGTTTTCCACAGGTAACTTACTGGCTGCAGTGAAATCATGGAGACATGGTTCTATCTTGTTGCTGTGTACAAATGGAACTATGTCTCCATGATTTCACTGCAACCAGTAAGTTACCTGTGGAAACCTGTCACCTGTAGCTGCGTGTAAAGGGGCCATTATGTCCACGAATCATGGCTCCAAAGGTATATATACAAACCTACAACCAAAGTATAGTCACCATTACATTAACCACATGTAACCTAGTCTTCCTAATAACTGCACCGCCCAACGTTTCGCCCACCGCTTTGTCAGGAGGTGACCAGTGCATAGAACAGCTATTGGTACATGGTCTGTTATTGGGGGCAGGGGCAAGGAAAGAACGAAGAGAGTGAGGGATTAAGTATGGAAGATAGCAATGGAAACACAAATTTGATGGCTTGTATGACAACTTTGCATTGCATTGGAGCTTTACAATTCTCCTAAAATGTGACATGTGACTAGAGAGTTATACTTAGTTATTTAACGATATACATACAGCGTGTAAAGGACAATATGTATTTGTCAGATCATTCATCACTATTCTGTCTGCAAGAAGGCAATATACATAGAGATAGACAGATCAATAGAACGATAGATAGACAGATCGATAGAACGATAGATAGAACGATAGATAGATAGATAGATAGATAGATAGATAGATAGATAGATAGATAGATAGATGCTGTACATTAGAAGAACACTGAAATCTACATGCATTATTCATGGGCTGTATGCCTTTCTAAGCTCTATACCATGTGGCAGTCAGTACTAGTTTTCTCCTCAATTCATTTTTTATTAATATCAGCAGGGAGTTCGAGCATATTCCAAAATAAAATGCTCCATATTTTATATGTAAGCTGCCGAAATACAGCAAAATACATTTTCCTGAAATTTGTAGTCATGTAGCTCTTACCAACCTTCACTGTCAATCAACCGCTTATGGGCATATGAACCATGAACAGCATTATTGGCTTGCTTTCTGAATAGATTGAAGAGACTTCTCAAACAGGTTTATAAGCTCTAATGTGTATTCATTCACATCCATCAATTCCAGGGCAGCAGCTCTGTTGGATAGATTTCAAGGTCAAGGGAAAAATATGCTGATAATTTTCCTGGAACAAATACATGTTTATTAAAGAGTACACTTGTTGATCCCCCTCAATAACAAATGTACACGCCATCCATTTATTCCAATGACTACCATAGAATATCAACATTAGTTTTATTTCGCAATTATTATCATCCTGACTTGTATATTTCTATTTCTCTGACATTTTTAATAGTTTGTATAATAACATTTTATTCAGCTCAGGACCAGAGTGAACTGAGAAGTAGCGGGAGATATCAATGAGCTTGTCTTACCGGGTTCACGGGAACATTCCCGCGGACTCAAAGTTAAACAAATAATCAAAATAGATTACAAAACCCAAGAATCAATGTAATCAATGGGACAAAAGATTAAAATATGGATTTATAAACTCATTACAAGTGGTGAAAAGTTGGACTGATTGATATTTACTGTGAGGGCAGAAGGGCGACAAATGAAATGAAGGAATGGAAGGAATGAAAGAAAGAGGTCTTTTGAGTCACAGCAAAATGATGATGGATAATGGAAATATTACATTTTATTTTTATTATGTATTCACTTATATAGCACTATTCATTCCATAGCGCTTTACATACATCAGCAACCCTAACCCCATTGGGGCTCACAATCTACATTCAGTCTTTACAGTGTGGGAGGAAACCGGAGAACCCAGAGGAAACCACACAAACCGAGGGAGAACATCCAATCTCCTTGAAGATGTTGTCCTTGGCGGGATTTCACTCCAGAACCCCAGCCCAAGGAAAATAAAAATCTAAAGACATAATGAAATAAGAAAGATAGAAATGGTAGAAAGAAGGAAGGAAAAAGGGAGGAAAGAAGCAAAGTAAGAAGGATGGATCGATGGATGGAAAGTAAAGATAGTTGGAAATAACAGGATAAAGGATGTAGAGGAAAGGAAAGAAAGTGAATAAAGAGGGTGGGGGAAGGATGAAAAGAGTTGGAAAGGAAAAAAGCAAGGAAAGAGATAGTGGATGGAAGCTTCAAGATTAAAGAAAGGACGAGAAACATAGTAGGAAGAGAGGAAGAAGAAAACTAAAATAGGATAAAAAAGAAGGAAGAAATAGAGAAAGAAAAACAGTAGGAAAAAAGAAAGAAAGGAAGGTAGGAATGAAGAAAGGAAGGAGGGAAGGAAGGATGGAATGAAGGAAGGAAAGAGGGGAGAAAGGAAGGAGGGAAAGAAGGAAGGAAGGTAGGAAGGAAGGAATGAAGGATGGAAAGCCAGGGTTAAAAAGGTGAGAGAATTAATTAAGGAATAAAAAAAGGATGGAAGGAAGAGAGGAAGGAAGGAGGAAGGGAGGAAGGAGGGAAAGAAGGAAGGAAGGAAGGAAGGAAGGAAGGAAGGAAGGAAGGAAGGAAGGAAGGAAGGAAAGGAAGGAAAGCCAGGGTTAAAAAGGTGAAAGAATAAATTAAGGAAGGAAAAAAGGATGGAAGGAAGGGAGGAAGGAAGGAGGAAGGAGGAAGGAAGGAAGGAAGGAAGGAAGGAAGGAAGGAAGGACATTAAGAAGTCAGGAAGGTAGATATTAATGATGAAAGATGGGGAGGAAAGTTATTTTTATTTACAACTATACCATATTAACATTAGTTACTGTTACTCTTCATTTTACATTTTTTTTTATTTAAGTCTTTGTTTATATTACCCACACATATCAATTTTAATGCAGATAGATATAAGTATAGTAGCTATGATTCCGATAGATCTTTAGAATGTCTGCAAGGGTTCGGTACATAAAGTGATAGGGCACAACACATTCACTGCAAAAACATATGGAAGTCTCCATTTCAATAGAGAGTAAACATTCACATGTATTAATTATGAATTAATAATATTAATATTAATTATGCAATGAAAATAATGAACCCTAACTTAGTTTGCTTTGTAGAGAAAACAAGAAAACCCCTTACCCTTTCATACATTCCAGAAAGCACATTACAATTAGATGAGATCCATCAAGGACCGGGTCTAGAGAAGAGACGTGATCATTCATGTATCAATAAATGTATTCTGCTTATTTTGTGTGCATATTATAAATTCCTTTCTATACAGTATTTCTGAATATACTTCATGTATTTCTTTCCGATATGAATATATACGGATCTATAGAGAAATATTATGCTGCTCCATAGAAAGCTTTGTTGACAAGAAGATATCAATAATTCAAAACAATATTGATGTGTTATTGCTTTTCTTTCAACTAATGCACTCTTTATGAAAGACTGCAATTTAATGACAATGGTAGCCAATGTATTCTCTTTCTCTTCAGACAAGTAGAGCTCCCACGGCATATCAGGGCATATTGTTTTTTTCCACAAATGACACAATTTAACAGTTATGTGACTGACATTTATTCCTTTGAAGTTATGATTACCAGAAAAAAAAAAAAAAAAACACATTCTCTCCCCAGCAAGTTTACACTATTAATTTTGTGTATTAAATAAGGATCTACTGTCAGTTTGGAAAAAAAGGCAGAAAACCCCCATAGAAGTTTCTTATTTGTCAGTAACAGCGTTCATATAAAAACTTAAACATTTTAGTTCACTATCTGAAGTCCCATGCTATTAAATCTGACAAAGCTTTTTGTTTTCTGTTTAAAATTTTATGGCGTGTCTCACTAGAGGCATATGCTTTAAAGAATTAATCATTACATAAAATTGTGTTCTACTGAATATAGGATTTAGTCCATTATAAATAAATTATGCTCTTTAATCAGTCTTGTTTTTCTTCTTACAATTGAAATATGTTTGCTGTCTGAGTAATATAAACTTGCTTTAAACACTGAACTCAGTCTGCAGCAGTAAGTTAAAACTTTTGTGAGCAAGGTGACATATCCACATCTCCTACTGTCACAATCCATGTCATTTCAATTGTTCCAATGCACTTATAAGTCCTGATCTGACCTATGTATCTCCATAGTAACAGACTACAAACAAACCCTGTGTAGTCTGATCCTGCCAACTGTCCCTTCTTCTGTAGGGGGAATGACGATGCCCCCTACCGTAAAGTGTATCTGTACACATATACATAGTGATAAGTATAATGCAAGGTATAGCAATAGAAGATAAAATAGGAATGTTGTGAGCATGCAGCAGAGGTAGGCAAGTTTCACACTTGCAGTTGGTCCTGATCAGTAGGCAATCTGCAGACGCATGTAAAAATGTATGACACCTCAGTGTTTTTTCAATTCTATCAGTTTTGCATGGGTTTTCGTCCTGATCCATCCTTGCGTTTTTTCTGTGGAAGTTAAATTTTGACTAGAAATTTTTAGTATCATCAGTCCAGAGAGAGAGAGAGATGCTCAGTGTGCAGTCAAAGGTTACTAGGGGGTTTAGTATCTGTTAAGCCTCTGTGGGAGGAGTAAAGGGTTATAATGTGAGGCCATATTAGTTTCAGTTTCAGTGAGGGCTCTGCCACCAAAGAGAGAGCTATTCAGGAGTGAGAACTCAGGACTGAAGAAAGAGTCCAGGACAGGTGGTGTGTGGGAAGTCTGAAAGAGCAGAAGCAGTAAGGAACAAGTGAGCAATGTGTGCGAGACAGAAACTCAGGTGCTAGGAAGTTGGAGAAGGCTTGTGAGACAGACAATGAGAAGGGGAAGTGAGTCCAGTGTGGTGGTCAGGCTTGGGGGACCAGAAGAAGACAGGGTGCTGCCTGGCTGATGCATAAAGGGAGAAAAAGGCTCTGTGAGCATCCTTTTGCAAGGCATCAATGTCCGTAGTTGTCTGCTAAAGAGAAGCATGTCCAGTTCAACTGCCTAGCTATAAAAAATATCCAAAATGTCCATAAGTATTATGTGTCACCAGAAACAACAAAGAGTGTGCCTATGTGTTACACAGAATAACCAAATTTGCACTTCAGTAAGGAAGTGGAAGAACTCCAGCACCACCTTTAAGTAGCTCCTCAAAGTCATAATTGCTTTCCAATATGACAAATTATGACATATTAAAAAGCTTGCTGGAAAGCGATTATGACTTTGAGGAGTTACTTAAAGGTGGCGCTGGAGTTCTTCCACTTCTTTAATGAAGTGCAAATTTTCATATTTCCCAGAGGAGGGATGTGGCTGCAATCTTCTCACCTACTTAACTGTCTTCTTATGGTTGCAGGAAGACTTCTCTCCATAAGGTAGATAGCAAGTTCCCAGACAGAATAACAAGAAACTCAAATAATATAGCATGTCGGGGTGGACCAATCATAGCATTATCCTATGACTACCCCCCTTCCCAGTGAACCCTGGCACCACTTCATTTTTACTACCACTACTACTACTACTACTACTAATAATAATAATAGTCTTTATTTATATAGCACCAACATATTTCAGAGCTACTAATATTTATTTGGTAGTTTTTTCTCTTTCTATAGTCTCTAGCTGGTTCTTCAAATGGTAGTAATATATGTACATATATGTATACACAGTATATATATGTGTGTGTGTGGGCGCAGGCCTTTGCAGTTTAGGTATCCATGGTTACAACCCACCCATATAGTGAAAGCTAGACAGTTAGCTAGTTGCTCGTGGTCATAACCAAGGATACCTAAGCTGCAAAGGCCTGCACATGAGTCAAGAGAAATGGCTATATCAGGGGAGCCATACTATAGTTGTAATTGGAGCTACTTTTTAATATTATTATTATTATGCCTACTACATATTGCGATACGCTCTTCCTTTAAGTATCATAGAATACATAATTACACAGGATCACCATCTTACAGTAGGAATGATACCAAATGATAATAGAGATCTTCTCATGCTTAACATATGATGTGAATTAGTAAAACCCAGTGGATAGGATTAGCAGCTGAATCTATTTTTACTCCTATGCGTAAGAATGGATGGGTGTGAATGAATGGTGCGGAGCTAGTCATGGTAATGCTATTCTAGTACTGGTGAGTGGTTTATCATGTGAATCATGGTGCTAAACATAAGGTTGTAAAGCCCAAACAAGGGCATTACTGTCAGGCTTTGGAGTAAAGGGCAGATTTTTTTTTGACAATGGAACAAAAACTAAAACTTGAAAAAAGAACGGTCAATGGCTCTATTATATCTTTTGTTTTCTTCTATGCAAAGCATACAACTCATATGGAAAAATGCATAAGAAACTGAGATTATTTTTTGGTTGTAGAAACAAAAACAACGTAACAGGTTTTAAGAATATTGCTGACATTCCCAAAATTATTGACAGGTCATCATTTTAGTAATGTACGTGTGATTAGAGTATTATGTGAATGGAAACACGTTATATAAATCATTAAAGTATAATGTCCTTATACTTATACATGTCTTCCCCGGCCAAGGAAATGTGGTATGATGAGACCATGTCCCTCTACTATCATTACACAGTAGATAGCAGGGACACATATATAAAATTATGTCAGTACAGGAGATGTGGTATGATCAGACCATGTACCTGTATGGTCAGACACATCCATTACACAGTACATTGCAGGACACATATATAAGATTATCTAAGCACAGAAGATGTGGTATGATCAGACCATGTTCCTGTACAGTCAACACATCCATTGCACAGTACATAACAGGGACACATATATAAAATTATCTCAGCACAGGAGATGTGATTTGATCAGACCATGTCCCTGTACGCTATAATCAATTGTCCAATAATTAAAAGTTTCACTCATATACTGATAAAACTAAAATCCCCCATAAAAAAAACAGAGGTTGGATGAAACAACTGTCTCAGATATCAATTAATAATTTTTATTAAAGAATTCAAAAATAATTTAGTAAACATATGTCTATTGAGGTACCACAATTATTACAGGCACTACTCCTTTAAAAAGAAACAATTTCTACAAAAGCTCATTACCTAGTAAACAACAGTATAAAAGGGTGCTGCTGTGTGACAAACGTTATCTGATAGCTCAAATATTGGTGCTCCTATAAAATTCCTTCACCAACTGCAGCCTAAGACCAGCAGACTCACTAGAAGAGGCAAATTCACTATCCCCATACACAATCAGATAAGTTTCTTTTTAAAGGAGTAGTGCCTGTAATAATTGTGGTACCTCAATAGACATATGTTTACTAAATTATTTTAATGAATTCTTTAATAAAAATCATTAATTGATATCTGAGACAGTTGTTTCATCCATCCTGTGTTTTTTTATGGGGGATTTTAGTTTTATCATGTCCCTGTACGGTCAGACACATCCATTACACAGTACATAGCAGGGACACATATATAAGATTATCTCAGCACAGGAGATGTGATATGTTCACACCATGTCCCTGTACGGTCAGACACATCCATTACACAGTACATAACAGGGACACATATATAAGATTATCTCAGCACAGGAGATGTGGTGTGATAGGATTATGTCCCTGTATTGTCAAGCACATCCATTACACAGCACATAGCAGGGACACATATATAACATTATCTCAGCACAGGAGATGTGGTATGATCAGTCCATGTCCCTGTACGATCAGACACATCCATTGCACAGTACATAGCAGGGACACATATATAAGATTATCTCAGCACAGGAGATGTGGTATGATTAGACCATGTCCCTGTATGGTCAGACACATCCATTGCACAGTACATAGCAGGGACACATATATAAGATTATCTCAGCACAGGAGATGTGTTATGATTAGACCATGTCCCTGTATGGTCAGACACATCCATTGCACAGTACATAGCAGGGACACATGTATAAAATTATCTCAGCACAGGAACATTTTTTTTTAAAACACTTCCAACTGTGGAACTTATTTTTACTCAAACATCTATTCATTAAAATTAATTTTAAAATTAACTTTGTTCGAGGAGAAACCCCGATCATATGTGCCATATTAGGGAGCTTGGCAGCAGTGGAGCGGGGACACAGGAGGCAAGGTCACTGCTGCAAGAATTCAGTGGTAGTACGAGTGGGGTGATGCTGCATGCCCAGAGCTTGGAGGCTTTGTGAGAGCGACGCAAATCAGGCGCCATTGGTCTCCCAGCAGTGGTTGCGATGAACTTCAGAAAAATGGGTGCGTAGGTGACGCACATGCAGACTGAGCTTTCAAAGTACCAAGATCTCAATCTGCAGATGAGCCGCCTCCGACACGATGGATTTAAGGAAAATGGCTGCGGAGGTGGTTCATGAGCTGATTGAGATATTGGCTCTTCAAAATCTCAATCGGCGCATCTGCTGCCTACAAAGCCTTTTTCCTGAAGTCCATCATGTCCACCACTAGGAGATCAATGGTGCCCATATAGAGTGGCAGAGATACTACCTCCTCCCAGCCGAGGGCTCACAGCATCGCCCCACTGGTGTGGCTGCTGACTCCCTGCAGTGGCGACCCTGCCTCCTGTGACCCCTCTCCACTGATGCCGTGCTTCTCCGGTAAACTACACTTGAACTATGAAACAGACTATAAAACTTAAAGAAAAAAACCCTCTAAATTTCAGGTATGTCTTATGGTCCAAAGCATTTTATAGTCCGAAAAATACAGAATATATCGTCAAAGCTGTCTAGCGGTAGGGAGGTGCTCCTTTAGGATCTCTATTTATAAGTCTCAACAAGGAGACATTGTTGTACACTAATGTTTTACTACGATTGCTACATTTGCTATGAAAGTGAAATATCTGGCTGGACACAGCTTCCTAGAAGATAATTGCTGATTACAGAGGTTAAAGAAACCGAACCCGCAGTGATCAGCGGATAAATGCAAAAGCGTCCAGTTAACAAGAAGCTGTCTTCATGAAACAAACCCTTTAGGGCAAAAGATAACATCAAATGGATCTTCACACGTGGTGACCGGCCAATACAGTAAAATATTATAATTTCTATCTCCCAGTTGTATCTGATTGAATTTTAATAAATTCATTATATCTTCAATACCTACATGCAGGACAGACGTTCAATGCCTTAGCTATGGTGTTATCATCATTTTATACTTTACATCACCCGTGTGCATCTACATGGAGCTAAAATATTTACTAATTTATTTGCACAGGATGAACATTTTCCCAAAAGGAAGATAACATGCATACAATGTGCTACAAATGTTCTTCAAGGAATAACTTAAGTGTTTTTCCTTTTTCATTAATTATAAATGAGGAGATAAAAAGGAACTTAACAATGTATAGTCTAATGCCAGTATACAGAAAAATAAATATAACTATCAATATTAAAATAAAATGAGAGACACATAAAAATAATAATACAGAAAAACCGTATTCATTCAATCTGAAATCATTAGAAGCGCGCTCTTCCAAAAGTATCAAATATCTTACATTATTTAGCATTCATAGGAGACATATAAAACATAATTTCAGGAATATAGTCTACACCACTTATCCATAACATTAATAAATATTTAGTTATTTTAGTCTCTTATATAAAAGAAATAATTCCACAGAGCCTTATAGACATCATTATCACTGTCCCCATTGGGGCTCAAAATCTAAATTTCCCTCTAATAATGTGATCAGTTTGAGAACTGCAGAATTCGGAGGATGAGTCAACATCATAAACTTTTTCCAACATTCCTAAAACTCTTAGGCCGGCTTCACACCACGATTGTTTCAGGTACAAGGCTGTCCAGTGTGAACCGGACAGCCCCGGATCCGAATTTGCCCCCCATGTTTCCCTATGGGGCCGGATGGCTGTTATTTGCCATCCGGTTTGGGGCTTTTCCAGTAGGGTTTTGTCTGATTTTTGCATCGGTCACAAATCCAGAGTCTGCAACATTTTTTGTGTCCGATGCAAAAAATGGACAAAACCGGATCCTCCTGGATCCTTCGGGATCCAGTGCCCATAGCATGGGAGTCTATGGGCACCAAATCATGTCAGATCTGGCAGAAAATTGTGTCAGTTCCCAGACGCCTGGCGCTGAAAGAGCGGCCGCTGTTAAAAGAAGCTGCCACTGAATTTCAGCACATGGAGAGCTCCACGGCTGAAATTTCAGCACTGCAGCCAGCTCCCCTGCAGCCGCAGAGCTGAAATTTCAGCACTGGACAGCGGCACAAATGAAGTCAGCAAAAAGCAGGATCGGAGGGCAGATTTGTCCTCCGATTCTGCTTGCCCTTGGCTGTAATGTTCTGTCCGGTGCATCCTGCAAAACAGAACCTGACAGTGAAAAATCGTGGTGTGAAGCTGGCCTTACTGAGCAAGTTTTGCATTGTGTCAGTGACCATTATCCTGATGAAAGACATCCCAGTTGCCATGAAATGTTGTAGTTATTTTCCCTTAATGATTTGGTAGGTGGTACAAAACTGCAACTCAAGTGCCATCATCCCAGAGGAAAATCCAGGTCTTCTTGTACCTAGGATACAAATGGGCAGTCCCTATTATACAGAGCATGTGAAAGCTTATATGCGACTTGCACACTTACAGTGAAATGTCGAGAAGCTTCTCTTCCTCATTCTTTCAATGTTTAGTGAAATCCTGCAGCCCCTATTTTATCGATAGAAGCATCAAGAGAAGCTAGATAGCATGTGACTGTAAATATCAATATCACATATGAGGGGTTATATGCTGACTGTTGGAATCAGCAAGCAGAGCCATAAACTGACAGTGAGTATGCTGCACACTTTCAGGATTAGTGCTTTATTTTATAACTAATGCTCCTAACGCTCCTAACATAAATACATATGTGGTAATCCTTAACTTGTCCTCAATCAGCATAGTTTTCGCTGATGTGCAGCAGATCCGGCAGATTACTGTATCTGCCGGATCTGCTAACAACTGCACTTGCACTTTTTTTTTACGGCTGCAAGTGCCGGATCTGCCACCCCCAGCAAAACCGCACTTGCCATGCCGGACCGCAAGCTCCACAGACATTGCAGGGGGCTTGCCGGATACGGGCCGAAAACATCAGGAAAACGCTTATGTGAAAGGAGCCTTAGAAAGACATGTATTACATTATTTGGCAATTAGTGGATTGCTACATATGTACAGAGTCAAAACAATTAATGTTACTGGAATATATTATTATTATTATTATTATTATTATTATTATTTTATATAGCGCCATTATATTCCATGGCGCTTTGCATGTTAAAAAGGGCAGACTAGGACAAGTAACATAGTAACAATACAAGTAACAATAAATGTTGACAATTCAGTTGTACAGAAACAAGAGGGGAGAAATCCTGTCCACAAAGGCTCACAGTCTACGAGGGGCGGGTGGGGATACAGTAGGAGGGGGAAATTCCAGTCATCAGGTGGTGTGGTGGACCGGGTCTTATTGCAGGTGGTAGGCTTGGCGGAACAGGTGGGTCTTCAGGCTTCTTTTGAAAGTTCCCAGGGTAGGAGAATGTCTGATGTGTTGGGGCAGTGAGTTCCAGAGTCTGGCTGAAGCACGGGAGAAATCCTGTATGCGGTTGTGCGAAGAGGAGATGAGGGGGGAGTAGAGGAGAAGCTCTTGGGAGGATCGCAGGTTGCGTGAGGGTAGGTAACGGGAGACCATGTCAGAGATGTATGGAGGGGACAGGTTGTGAATGGCTTTGTATGTCATGGTTAATGTTTTAAACCGGGACCACCAGAACCACCAACAGTACAAAAATACTTCTCTGGAATCACCAACTGTAAATGAACATATCACTAGAACTATCAACTTTACAAAAATACATCACCAGAAACAGCGATGATACAGAAATACATCACTAGAACCACCATCAGTACATGAATACATAATCAAAAACATCATCAGGAGATGATTGCATCACCAGAAGTACCTTCAGTGCACAAATATATTACTAGAGCTGCTCCAATGAACACACCACTGCATCCTTCAGTGAAACATGGTCTAGAGCAGGGGTCTCAAACTCCAGGCCTCGAGGGCCGCACACAGTGCAGGTTTTCAGGATTTCCTTAGAATTTGACAGTTGGTTATTTGATTACCAACTGTCAAATCCTATGGAAATCCTGAAAACCTGCACTGTGTGCGGCCCTCGAGGCCTGGAGTTTGAGACCCCTGGTCTAGAGCATGACACAGGCTTTGCTGCTTTGCCTTCTTCCTATAGTGCATTTGGGTTGCATCTCTCCCCACACATGTGCTCATGTGCTCATCTACATCACATGATTATCAGACCAAGCCACTGCATTTTATTGATCCACGGTCCAGTTTCTGATTCCCTTGCATCTATTTCACATAATTTTGGTGCTTCGGTGTTGAGCATGAGACAACTTGTGCACGCGGATCAATCTGCAGCTTTGCAAATCCATCCACAGCAAGCTGCACTGCTCTGTGTGGTCTGACATGGTAATGCTGTGGCCAGCTCTACCTTTTTGTTAGAAATTTATACCATTTTATGTCTTCTTTGGGACCAGACCAGAAAGGCTAATCTTGCTTTACTACTTGTTTAAAAAAAATCCATTGATTCCCGTGACTTTTATTTGTCCTGCTTTGCTCAACTTTTTTGAAATGATCTGACCCAGTTATTTTACCATCACAACTTCTTTTTTTCTTTGCCTTCAAAAAGTGACCGCTTGCTATTGAATATATCGGGGATACCTTGACAGATACCATATAAAATAGATAAACTCTTCTTCTGCTGATATAATGTTGCAGTAGTGCCAGATTATGACATTTTGGATTAAATGCTAAACTAAAAGAAATTTTAAAGTAGTCATAAAAATAATAATAGTAATTATTATCAGTAAATGACAAAAAAATCCAAGTGTTGTAGCTGATTTTACTTCTGCTGCTTGCTTCTAGGTAAATATGCAGTGATGTGAAAGTGACATTTTATTTTTATTTTCTATTATTATATATTTTTATTAAATAAATGAGAAAAAATGCTGGAAATATACAATGCACACAATCCACCTTATATACACCCCCATAAAGCAAACATATAAATCATAATCCCACGCAGCCTCCCTCCCTGGAGATATAGCATACATATTCTTCCCTATTCGCAAGGCATTGCCAGGATGTGCTAGCGCAAAGAGATAGAAATTAAGTAGGCAGCTCCTGCAACTGTAAGTTGCCAGAGGGCAGAACGGAAAGTAACTCCTGTGCGTGGAGACTGTATATTAAGCAGACTGCACAAATGCCACAAATCCTATAATGTCACTTAGCATTTGTATAAAATAATAACCTACATTTTCAGGTTTTATAACCCCCCCAAAAATATATATTCGAGATCTATTGTTATCCTTAGTAAAGTCCATCCTACCATCCTAAAAAAAACAACTGACTACAACCACAGCCTAGATTTATATTAGTAGCAGAAAAAAAAACCCACACGAATATTTTCATTAACGACTCAATAAAATTTGCAAATTAGCATAATGTATGCAGAATAAAATCACTAACATGTCAAACCATGTCATATCCAACTGACTGCGCATTCTATCAAGGTAAGTCAAGCAACAGAATGTATTTCTATTCAGCATTGTATCTGTTGTCAGATCCCTTTGATCAGTTTATAAACTTTAACTGAAAATGTTCATGTTGCTTAAAAAAAAGGATAAAAGAAAATAAAAAATATCAATTACTCAATGTCGCTCTTTAAAGAGGATCTAATAGATAAGATATTGTATCCATAGTCTGAAGAGTTGTATTTATGAACAGTTACCGAAATCTTGCAACAAATGCGACGTGCTCTAAACCAGTGATGGCCAAAAAGTGTTCTATTATCGATGGGTTCCCCTCAGATAAGATTGTCTTCATCATGGACCCCATAGGAAAAGGATTTATCTTTTTAAATATGTTTTCCTTTGGCCATTTTATCACTTTTTTTCCATTAAAATGCCCATTAGAAAAAGTTTAAAACATGTTATATTAATTATATTAATCCCTCACTAATGTATTCTGCTTATTTGACATATCAAAAAATATTGGTGCTGGTTCATTCATTATCACCCAATACTTTGTAGTATATAACGTTGAGGTGACCGTAAAACCAGTTACATTGGTGTTACATCTCCAATAGAACTTGCCACTGAGACATCTACTTTTATTGCCAGTCACCGCTATGTTCATTTTGTGAGTGGCACTGGTGATAGTAGAGACATCGGAACCAAACGCTCTGTAAAGTGCATACTCTGTCCACTCACTTAGATGTTGGCATCTTGGACTTGCAGTGCCGTCCAATCTGTCAGTATGGGTGTGTGTGCTGTCCAGCTGGAGTTATCAGCTCTGAGCTCTATCCAATTAGAGAGCACCGCACCCTACTTAAGCTTCCAACTTAGTCTGCAAACTCCCAGATTTAGTCTTCTGCTCCTCTGGTTCAATTCCTTTAGGTCTGCTCCTGTGTAGTGTTCTTGTTTCCTGTTATTGACATTGGCTTGTTTATTGAGGTTTCTCATGCCTGACATTTTTGTACTTTTGCTGTCCTCTTGGTTTTTACCTGACTATGCCAGTTTGTGCCACCAAATAGCAGCTGACTCTGTGACTCTTGCTCAAGGACCCTTGTTTAAGTCCATGTCGATCCCTGTTTACGAGTAAAAGAAAAAAGATCTGGGCGACCACAAAGCTCTGTGAAGCCGAGTAGCTTCCGTTAAGCCTGCTGGGGGTAACCATTTTAGAGCTGCCAGGTGACCACTGAAAGAGCCACCTTACATTTGGCCCACCAGAGGATAAGATGGTCCTACCGTGAGACAAATCTTTGACATAATAATGGCTCCCAAAAGTCCAGGAGAATTCATTTCTTTTTGGTGCTGACTTTGAAGCCAATCACTTACCAATAGGTCTATTTATTTTGGTTTCATAAAATTGTAAACTTATCACATTTTATTGATGATCTGTCCTGTGTGTGCAAGATGCTTAATACAGTGCAGGGTCTGACATTAACTCAGAATAAGTCAAAGAAAAAGGGTCAGCACACTGCATCAATGGAGAAAGTCTGTCCAGGAATGAGATCAGTGTAATCCAACTAGATCCAAGATAGATATGTAACAAACTTTTGCAGCATCTAAGATCCATTAAATTGCAATGAGTGCAATGACTAAGGACCCTATGGTCCAACACATGTCAGCTTTCTATTAGGATCCTAACGGATTTATATTTTAAGCTTTTTCTATTTTTGTGTCGTATCATGTTTTTAATAAGATTATAAAGATTGGAGAATTTTTTATGGAGCTTGGTTGCTGGAAAACTTTCTTTACATATGTATTAACTCTGAATGAACCAAGAAACACTACTCCAACATTGCTCACACCTTCCATAGAACTAACCATAACTGACTCTGCGGATCTTTAAATCATAATATGATTATTGGATATTAGCAAGATATGAAGGGTCAATCTGAATTATATTTAAACATTAATGCAAAAAATTGTTTAGATACTGCGGCGCCCCACTGGTCAGTGGGCCACAGTAGGGGTACTGCACCCGAGCCAGTGAGTGTGATACCCCAGTTATAGAAGGATGTAATGTTAAACTGAGGCTCTCATCCCAGCATCCCTACACCTAGAACGAGGGGACCAATTGGCCGACCCGTTAGCAGGGTAACCAATCCCAGTGGGAGGAGTTTTAGGGTAGTGGAAAAAGCGGGAAGAGAAGTGGCGAGCGAGTCCTAAAGGGAAGTCGCAGTGAGGGCACCTGCAAAGGAACGGCAGCCCAGACAGAAGGGGAGAGCCTGAGGGTGTCGGTGTACACCCAGCCCCAGATCATATTATTATCTGATCTGGGGGGGATCCTAGTCCCGAACCAGGGAACAGGCTCCGAGCATGGTACAAGCGAGTCCAACCATGAGCTGCCAACACCGGTGGGTCGCAAGTCTGTCAAGCAGCATCAACCTTGTCCATGAAGCACAGCCCCACCAAGGAGCTCCAAACTGGGTTGAGCCTGTTAGAGAGAAGGGTGTCCTCATTACATCCAACGGGCCTGGTAAGAAGAGAGTTCGCAGGGCAGCACACGGAAAGGAGCGTGCAAGAAAAGACACAGAGGGACTGAAAGTAAAGTGGAAGGAACATCCAAGAGAGCCTTAGGGAGACTTTGCATCCTTTGGTGACTACCCGGCCAGCTACCCGAATCTGTGTGACTGTAAGCCTGAGAAATGCCGTGACAAGTTATCAGTAAACACCCGTACAGAGCCAGCAAGTCTCCAGTGTTTCATTTCTATTAAGGTGCAGAACAGCCATCGTACACATTAATCTTTGTGACAGTGTTACCAGACCCTGCCCTGGGGACCCCGCTACACCTGCGGGGAGTGACAACATTTGGCTGCCTTCTCACCGTCCCAAGAGGTCTGCCGGCAGTGCTGGTGCCATTACCAGGTAACTGCAGGTGGCGTCACAAGACTTTACTCTTTTTCTTTTATTTTTATTCCCCAACTTTTTAGCAATCACCAGGGCCACGGACCCAGGCACCGACCACCAGTGACATCCCCTTACAGCAATCACCTGGGTACCGAGTTCTCATGGCCTTGGGGTGGGTCAATACCAACTTTCCGAATGATGACTATTCTACTACTTAAACTAGTAAAGTCTTAGTGCCCTTGAGCTCTTTGACGGGAAAATCACAAATGTTTTTTCTAGCACAAAAGAATTTATGAAGCCATGTAAGAAAACAAACCAACAAAAACAATTACAATATCAAACATTTGTATTTCTTTAGTTTTATGACCAATTATTTGCCATTATATTTTTGAATGCCCATATATGTCTTACATCCTGTTCATTGATACAAAGCCTTAAATATACATGTAGGAAATTACTGCCTTCCAACAAGGACTTCAAGTAGTCAAGGAAGAAGCTAAGTAACAGCTGGCTGATTTATAAATAGAACATATATATTCAAAGTAGGGGCCATGTGAACGGCAGCGATGACACCTCCAGCTTAGCCTGTCAAGTGTTGCTAATAATGAACCCTACAGAAATGGCTGATTGTAATAAATATATTCAACCCTTATTCCTATCCTTACTTTACTAGATTAAAACCATTGGCATTGCAACTCAATACCTGTAGGCCACTACTATATCAGCCCAATTAATTGTTAATCAGGATACTAAACATCATCAGCTCCAGGGTCACACAGTAATCAGTAAAGTGATCACATAGCCATGATCCAACACTACTGTTTTAATTGGCCATACATCATTCTGAAAGCTAACATTTCTCTCATCCTTAACTGGTAATAAAATAATGCAGCTTTCAGGGAAATGAAATATATGTATATCGGGAATCTGCTCAATCACCAAATCTTTGAAGATGGGTTCTTGGTAAAACTACAGGGCTGAGCAATACATTCTGCCAGAAAGATATCAATCTCTGTCGGAAACTTGTAGAGAGCAGATACATTTGTGTTTATGCTGCAAAGTCAATGTAAATGAATACAAAGAGAGATCAGTGGGTGATGTGGCTGCTGCGAGCTGTACAGTGTTACAAAGGGCAGCTTCACTAAATGAAATGTTTTCTTTATTAAAATATACAAAGAAGATATTCACTAAAATAACATTTTGTCCTTCTGTATGAAGACCAATAGTTCACGCTACAAGTGATGGCCACGTTTTATAAATATCAAATATTTTACAGCTTCTCTTTCAAAACCTTTGGAAAAGGAATGTAAAAACCTGCATAACACATCAAGAAACATAAAGGATAAAAATCCAAAAGTGTTCAAACATATGCTGGTACCGTGTGTCCGCCCAATACCTTCATTTGCCTTCTGCATTCTTGAATTCACAAAACATCCAGTGGGTGACCACATATAGACACATATAGCATAGACTTCTCCCAACAAAGTATCAAAAAATTATGTTTTTTTCCCAGAAATAGAAGTCTCATGCCACTCATCGCAGGATAGTAAGGAAAGGGAAGGAAGGACACCACTGTGCATATGAGCTTCATACGTTAACATCACTGACTATGTTGCATTACAATGTAACCTATTGTAAACCCCTGTGGAGCTCCACCATAAAATGAATTTAACAGATTAATGAATTCCCATCCTAAAACTTAAAGGGATTCAGTCACCTCCAAAATGTTGACTAAACCACACATACAGGTATGTAGGGGACTAAAAGAGAATTTGTCTGCCAGCTTTTTCATATGGAAATAGTAGTATAGATATGTAGATAATTCTGCCCCTATACAAATAAAACCATTTTGTACAGATGTGATGTTCCAGTTATGGCAAATCTATAATGAAAACCATATGCAAAGCAGGCTGGAAGTGCACTGGGGCCATAGTAATGCACTTAGTAGAAGCCATCTAAGTGTATTGAAATGCCCCTAATGCACTTCCAGTCTGATTTGCATATGATTTCACTAAAATAACACTTCACATTTTTCTGCACATAGACTAATATTTACATATCTCATGACTGGCATATTGCATATTTGCAAATAAGGTATCAATTGTACAAAGGGACAAGTGCATACAGATCCATACCATTACTTCCATTTGTAAACACATGCTGACAGGTTCCCTTTAAAGGGATCCTGTCACCCCCAAAACACCTTTAAAGCTATTAAAACCTGTCCCTACAGCATATTAACACTTTCCCTACACTCTTTTTAGCTCCTAAATGCAGTAAATGATATTGCATAAAAACGTTTTATAAGTACCTGATTAGTGATGATAATGAGTGACTATGCTATTCATAGTCACTCATCAAGACTGCCCCTCTGCTTCATAGCACGCCTGAATAGGCGTGATCTACATCCAGGATTCAAAATCGCGCGTCCCTTCTGTGCCCTGTGTCGTAGGAGGCTGCAGTGTGGCTTGTGACGCGATCCGCGTCATTCCCGGCGCCCTGTGACGTATTTACAGCGGCGCCGCGCTGTTAGCTTCAAAATGTGCACTGCGCATGCGCATTGGGCATGCGCAGTGCACATTTTGAAGCTAACAGCGCGGCGCCGCTGTAAATACGTCACAGGGCGCCGGGAATGACGCGGATCGCGTCACAAGCCACACTGCAGCCTCCTACGACACAGGGCACAGAAGGGACGCGCGATTTTGAATCCTGGATGTAGATCACGCCTATTCAGGCGTGCTATGAAGCAGAGGGGCAGTCTTGATGAGTGACTATGAATAGCATAGTCACTCATTATCATCACTAATCAGGTACTTATAAAACGTTTTTATGCAATATCATTTACTGCATTTAGGAGCTAAAAAGAGTGTAGGGAAAGTGTTAATATGCTGTAGGGACAGGTTTTAATAGCTTTAAAGGTGTTTTGGGGGTGACAGGATCCCTTTAACCTGTAAAATATACCTGTAGCATAGTTTTAAAGTGTAACCGCCATTTACTTTTTTATTTAATAATAATGTAGAGTAAGTGATTATAATAAACTTTCAAATATACTTCAAAAGTGAAATCTGGAAGAAAACCTTTCAAAAACCATCCAAAACATGTCCCCACTAGGCTGTTTCTATGCTGGTTGTCAGGGAAAGCCGGCTTCAGTTCCACACACTGAATACGGCCATATAACGGGGGCAGAGCCTACACTTCCTTCATAGCTGATTAGTGTATAAGGTTACCTCAGGTTAAGGGAGCTTTAGGCTGTCAGTACACTGCTCCTCTCTCCATTCACATTGCTCTGGTCTGTGCAATTAGCTGGTTGCCTCCACACAGGTCCTCAGGTGGTTGCATAGAGCAGAGCCGATGTGAATGGAGAGGAGTAAGATAAGATCCTAGCTGTGATCTGTGTGTGCTGACAACTGTCCCTGCCTGAAGTAACCTGAGATTCTGATCAGCTGTATTGTGAATGCTGTGTGGGCCACACACCCCTTATATGGTCGTATTCGTGTGTGGAGCTGAATATGGATCTCCCTGACAACAAGCATATGTCAGGTTTAGAAACAGCCAAGCGGGGACGTCTTCTGGAAGCTTTTTAAAAGGTTTTCTTTCAGATTTCTAATTACTTGCTCTATTTTATTATTAAAAAAAATTTAAATGGCAGTTACACTTTAATGCACCCTTGGATTGTTCAAGACCTCATTGCACCATTATACCCTTAAACCACTAAAAGCAATGCTACAGGTGTTACATTTTTTAAGGGGCTAAGTATGCCTGCCCCCCCGTCACTGTATATGCCCCGGACGTGGCGTGCACATAGCCCCCACATCAAGAATATGCCTGCCCCCCCCCCCCCCCCGTCACTGTATATGCCCCAGAGCTGGCGCGCACATTTAAAACAACAAACTGTTAAGTCACCCTCCAATGCTCGGTCCTTGCTCACAGCTCCTCCGTTGCTCTTCCTCTTTCCCGGCCATCAAATCATGTGACCGGGTATTACTGTGCGGGGCATATACAGTGATGGGGGGGGGGTAGGCATAGTCTTGATGTGGGGGCTATGTGCACGCCAGCTCCGGGGCATATACATTGACGGGGAGGGGGGGCAGGCATAGTCTTGATGTGGGGGCTATGTGCACGACAGCTCCGGGGCATATACAGTGACGGAGGGGGGGGGGGGAACAGGCGTATTCTTGATGTGGAGGCTATGTGTACGCCAGCTCCGGGGCATAAACAGTGACAGGGGGGGGGTGCAGGCATATTCTTGATGTGGGTGCTATGTGAGACATAAAGAATGATGGGGGCGCATATTCTTAATGCAGGGGGGCTATGTGTGTGACAGCTGGGGAGGCATGAAAAATGATGGGGGGCATATTCTGGATGCAGGGGGGCTGTGTGTGTGCCAGCTGGGGGGGCATAAAGAGTGACGGGGGACAGGTGGGGTACAGCATAGCCTGGATGCGAGAGGTGACTGCAGATAGTATGCCTGCTCCTCTGTCCATAACTCGGCGCTGTTTCAGCACCGAGGTGATGGACAGCGGCAGTGCATATTAAATGAGCGAAAGCAGGAGATCTCCCTGCTCTTTCTGCATCCCACAGCTAGCCCGCTCCAGCCCCCGACACCCCCCCAGAGCTGCCCCCACCCATACATTCGGATTATAAAACGCACCCCCCACTTTCCCAGTGCATCTTATAATCTGAAAAATACGGTATGACTCGTGTATAAGCCGAGGGGGGCACTTTTCAGCCCAATTTTTGGGCTGAAAAAGTCGGCTTATACACGAGTATATACGGTAATTATTTATAGTAACAAAACATAAAAATAAAATGAGCATAAAGTTTGCAGTAAGAAAATAAGTAAAAAGCAATAGTGCAAATAAATATCATAGTAAACCCTGTTTTCGATCAAAAGCCTTCCCACTAGCGATAAAGTGTGCCTAATCAGGACAGTTTTCCACTGTTTGATGTTAAAGGGAATCTGTCAGCAGGTTTTTGCTATGGAATATGAAGATAGCATACTGTAAGGGTTAACACACTGAGATGTTATCAAGGTCTGTGGTCTTGTTTACTTTAAATATTTGTTTTAAGAAAGTCACAAAAATTGGACCCCAAATAACTTCCAGAATTCAATATAGAATGCAAAAATCTGAAAAAGAAACCAGGCGCTACCATAGGGCATTACCAACACAAATGACACTTTTTCTGTTTAAAGGGCTATGCTCACCTGGAATGGTTGTGAAAGTCACAACCACTATAATCGTCAGTACTTTAACTTTGGATGCTGCAATCTCCCCTTTAATAAATTGATTTTCATAAAAATATAAAAATAAAAATAAAAGTTGGGGTTTTTAAATCACGCTGCCAATCATTCCAATAATATTAAAATTCAAAGAGTTGGCATGAAGGTGATTTTTATTCTACGCGTATCAAGGTTCACAGACCTCTTCATCAGGAAAACCACCGATGTACAACCGAAATGCGTAGAAATCACCTTAATGCCAACTCTTTGAATTTGAATATTATTGGAATGATTGGCAGCATGGCTTAAAAACCCCAACTTTTACATTTTTGTATTTTTATGAAAGAATTCAATATAGAGCAGTGTAGTAGATATACCTAAAACATAAAGTTTACTACTAAGTTAAAAAGTACTTAATTAAAAGCCCAGAAACACAAATACAAACCAAATTACGTATTACATAAACAATAAAAACACAACAATGGGTGTTTTCACATCTAAAGTTGGTGTGCGTTTTGCTTAATTTACGTTTCTAGGTGTTTTTACCACTAAAAACGCTAGCGTTTTTGCCCCCATTGATTTTGATGGAAACACATGTAAAAACGCATGAAAAACGCATGTGAGTTTTCAAAAACACAAAACGCATGCGTTTTTGCAAATGCTGCGCTAGACGCATTTCCCGATGTTTTGTGCTCCGTTTGCAAAAACGCATGCGTTATTGCATGTGTTTCCATTAAAATCAATGGCGGCAAAAACGCTAGCATATTTATGCTTTTTTAGCAGTAAAAACACCTAGAAACGCAAATTTTGGAAAACGCACACCACACAGGCCATTGAATGTCAAGGCACCATAAAAAAGAATTATTTGTTAATATAACTGATACACAAAACAACTAAAACACACTGACACCTAAGACACAAGAAAAAAGTACTTAAAGTGTAACCACCGTTTAAATTTATATCTAATAATAATATAGAGCAAGTGATTTTATTAAACTTTCAAATATACTCTATTATAAATGAAATCTGGAGGAAAACTTTTTAAAAATCATCCAGAAGATGCGCCCCCTCCTAGGCTATTTCTAAACCAGACATATGCTCATTGTCAAGGAAATCCGTATTCAGCTCCATACACTGAACACACCTATATAAGGGTGGAGGGCGGGGCCTACATGACATGGCTGGCTAAAGCTGAACTGTGTATCTGCAGTTTACTCCAGGCTAAAGGACAGGGCTGAGCTTGGTCAGGCTGTCATCACACAGCTTCTGTGATCTTATCTGACCCTCTGCAGTCACATCGCACTGCTCTGTGTTGTCAGCTGATGGCCCCCAAACAATTCCTGATCTCTGATCTGTTTTATCTGAGCCATCAGCTGATAGCACAGAGCAGAGTAAATGTGACTGTAGAGGAGACAGACAACAGATCAGAGGCACTGTGTACTGATATCTTGACCGAGCTCAGCCCTGTGCTGTAGCCTGAGGTAAACTGCATATACACTGATAAGTTGTAGCCAGAACAATCAACCCAATGTGTTTATCTGTATGGGAAAGTCTGTAGAGATATCAATTGGCCGATTGAGCATTTGGCAGACAGCGACCTAATGTTTATGAGGGTCTTAACTTCAATTTCAGCCTCTATTGTTTTGAATGTAAAAATATGTATTTGTAATCTTTTACATAGAAATGGACGGCACTTACCACAAGACTTTTTCATTGGTGCAGGTGCTTTATTCCATTACAGCAAAATCCAGAGTTACACAGTGAAGGGAGGGGGGGTGCGGAAAGGACTACGGGTGCTCTGTTTCGCGTGTTTCAACGCTTCCACGGGTCAATAAATATGTATTTGTCATGCTGAATCAGGGGATGTCTGGTGCATGGTGCAACACAAGGGGAATGGATTCCCTGAGTCTAGGAAAGGGGAAACTGGTGACCCCCAACCAAACCTTCTCATGGCCCCTGTCTTCCATGCGCACCATAGAAAGTGTACGCATCTATGCACCAAGCAGGATTCCTGGCCCTGGCTGACCTTGACCTAGAACGTAGATAGGTAATGGATTGAATGAGAGCATAGTCCTCCCCATTAGGAACAAAAGAACACGCAAGGGGCACAACAGGGAAAGAAAACACATTTAAAATCAACCAGACTCCTGAGCTGTCACAAGTCTCTTATTGATCTGTGATTGTATTCATGATATAAACTTCTTTACCAATTAACAAGGTAGAAAAGTTTTTACTCATGTATTTATCTCTCGAAAACAATAATACAGCTTTTGACAGATTTCTAATAGTTTTTACCTTATGGGACAGAAATGATTGTCCTGTTAATTATCTAATTACAACTAGTATTAGTATTGACTTCAATTGATTTCGGGGAAGAGATAAATGATTGCTGGCTGATCCTTTTCTGCTTTGCTTTCAACTGAATAAAAAAAATGCTACTTTTGGTCTCAGGCAATCAACATTTTCTGGGCAATGATACATTGCTTCCTATTGAGGTATATTAGATTATGCTGCTCTCCATTTATCATATTTCTACAGTACCAAGAAGTTCTTTTAATTTTTAATGTGAGGATAAGCTTTGTCCTTTGGAGATACGATCCCAGTCCAAATACATTTTTTTCCTCGCTTACATTCGAGACAACCCATTTATCTTAAATTTTAGGCAAAAATATTGAGTATGAGAAGCTGTTGTTTCTAGATCTCATCTGAAATCCAAGTGCATAGTTTCTATGTTTACCTCAGTATTTCAGACCTTACAATCTATTATTTTTTGTTTTATTCTCAATGCTACATGTTAGCATATACTGTGGATGTATTCTGAGGATATAGTGATAGACTATGGCGGCATGAAGCTCTAAAAGTAAACACATTACCTGTAGAGTTGTCCTGAATTGACTTGTTTCCCCCTTTCAAAATAATAAAAACCTGTACTCACCTCCTGTACTTCCGCTGTTCCAGGGTTGTCGGAAACTGTGACTTGGGACTCAAGTGTTATTATGATATCAGTGAGCCCCACGTCCAATCACCCCAGCATCCCTCTCCCCTCCATGTACCAATCAAACTATCAACAGGATGTGAGTGCTTTGCTTCATGTTCATATCTTGTTGGTATGAAGACAGGGAGAAGGAAGCCGGCGGTGATTGGATTTGGGGCTCGCTGATGGTCATAATGACATTTGAGCCCCAAGTCACAGTTACCGACAACCCTGAAACAGCGGAAGCATGGGAGGTGAGTACAGGGTTTATTATTATTTTCAAAGGGGGAAAGAAGTCATTCAAGACAACCCCTTTAAAGTAAATGTCACCTTTAAAGAGGTATTCACATCTCAGCCATTTATGGCATATCCACAGGATTTGTCATTAATGTGTAGTAAATATAAGTACAATTAATGAGACCGGCATCTATTTAAAAATTGAGTCCAGATGAGTGCCAATGTCAGTGGAGAGGATGGTATAATTCCAATACAAATAAATGTAGGTTCTGTCCAACACTTCACTGAAAACAGAGTGCAAAAGACTACCTTTCCCAAGACAGATGTAGGTCCAACTGGTGAGATCCGCACCATGAAATATGCCATCGTTGAGTAATATGGGAAAATATCTTTAATTATCAATTAATTTAGGTCTAAAATGATGTTGTGAATAATTCAACAATAGTATCTGATAATAATGATTTCTCATGCAACAAACTAGCTGATATGGAGTTCTTATGACCAGGCATCTGAGAAAAAACTATGCAAAATAGTTTTTCCTTTGGGTGAAAAAAAAGAGTTCTCTCTAATATCATCTTTAGGTAAAGAGATTGTGCAGTTTTGAAATTGTTTTATAAAGTCAAAATGTTCTGAAGATGCTGTAGTACATCAACAAAAATTCATTTACTTTATTGATACACCACTCCCTCTCTTACAAACTATTTAGTACTTTCACTGGTCTTTGTCATTTGTGTTCCAAACAAGTATGTAGCCACTAGATTCAGTCTCTTTAACCGGTGGTGACATGATGACCATCCCGACTGAACAGGAAGTGGGTAGACCAGTAAAGAAGTTGACCCTTCTAATGTTCACCCATTCACTTCCCTGTCAGTGGCAGCTCTCTGAAAGGAGAAGCTTTCCAGAGCATTTTACACCACCAAACAAAACTCTATTCTGTACCGACTAAGAGCAACGACTCTGAAACACTGTTATCTTAAAATCAATGTCTCTTGTTTGGCTAACAACCTATAATCGTCTTCATTCTAGAGCTAAAATATACTGCATTACATATCTTTATAAGGGTTGAAGCTCAGTTTTCCTGAAAGAGTATATTGTCACTAGCTGATTTTTGTGAACGACTATTGTGAGGAACACTTGTTTCCCAATAATTGACCTCTATAAACAGGTTGCCATTGGACCAATAAATGCTCATTCATTGAGTGAAAAGATTTTTAAAGAGGTTATCTGCAACTCTTTTAAATATTGGACTAAGCACTTACCGGCAGGTTTTAAGTGCATGCCTGTTTTGCCTGCAACGATCTCTCCCAGCTCAGAGCAGACAAGGACCGCTCCTGGTGGCAATTATCCTGCTTTCTTTGACATTACTTTAACAAAGCAGTTCCTTCTTTTCCACTCTTTTCATAGTGCTCTCCAGCTGCAGTAGGCTGAGCCGGCTGGCAATCAACATCATTATTGGTACCCTGTCAGCATATTAAACACAAGAGAAGTAACTTCTTTGTTGATATGATGTCAAAAAATGTAGGAGAATCACTGCCAGGAGCTGTCCTTGCCTACTCTTAGCTCGGCAAGATATTGCAGGGCAGAACAGACATAAAGTATTCAACTTCATGACATTGGGTGCTTAAGCCCAAAGGCTAACAAAAAAAAATGGGAACCCCCTTTAACCTTGATTAATCAACATCACTCTCAGTAGCACATTATCCTTTGTATCAGGACATGGGTTGTTGAGAACAATGGTATGTTAGCTATCTTTCTACATTCATAGAAATGTGGCCAGGCTGTCTAAACAATCTGTTCAATGACTATCCATCAATATTTAATGAAAATGCACCCTTTAACAGAGCTCCAGAATTCCTTACTTTTTGCAGATACCACTGGAGCCTATGAGCATGTATGTGTTCGTGATTTGCAGAGCTCATTGAGTGCTGTATATATTTTTGTACACTTTTCTCCAGTGTGCTTGTGGATAGAGAAAATGTTATTTCAATTTACAGCTGCATAGGGATGTTGGAGACCTATAACAAAGTGATCCAACCATTATCAGCTTTGAATATAGATTTTTAAAAAAATCAAGAGAATACTAAAAGGTCCGAATTTAAAGGGAACCTATCACCCCCATTTAGCACCCTCTTCTATCACTACCTATCCCTGCACCTAGCTAGCTCATCCCTAACCATCCCTCTCTGACCTAAAACTGCACTATAAAGCTTGGGAAAAATGATTTGATAACTTACAGTCCAGTCTACATATCTAGGTCTCCATTCTCCCTCCTCACAGGCTCTTAGCACGTCCCACTGGGCATCATCATTTTGTCTTCTGTTCATCATGTTTTGAAATTCCCACTTCCTCCATGTAGTCTGATGCACTGGCCCGACATCAGTTCTGGTCCGATGTATTGTGGGGGCTTATCAGGCTGTACGGTCAGCTTCAATATGCGAACTGCGCATGCACTGGAGCCCCCACAATGTCACCGGACAGTAACTACGTCTGGCCTGCACATGAAACTACATGGAGGAAGTGGGAATTTCAAAAGAGGATGAACAGGAGGTGGAATGATGATGCCCAGTGGGGCATGCTAAGAGCCTGCAAGGAGGAAGATGGAGTCCTGGAGACAGCCCATTCTAGTCTACGCATGTAGACTGGATGTAAGTTATTAAGTCATTTTTCCCAAGCTTTATAGTGCATTTTAGGTCAGAGAGAGATGGTTAGGGATGAGATAGCAAGATGCAGGGACAGATAATAGTAGGATAGGGGTCCTAAAATGAGCTGACAGCTTTCCATTTAATGTATGCTAAACATGAATACAGTGGGGAAAAAAGTATTTAGTCAGCCACCAATTGTACAAGTTCTCCCCTTAAAAAGATGAGAGAGGCCTGTAATTTACATCAACTATGAGATACAAAATGAGAAAACAAATACTAAAAATCCCATTGTCTGATTTGGAAAGAATTTTTCAAATTTTGGTGGAAAATAAGTATTTGGTCATCTACAAGCAGCAAGATTTCAGGCTCTCACAGACTTGTAACTTTTTTTTAAGATGCTCCTCTGTCCTCCACTCATTACCTGAAGTACTGGCACCTGTTTGAACTTATTATCAGTATAAAAGACACTTGTGCGCAACCTCAAACAGTCACACTCCAAACTCTACTATGGGGAAGATCAAAGAGCTGTCGAAGGACACCAGAAACAAAATTGTAGCCCTGCACCAGGCTGGGAAGACTGACTCATGCAATAGGCAAGCAGCTTGGTGTAAAGAAATCAACTGTGGGAGCAATAATTAGAAAATTTAAGACATACAAGACCACTGATAATCTCCCTGAATCTGGGGATCAACGCGCAAGATCTCACGCCATGGAGTCAAAATGATCTCAAGAACGGTGAGCAAAAATCCCAGAAGCACACGGGGGGACCTAGTGAATGACCGGCAGAGAGCTGGGACCAACGTTACACAGGCTACCATCAGTAAAATATTGCACTGCCAGGAATTCAGATCCTGTATGCCAGATGGTCCCACTGCTTAAGCCATTACATGTCCAGGGACATCTGAAGTTTGACAAAGAGATTTGGATGATCCAGAAGAGTATTGGGAGATGTCATATGGTCAGATGAAACCAAAGTAGAACTGTTTGGTAGAAGTGCAACTCGTCATGTTTGGAAGAGAAGAATGTTGAGTTGCATCTAAAGAACATCATACCTACTTTGAAGCATGGGGGTGGCAACATCATACTTTGGGGCTATTTCCTTGCCAAGGGACCAGGACAAGCCATCCATGTGCATGAAAGAATGAATGGGGCCATGTATTGTGAGATTTTGTGTGCAAGCCTCCTTTCATCAGCAAGGCCATTGAAGATGAAACGTGGCTGGGTCTTTCGGCATGACAATTATTCCAAGCACACCTCCAGGGCAACAAAAGAGTGGCTTCATAAGAAGCATTTCAAGGTCCTGGAGTGGCCTAGCCAGTCTCCAGACCTAAACGCTATAGAAAACCTTTGGAGGGAGTTGAAATTCTGTGTTGCCCATGACAGCCCCAAAACATTACTGCTCTTTAGGAGATCTTCATGGAGGAATGAGCAAACATACCAACAACACTGTGTGCCAACCTTGTGAAGACTTACAGAATATGTTTGACCTCTGTTATTGCTGACAAAGGATATACAGTATAACAAAGTATTGAGATGAACTTTTGTTATTGACCAAATACTTATTTTCCACCAAAATTTGAAAAAAAAAAAATTATTTCCAAATCAGACACGTGATTTTCAAGATTTGGTCTACTAAGATGTCAATTACAGGCCTCTCTCATCTTTTCAAGTGGGAAAACTTGCACAATTGGTGGCTGACTAAATACTTTTTTACCCACTGTATGTTATAGGGGATTCCTTGAATTTTATTATTGAGGACCTATCCCTAAGAATACATAAATATGTATATAGAAAAAGTAGACATCATTATGTTGATCATTCTTGATCAGAATTATGATGTTAATGTTTTCTTATCTATTATCTTTGCTGGTAAAAACTAACCCTGTCTGACAGACTGTTGTAAGCTGATATAACCATGTTTTGTTAATTGTATGTGCTGCCCTCACATTGTTTCATTATTTCAATTATCTTTAGGATCCATCTTCAACATTAGAATATTGGGTCAAACCCTATTGAGTAAATTATTAAAGGGACTGTTCTTTACTGGTAGCAGAGTTAAACACATTGCATCATGACAGTAAATTGAACTTTAAAGAAGCATTTTCATCATGATTTTTGACCTTTAATACATTTAATCATCACATTATATAGCACTGTGTACTTAAAATTGGTCATTTTGCTCCTCTACCCAGTTAATTATTTATTTTTCTACTAAGTTCTTTGAGGAAATTCAGCTTTTCTCTTAAAGAGTCATCATTGGAACTATATAGTGTTTTCAGTTATGTAGATTTGTAGCTCTAAAGATGACTCTCTTAAGGAAAAAAGACTTCCCATTTCTACATAGAGTTCAGAAGTATTCAGCTAGTCTGTTTTTAATTCTGTCATATCATAAACCTAATGGAAAATAGAAGAATTAACTGGGTAGAAGAATGAATTTATCAATTTTAAGTACACAATGCTATGTTATATGATGGTTGCAATATATTAAGAGGATAAAAACTGTGCTGGAGTGCTTCTTTAAGTTCTCTTCCTTACAAATGAACGAAAAAGACATTGCAATAGCATTTATGACCACTATACAATGTACAAAGTGCTATCCCTATGTATCCTTATTCAACCAATCCCAGCAACACAAGTGAACTGATATTGATGACATATCCTAGAGGTGGGTCACCATTATAAAACACCCCCCAATTTTTTTTTTCTTACACTACAACATGATCATCATATAGTGCAATTTTCCATGTGCAACTATCATCTATTATATCACTGGCCGCCACAGTAGTAAAAAAAATCACCTAAGTAGTCTTTATTCTAATGACTATTGACAGCAGCGTCACAGTCTTACAGGTCCCACACTAAAGGTAGTCAGAAATTTGACATTGGCTGAGGGTGGCAATGGATGGGCAAGCATAAAAATGTTAAAATCCTACATAAAGACTCAATTTCATATTTGCATACTTCCATTTTTTTAAATAATAGCTTGATTTGATCCTAAAAAATGAATTGTTATAAATCTATTATTTTCCAGCAACAGTATTTTACAGGTGAGAAGTAGCCGGCTGTGAGCAATAATGAAAAAATAATGATATTTTGCACTCTGTCTAAACATGGTACACAAGTATGTAGATGGGTGGTAGATACTGTCAATCGAATGTGGTTATTAAATCATTTCCACCCATGCGAGATGGGGCTTGCCCGCTGCTGCCTGATTATCAGCATTATTCAGTTTGCCTGCACAGTTCATAGAGTCACATTACACAGGAAAATGAGACACTTGCACTTTTCAACGTAATATCTGTGAAGAAAATTGTATTGGGATTTGGGACCAAAATTAAGGTTTTGACATTTCAGTTTGACCTTCACCTCTAAATTAATTTCAGATGTAAGAGCTTTAAGACTTTTTATTCACAAGAAATGAAAATAAACTGTGTAAAAAATGTAATTCCTACAGATATTTTCTATTCTAATGTAGAATAATGTAGTGTGTCAGCAAACATTGAGAGAGCTTGAAAGAGATTGGGTTATTAATATTGTTACATGGAGTTGTCCACTACTTTGGCAAGTTTATGTTAGGATAGGCATCTATTTCCAATTAGTGCAGATCTGTTACGAGCACCTTATCTGATCCATTGACATCAGCTCCAATCGGCGGTAGCCAATCTAACCAGTTTATGGCATGGAAAGGAAAAACTCTGCACTCTGTATAGTGGCCAGTGCCAAGAACTGCTACTGTGCTCCTACCATAAAGTAGGATCTATGGGAGAAGATCATCACAATATTAGATTAGAAAAAGATACAGAAATCTTTTAGGAAATGAAATATGAAGAGTAAAGAAAAAGTCAATTGATCCTTAATTATAATTTCAGTTCTTCATAATTTATAGGGTATTCTTTGTAGGTCATCAACACTAGATCATTAAGGTCTATCTCTTGCTGTCCTATGAATCAGTTGTTTGAAGGGGCTAGGGGGCTTCTGTGAGGTCAATGTTCCTTCAAAATGTATTAGGCACAACAATAAAATTGTAGATGTCCAATCGTGAAACTAGCATCAAGTTTTAGGGTGCGTGCACACGGTCCGGAGGATCTGCGTGTTGGATGCTGCTCCTCCGGACCTGAGTGAAGCCACGGGTGGCCACAGGGAGACTGCAGCACCCTGTACTCACCATGTGAGGTGGGTGCAGGGTGGCTTCTCCCTGCAGTCACCCGATGGTAGCCGCTTCCGACTCCGCAGCATGAAATGAACATGCGGAGGAGCTGACTCCCGGCAACCTGCACCGCAGCTCCAAAGACGCTGCGGGTGGGTTACACATAGTGAGGATTTCTTGAAATCCCATCCACTATGCTAGTACTGTACTACGCAGCTTTTTGGATGCGGCAGCAAGACGCTGCGTCCAAAACGCTGCATACACTGATCGTGTGCATGCACCCTTAAAGGCTTGGAAAATTCTTTTAATGCTCAAAATAGAGAGATATATAATGTTTTTGATAATAAACAATGGAAGGTGATCTTTTTTAGCTTTTTTTCCAATAACGCCTTCTCCACTTTGTATATGCCTCTAGCTCTTGCTATAATAGTCTTCTGTGAAAGTCTGCAAAATACTATCTCATTCTGCCCAGATATTCAGTATTGCTGACTGAGACTGCACAATTTCAGGCCTCAGTTAATATTTGCTATTTAGCTCTTTTAAGTTTGTCCATATACAAAATGGTAACTCCATTTAGTGGACCACATAAAGGAATTGTCCACTTTACCTTTATTTGATCAAATGTGATGGGACATGATTTTGAGAGCATTGCCCTATGTAAACGAGACTGAACAAAAAACAGCAATAGGAGAACATATAACACATATTAGTAAGTGCCACAAAGCAATGTCTTCAACACATCAGATAAAATACAGATAAAATAGCCAACTTTTATATTTGATTGTATAATCTTTAAAAAAATAATTTTTTAAAGATAGAAATGAAAAGAGAAGAGAATTTATTCCAGTAACCAATCATGTGTGCAGGTTCTCCACTGCTCACCACCCTTCATCAGGTCCTCAGAGCTGAATCTTTTTTTCAATGGTTTGAGCCATACCTTCCAGCCTGTTCACTCTAGGACGTCATGTACATTCAATACACAGTGACGTCTGAGGCCTTAATGTAGCTAGTCCTAGCCTACAGTGATCAAATTGAAAATGTGACAGTAGAAAGAGGAGCACTGGACAATTGGCAGCTCTGCTCGCTGTCCACCATCTGGTTCTCAGGGCCTTTTTTCTACCTTGGTAGTTCCAGCATGTTTACACTATGCTGGGACTTGTGATATGTAGTGATCTCCAAGGCCTGGTTATGGCTTAAAAGCCTGTCCTACAGTGAATAGATTGAAGAAGTGTCAGAAATGAGAAAATGACTTGATAATGGGCAGGGCTGTGGTAGTTCCAGCCTGTTTATTCTAAATTGGGATTTTCGGCCCGGACTAGGCCTCACTGTCAGTGGGCATTGCATGACATTGATGTCCAGACATGCAAGGGAGACTTGAGAGGCCTGTTCTTGGATGTAAATTGTAATCAAGACCAAGCAAGCTGGTAAATGTGACTCACAACCAGGAATAAAAGAAGTACCGTATTTTTCGCTTTTTAAGACGCACTTTTGTTCCCCCAAAACTGGGGGGAGAACGGGGGTGCGTCTTAAAAAGAGAATATAAAAAAAAATGTAAAAAAAAAAATATTACCTAGGGGGGATGTGGGATGGGATGGATCGGAGGTGCCTGATGCGGTTGTTGGAGGAGGTTGGGGGCCAAGGCACAAGCTGCGGGGGTGTTGCGCCGGTCTCCGGTGGGCGCCGCCATTATTATTTACCAGCATGCATTGCCGGTCTTGCAATGCATGCTCTTGTGTCTGTAAATGGCCGCGGATGGGGTCTGCGCATGCGCCGCGGCCATTTCTATGTACTCCAGTACTGTTTTCCAGTCTTCAATAAAATGGCCGCGGCGCATGCGCAGACTGCGATTCGCAGACAATTCTGGACACTAGAGCGTGCATTGCCAGACCGGCAATGCATGCTGGTAAATAATAATGGCGGCGCCCACCGGAGACCGGCGCAACACCCCCACAGCTTGTGCCTTGGCTCCCAACCACCGTGGCACCCCCGCAGCCTCTTCCTTAGCCCCAACATCTGTGGCACCCGCGCAGCTCCTGCTTAGGACCCAACCTCCATGGCCCCAGAGCACCACCAGTAAGAGTTGGGGGGCTATGTAGCAGGATGCATGTCCCCCATTTTGGGACATTTATGAGGAGGGGGAACAGAAACAAGGATTGGGGCATGGATACCAGGACGGGACCATATATTAGGAGGGGGGACATATATCAGGAGGTGGACACATACCAGGATTGGGGCATGGATACCAGGAGGGGACCATATATTAGAAGGGGGGGCATATATCAGGAGGTGGACACATACCAGGATGGGGGCATGGATACCAGGTGGGGGACCATATATTAGGAGGGGGCACATATACCAGAATGGAGACAAATATACCAGAATAGGGTACATATAAAGTGATTGTAAGATGGACACTGGCATTATAAGATGGACCCCGTTTAACATTAAAAATAATTTTTTTTCTCTTTTCCTTCACCAAATTTGGGGGTGCGTCTTATAATCAGGTGCGTCTTATAAAGCGAAAAATACGGTAGTTTCGGGGAATGAAGGGTGGATGATACACAGTGGAAGGTATAGACTAGTGAGCAGGAGGTGAGTGTGTTTTATTTTGTTTTATTTATCTGATGTTAATCTCCAGATCCCAAAGGAAAATTTTGGAAATTCAATTCATAGAGAATAAATCAAAATAAAATTTGCCGGGGAAATTGTCAAGTTGGCTCATTTGAATTGTGTCTTTCCCACAAACAACTAAATGTAATATTGACATTTGACACTTTCAGCTTTCAAGATGTTTTTATTCAGAGTCTAAGAATAGTATTATTCATATAAGATGTGATATATTAATATTATCAGACCTGTCATGATGTATTTGTGACCCAGATACAATTTAAAATCAAGAAATAAAATAATTTTATATATGAAGTTATGGATTAAAGGCAATATGGTTTAATTCTTTGGAGAGTATTAGTATTCAAGCTGAAAAAGTGATCTGCCATCATTATTTTATGTCTCTTAAGCTGATAACTTTAGGGACATCCTTGAAACGTGTCAAGATATTTGGATTACAATAGTATTTTAATCCACTGACTAAAGGAATTTAAACTTTTGCTTCTTGCAAACAAGGGGATTTGCATTTCTCAAAGGATGTAAAAAATAGTATAATTATGTTATAAAAAGTGGGTCATGAGAGTATCTGCACCTATTTTATGGCAGTGATTAATGGTGCATACAGGATTTTTCTGGGATTTTAGTTTGCAAAAGTTAAACTGTATATTTACTATGACATATGTATATATATATATATATCTACTCTATAATTGCCGTAGGCATTTTCATGTCGGACCCCGAAAACGTGCCGTGGATATGTCACACTCTGTGACGTCATCACGGCGAAGCATTGGCCGCGAAGCGGCCATTGCGAGCCGTCGCAATGCCCGCTTAGCGGGCATTGCGACCCCTGCCGCTGTCATCCCGCTGCCTCCTCCATATGCCCGCACACCCCCTCCTCCATATGCCCGCACACCCCCTCCTCCATATGCCCGCACACCCCCTCCTCCATATGCCCGCACACCTCCTCCTCCATATGCCCGCACACCCCCTCCTCCATATGCCCGCACACCCCCTCCTCTATATGCCCGCACACCCCCTCCTCCATATGCCCGCACACCCCCTCCTCCATATGCCCGCACACCTCCTCCTCCATATGCCCGCACACCCCCTCCTCCATATGCCCGCACACCCCCTCCTCTATATGCCCGCACACCCCTCCTCCATATGCCCGCACACCTCCTCCTCCATATGCCCGCACACCTCCTCCTCCATATGCCCGCACACCCCCTCCTCCATATGCCCGCACACCTCCTCCTCCATATGCCCGCACACCTCCTCCTCCATATGCCCGCACACCTCCTCCTCCATATGCCCGCACACCTCCTCCTCCATATGCCCGCACACCCCCTCCTCCATATGCCCGCACACCTCCTCCTCCATATGCCCGCACACCCCCTCCTCCATATGCCCGCACACCCCCTCCTCTATATGCCCGCACACCCCCTCCTCCATATGCCCGCACACCCCCTCCTCCATATGCCCGCACACCTCCTCCTCCATATGCCCGCACACCTCCTCCTCCATATGCCCGCACACCTCCTCCTTCATATGCCCGCACACCCCCTCCTCCATATGCCCGCACACCTCCTCCTCCATATGCCCGCACACCTCCTCCTCCATATGCCCGCACACCCCCTCCTCCATATGCCCGCACACCCCCCTCCATATGCCCGCACACCTCCTCCTCCATATGCCCGCACACCCCCTCCTCCATATGCCCGCACACCCCCTCCTCCATATGCCCGCACACCCCCTCCTCCATATGCCCGCACACCCCCTCCTCCATATGCCCGCACACCCCCTCCTCCATATCCCCGCACACCCCCTCCTCCATATGCCCGCACACCTCCTCCTCCATATGCCCGCACACCTCCTCCTCCATATGCCCGCACACCTCCTCCTCCATATGCCCGCACGCCTCCTCCTCCATATGCCCGCACACCTCCTCCTCCATATGCCCGCACACCCCCTCCTCCATATGCCCGCACACCCCCTCCTCCATATGCCCGCACACCCCCTCCTCCATATGCCCGCACACCCCCTCCTCCATATCCCCGCACACCCCCTCCTCCATATGCCCGCACACCTCCTCCTCCATATGCCCGCACACCTCCTCCTCCATATGCCCGCACACCTCCTCCTCCATATGCCCGCACGCCTCCTCCTCCATATGCCCGCACACCTCCTCCTCCATATGCCCGCACACCCCCTCCTCCATATGCCCGCACACCCCCTCCTCCATATGCCCGCACACCTCCTCCTCCATATGCCCGCACACCTCCTCCTCCATATGCCCGCACACCCCCTCCTCCATATGCCCGCACACCCCCTCCTCCATATGCCCGCACACCCCCTCCTCCATATGCCCGCACACCTCCTCCTCCATATGCCCGCACACCCCCTCCTCCATATGCCCGCACACCCCCTCTCCTCATATGCCCGCACACCTCCTCCTCCATATGCCCGCACACCTCCTCCTCCATATGCCCGCACACCTCCTCCTCCATATGCCCGCACACCCCCTCCTCCATATGCCCGCAACCCCCTCCTCCATATGCCCGCACACCCCCTCCTCCATATGCCCGCACACCTCCTCCTCCATATGCCCGCACACCCCCTCCTCCATATGCCCGCACACCCCCTCCTCCATATGCCCGCACACCCCCTCCTCCATATCCCCGCACACCCCCTCCTCCATATGCCCGCACACCCCCTCCTCCATATGCCCGCACACCTCCTCCTCCATATGCCCGCACACCCCCTCCTCCATATGCCCGCACACCCCCTCCTCCATATGCCCGCACACCCCCTCCTCCATATGCCCGCACACCTCCTCCTCCATATGCCCGCACACCTCCTCCTCCATATGCCCGCACACCCCCTCCTCCATATTGCCCGCACACCCCCTCCTCCATATGCCCGCACACCCCTCCTCCATATGCCCCACACCCCTCCTCCATATGCCCGCACACCTCCTCCTCCATATGCCCGCACACCCCCCTCCATCATTGCCCGCACACCCCCTCCTCCCATATGCCCGCACACCCCCTCCTCCATATGTCCGCACACCCCCTCCTCCATATGCCCGCACACCCCCTCCTCCATATGCCCGCACACCCCCTCCTCCATATGCCCGCACACCTCCTCCTCCATATGCCCGCACACCTCCTCCTCCATATGCCCGCACACCCCCCTCCTCCATATGCCCGCACACCCCCTCCTCCATATGCCCGCACACCTCCTCCTCCATATGCCCGCACACCCCCTCCTCCATATGTCCGCACACCCCCTCCTCCATATGCCCGCACACCCCCTCCTCCATATGCCCGCACACATCCTCCTCCATATGCCCGCACACCCCCTCCTCCATATGTCCGCACACACCCCCTCCTCCATATGCCCGCACACCCCCTCCTCCATATGCCCGCCACCCCCTCCTCCATATGCCCGCACACCCCCTCCTCCGTATGCCCGCACACCCCCTCCTCCATATGCCCGCACACCTCCTCCTCCATACCATACCGCAACCGCGCCGCATTGCGAGTTGCTGGCTCAGTGCGAGCACTTGCGGCGCGGTTGCGGTAATCCCCATAAGGATTACCGCAACCGCGCCGCATTGCGAGTCGCTGGCTGAGCGAGAGCACTTGCGGCGCGGTTGCGGTAATCCCCATAAGGTTTACCGCAACCGCGCCGCAAGTGCAAGTTGCGGCGCGGTTGCGGTAATCCCCATAGAAAGTATAGGGGGACTTGCGGCAGGTGCGGCAAGTGCGGTTTTGCCGCACCTGCCGCAAGTCCCCCTATACTTTGTATGGGGATTACCGCAACCGCACCGCAGATGCGTTTTTTTAATAAAATAAAATAATTTTAAATTCAATTAAAATAACAAATAATAAATAAATGTAATAATAATAAAAATAGTAAAAAAAAAAATATATAAATAAATAATAAAATAAAAAATAAAAATAACAAAAAAAAAAAAAAAATATATTAAAATATTGGACCCCCCAAAAAAAGTATTGGACCCCCCAAAAAAAGTATTGGACCCCCCACCCCCAAAAAGTATTGGACCCCCCCCCAAAAAAGTATTGGACCCCCCAAAAAAAGTATTGGACCCCCCCAAAAAGTATTGGACCCCCCAAAAAAAAGTATTGGACCCCCCAAAAAAGTATTGGACCCCCCAAAAAAGTATTGGACCCCCAAAAAAAGTATTGGACCCCCCCAAAAAAGTATTGGACCCCCCAAAAAAAGTATTGGACCCCCCCAAAAAAGTATTGGACCCCCCCAAAAGACCAAAAAAGTATTGGACCCCCCCAAAAAAGTATTGGACCCCCAACCAAAAAAAGTATTGGACCCCCCCAAAAAAGTATTGGACCCCCCAAAAAAAGTATTGGACCCCCCCAAAAAGTATTGGACCCCCCCAAAAAAGTATTGGAACCCCCCAAAAAAGTATTGGACCCCCCAAAAAAGTATTGGACCCCCCAAAAAAAGTATTGGACCCCCCAAAAAAAGTATTGGACCAGTATGACCCCCCCCAAAAAAGTATTGGACCCCCCAAAAAAAGTATTGGACCCCCCAAAAAAGTATTGGACCCCCCAAAAAAAGTATTGGACCCCCCAAAAAAACAAAGTATTGGACCCCCCAAAAAAATATTGGACCCCCCAAAAAAAGTATTGGACCCCCCAAAAAGTATTGACCCCAAAAAAGTATTGGACCCCCCAAAAAAAGTATTGGACCCCCCAAAAAAGTATTGGACCCCCCCAAAAGTATTGGACCCCAAAAGTATTGGACCCCCCCCAAAAAGTATTGGACCCCCCCAAAAAAGTATTGGACCCCCCCAAAAAAAGTATTGGACCCCCCCAAAAAAGTATTGGACCCCCCAAAAAAGTATTGGACCCCCCCAAAAAAGTATTGGACCCCCCAAAAAAAGTATTGGACCCCCCAAAAAAAGTATTGGACCCCCCAAAAAAAGTATTGGACCCCCCCAAAAAGTATTGGACCCCCCCAAAAAAGTATTGGACCCCCCCAACCAAAAGTATTGGACCCCCCCAAAAAAAGTATTGGACCCCCCCAAAAAAGTATTGGACCCCCCAAAAGTATTGGACCCCCAAAAAAGTATTGGACCCCCCAAAAAAAGTATTGGACCCCCCCAAAAAAGTATTGGACCCCCCAAAAAAAGTATTGGACCCCCCCAAAAAAGTATTGGACCCCCCAAAAAAAGTATTGGACCCCCCAAAAAAGTATTGGACCCCCCAAATAAATGATTGGACCCCCCAAAAAAAGTATTGGACCCCCCCAAAAAAGTATTGGACCCACCCAAAAAAGTATTGGACCCCCCCAAAAAAGTATTGGACCCCCCCCCAAAAAAGTATTGGACCCCCCAAAAAAGTATTGGACCCCCCAAAAAAAGTATTGGACCCCCTCAAAAAAGTATTGGACCCCCCCAAAAAAGTATTGGAACCCCCAAAAAAAGTATTGGACCCCCCCAAAAGTATTGGACCCCCCCAAAAAGTATTGGACCCCCCAAAAAAAGTATTGGACCCCTCCCAAAAAGTATTGGACCCCCCCAAAAAAGTATTGGACCCCCAAAAAAAAGTATTGGACCCCCCCAAAAAAGTATTGGACCCCCAAAAAAATGATTGGACCCCCCAAAAAAAGTATTGGATCCCCCCAAAAAGTATTGGACCCCCCCAAAAGTATTGGACCCCCCAAAAAAGTATTGGACCCCCCCCCACAAAGTATTGGACCCCCAAAAAAAGTATTGGACCCCCCAAAAAAGTATTGGACCCCCCAAAAAAAGTATTGGACCCCCTCCCAAAAGTATTGGACCCCCCCCAAAAAGTATTGGACCCCCCAAAAAAAGTATTGGACCCCCCCAAAAAAGTATTGGACCCCCCCCAAAAAGTATTGGACCCCCCCAAAGTATTGGACCCCCCAAAAAAAGTATTGGACCCCCTCCCAAAAGTATTGGACCCCCCCCAAAAAGTATTGGACCCCCCAAAAAAGTATTGGACCCCCCCAAAAAAGTATTGGACCCCCCCAAAAAGTATTGGACCCCCCAAAGTATTGGACCCCCCAAAAAAAGTATTGCACCCCCCCCCAAAAACTATTCACACACCCCCGAAAAACTATTCACACCCCCCCGAAAAGTCCTCACACCAGCTATAACTACTATAATCAAATTAATGCACGTTCTAGAATCCCGATGCATTTGCATCGGGCTCACAGCTAGTATATATATATATATATATATATATATATATATATATATATATATATATATATATATATATTCCATGCAGGGGTAACAGCTAGCATGTGAAATAAGGTGCTCTGGTCTAATGAGACTAAACTAGAACTTTTTGAGCTACATGCAAAATGCTAACACTGACATCACACTGAAAACACCATCCCCATCATGAAACATGGTGGTGGTAGTGTCATGCTCTGCTGAGGCCTTTCTTCTGCTTGTCAAATTTGATGGGAAGATGAATGGAGTTAAATATTGGGTAATCCTGGAGGAAAATATGTCAGAGGCTGCAAAAGATTTGACACTGGGGCATAAGTTCCCCTTCCAGCAAAATAACAACTCTAAACATTTTTTCAGAGCTACAATGGATGGGTAAGTTCAAAACATATTCATGTGTCTGAATTGTCCAGTCACAGTCCAGACCTAAATCCCATAGAGAATCTGTGAAGAAATGAAGAAAAGGGAGGCGCTCCTTGTGTAGGATCCGGTGTTATTAAGGGGAGAAAGGGTTTATAATCTTTTGCTGCTCACCTGGTGTGGTTATGCTGCTGGCATAACCACAGATCAGCGCCTTGCTGCGTAGGTGCAGCCACCGAAGTCCTCCGTTCCGGGGTTTCCCCCAATAACGTGACCTGTCAGCTGGGCTCCACGTCACCGCCGGTTCTCGCCGCTCCAGGAAATGAACAGCATAACGAACTTTGCTAAAAAGTCCTGTGACCAGCAGCACTGCTCCGCTCAATAGGACAAGGATCAAAACAAAACGAAGGAACAGCGGATGTAGCGGGCGCTTAAACAGGACTGCAGGAGATGTAATTAATACTCCAAGGATTTAATAAAAATGCAATAAAAATACTGGTTATTTCCACAACATGTTTCGGCGATTTGCGCCTTCCTCAGGTATAACCAGTACTACAATGAAGTTCACATTATATAGAGGCCAGAGAAATTAGCCCCATTGAAGTCAATTAACAATTAACATTCCACAAATTAACTCCTTCACTTCAAAATAGTCTTACAATAGTATCTAGCCCGATGCCATGTTAAAAAATACATAATAAAACATATATATATATATATCTCCAATCACAATATATCAAGAATACATCTATCAAATAAAACGAAAGTGACAAAAATAAAACAAGACCAAAGAAACAACTCCAACAACTGGTCTTGAAAGACCTGAGATCCTTTACTCAAGACAAAGCGAAGGATAATTTGAGCATAAGTGAAAGAGAGGCTATAATATCCTTAAGCCAAAATAGTGATATAGTGATAAAGGGTGCTGATAAAGGGGGGGGGTGGTGGTGATGAACAGGAGTTGGTATATTGGGGAGGGATTAAGATTATTAGGGGATGAAAGCTATTATAGGAAACTCGAACATGATATTTCTAATCAAATATTTCTAGAATATAAAGAGATAATTGGTAAGGCAGTACAATTAGGAATTTTTGACAAAAGAGAAAAGCAGTTTCTGAATATTCATCACTATCAAATCCCTTTCTTTTATTTTCTCCCCAAGATTCATAAGGACATCAAAAATCCCCTGGTAGACCCATTGTTTCGGGTTGATACTATTGTAAGACTATTTTGAAGTGAAGGAGTTAATTTGTGGAATGTTAATTGTTAATTGACTTCAATGGGGCTAATTTCTCTGGCCTCTATATAATGTGAACTTCATTGTAGTACTGGTTATACCTGAGGAAGGCGCAAATCGCCGAAATATGTTGTGGAAATAACCAGTATTTTTATTGCATTTTTATTAAATCTTTGGAGTATTAATTACATCTCCTGCAGGCCTGTTTAAGCGCCCGCTACATCCGCTGTTCCTTCGTTTTGTTTTGATAGAGAATCTGTGAGGAGACTTGAAAATTGCTGATCACAGATGCCTCCATCCAATCTCACTGGGCTACTTTAGAGCTAGTGTGCAAAGGAGAAGAATGGTCAAAAATGTCATGTCTAGATGTGCAGTGCTGGAAGAGACATCCTCCAAAAGACTTGCAGAAGTAATTGTAGCAAAAAATGGTTCTGCAAAGTATTAACTTAGGGTACTGAATACAAATGCATGCAGGGCTGCCACTAGGGCCTGACAGGTCTTCCTGGTGTAAGGGGCCTGGACATCATTGGAGTGGGCATGGCCACTAGAACAGGGGCGGGGGGGGCCTGGCTATGCCGGTGGGGGCGTAACCATTTTGGGTGGACCCCAATCTCCTCTGGGCCCTGCCCCCTCATGTCTTTGTTGCACAGGCCCCCCTCTCCTGTGAAGAATCACCACTGTGCCCCGCCCCCTGACCTCTCTCCTCCTGTCCATCACAGGCATGGCAGCCTGCAAACAGGAAGTAAAGCGGCGGGCATCGGCACCAGCTCTGTCTTTGTCTCTCTCTCTGTGTGTCTCTGTCTGTCTGTCTCTGTATGTCTCTCTGTCTATCTCTCTGTCAGTCTGTCTTTCTGTCTCTCTGTCTACCTCTCTCTGCCTGTCTCTCTGTCTGTCTCTCTCTCTCTGTCTGTCTCTGTCTTTCTGTCTGTCTCTGTCTGTCTCTCTCTTTCTCTCTGCATCTCTCTCTGTCTGTGTCTGTCTCTGTCTGTCTCTGTCTTTCTCTCTCTCTGTCTATCTCTCTGTCTGTCTCTGTCTGTCTCTTTCTGTCTCTCTCTGTCTGTCTTTCTCTCTGTCTGTCACTCTCTCTGTCTGTCTGTCTGTCTCTCTCTGTCTGTCTCTCTTTCTCGCTCTCTGTCTGTTTCTCTCTCTGCCGCTGCCGTCTCCATTGTGCAATTGTCCCACAGCCATCTCCATTGTGCATTTATCCCGCAGCCATCTCCATTGCGCATTTATCCCACACCTGTCTCCATTGTGTATTTGTCCCACAGCCATCTCCATTGTGTATACAGCCAGCAGCAGTCTCTATTGTGTATTCTCTATTGTGTACAGCCAGCAGCAGTCTCTATTGTATATCCTCTACTGTGTGTATTGCCAGCAGCCATCTCCATTGTCTATATGGCCGTGCCCGCAGCCGTCTCCATTGTCTATACTGACAGCAGCAGTCTCTATTGTGTATTCTCTATTTTATATACAGGCTCAACTATTGTGTATTCAGCCCACAGCAGTCTCAAGGGAGTGTGTGTGTAATATATAATAGAGAGAGATAGTGTAAAGAAAGGAAAAACAGCACAAAAATATACAAAAAAGTGGACTTTATTGCCCAATGGCATGGCCACGCATTGGGCAATAAAGTTTACTTTTTTCTATTTTTTTGTGCTGTTTTTCCTTTTTGCACTCTATTGTAAGGAACCATCTGGATTGCTAGTTAGGAAAGCTTTGCACATAAATTAAAGTAATTTTTGGTGCTGTTCCAATTTTTCACTATAAATATAATGTATGTTTGGGTGGAGACGGAGCATGGGTGGAGGCTGGGTGGAGTCTCAGGGGGCCCTAAAATTTTGGTAGTAAGGGGCCCTGAAATTCCTAGTGGCAACCCTGTCTGAAACTCATTCTGGAATATGGCCTTTGCTCCAACAGACTCTAGCAAAATGTGGCTTGCTAGCAAACTCCAATGTTTCATGGAGTGTATTGTAGATGTATTTTTTAATAGATCTCTATGAGAGCATCACTCTTTCCTTATTCTGGTTCTTATAGACACGTATTGAGTTCTTGTAACATAACTTTTGACTTCCAAAAGAGTTAAAGAGAGTAGTACTCACTGGCTGCTAGCTGTAATTTTTTTATTTTATCAGGTTACATATGCAAATATGGGGACATTAATAAACTGGACCCGTAGAAGCGTTTGTGACCAATGTGAAACAGCCGTCGTTCGCCCCGATCTTCTCCCCTGTCTAAATGTTTATGTAATTAGCCTGATGAAATAAAGAAATTACAGCCAGCACCCAGTGAGTGCTACTCTCTTTAATTATTTTGGATGTATATGAGCTTTGGTTCAGAGTGTGCACCTCGGAGTGTGAACAGGGCTGATCAGGCTGAATAACAGCTGTGTCCGTTGATTTGCAAAGCAGGGTAAAGTGTGCTTATTTCCAGCCAGCCAGAAATTACAGGTAGAAGATGGAGTTGTAGCACCGGAGCGCAGTTGGTAATAGGAGAATCAACCAGGAGGTGGGTATATGACAGTGCAGGGGGCTTACATTTAAAGCACTACTCCAGCAGTGGAAAAATAATATGCTGGAGTGGTGCTTTAAAAATAATTTACATCAAGGATCTGGGGTCCCTGCAAAATCTGAAAATGAAGCACTGTAGTCTCCACACTACTTTTCCCTGCTTGTTGAAGCTTTTGGTCACCTCGAGTGGTGGAAGTGATTAAAAGCTGTGTAATCACTATTGTTGTGGTGATCCAGGAGGTCAGACCCCTAGTGATCATTATGTAATGGTATTTTTAGGGTTCTACATACTATTGGTGCAACATATGCAGCCACATAGGAGCCCAAGAGGTAGGAGGGCTTATTAACACACCTCCAATACGGCTAGAAGCTTTTGTCATAGACACATTATTAGTAGTGTTGAGCGAGTATGCTCGGCGCTACTCGGTACTTGCACGAGTATCTCGGTACTCGGGGTGCTCGGCGAGCACCGAGTACCGCCGAGATGCTCGGACTGCTCGGTAATAAATAGCGATCTGACACACATACACTGCTCCCTTCAGTGCACACAGTGAGCTGGCACCACACAGGGAGCAGATTAATTGTTAGGATCCCTCTGGGGGCCACAGCAAGGTGTTCTATGCTGCAGCGATTTGAAAAAGCTCACCCCCCCGCCCTTTTCCGGAATTACTCATTTTATAACCGGAAGTCTGTGGGCGGAGCATGTCACGCATTGACTTACATTGGGCTCGGTGCTCTGGCCGAGTACACGAGTATCTTGAGATGCTCGGCCAGAGCACCGAGCACCCGAGCATTTTAGTGCTCGCTCATCACTAATTATTATACTACAAAAGTCCAATAAACCATTTGATCAGAGGAGCCATCTTCTGTCTGTGATCAACCCTGTGTATATCCTACCTATATGCCTCCCCCTGACTAAAATGGAAGTAAATCCTAATGTACCTAGTACCTGATTAGAGTTTCCACAACTATCTGAACATGTGGTGTATCAGGTCACAGACCTCATTTTCACTATGACATCCCTATACAGAACAAGTAAATATCTATAGATACCGGGGTGAAGGAATTCCATCAACAATTATAATTGTTACTCCATTTCCCAGAAATTTTCAAGAAACAGTACATGAGGAAGTCTTATTGAAATGAGATACCATTCGGTTGTATATTTATAAAAAGCCAGAGTTTCATCACCAGCTCTAGTAACAATTAGAAAAATATGTCTCCCTAAAATGACACTGAGCTAATTCCCCATTCTGATATCATGCCTAATGTTATTTCTCCTATACATCACATTTAAGTCACTTTAAAATATCCTAACATGAATAGACGTATCTATAGAGAGTAGATAAGAAAGAGACAGAGATGACAGAAGAGGAGGAAGGTGTCAAAAGTATAGTGATGGGTTGATGCATCAAAAACCAAGATTAAAGAACATTGAAGATTACTATAGAGCAGAGGTCTTAAACCTTTCTGACATTAAGAACCACATTCAACTCTAAGAGGGGGTAGTGAGCCACATTCAGCTCTCGCCTCCCTCACAGTAGAGCCCCAATTATCGGTATTATGACAGCCAAAGCTTTTACATAGAAATCACATGAGGCAGTGTACCAAGATACAGTGGTTCCTACCTCACTCTCATTCAGATCTGTGTGGTTGCTACTCACAAAAGTAAGTATCTGGAGACCTGTTCTTCATAGTTGTTTGGTAGAACTGATGCCAATACACCAAGTTAGAAGACAGCCGTGAGCCTCCCATCACAAGCCTGCGAGCCTCAGGTTGCGGACTCTTGTTGTAGATGCAATATCAAATATTTATCAAAGGGTCATGAAAACTTCAGGAGTCTCTTTTATCAGTCATATTAACTAAAACCACATCATCAACCAATAAATAATATACCACAAATGTATCCTTAGTAACACGGAATGGGAAACGCTTCTATATTGTATATTATTATGAAGCAATATTCTGAGCTAAAATTCTGCTATTGAATGGAACGTACAATGGAACATGACAGTAATATGCTGCACAAACCATAATTTAAATTATGTTCATTATCTGCTACAAGTTACAGACCTGTACCGTGGTAACCAGAAAATGAACAATGAATGTCTCTAGGCATCAGATACAGCGTGTACCGCAGTCGTTTGCTGCTTAAATTTCAAAGCCATTTTGTTTCTTGAATAAAGAGCAGCATTTCGGCTTAAGAATGGGGCAAAACATCGGATTCTCTTTATAATAATTAATTAAGCCCTTAGGTTTTAATATTCATTTTCTGTGGCAAGATAAAATCATATGACAGCCACATTTTTTTCTCTTTTCCCTCTGCGCTCCAGTGAGAAGCAACTTTTTTCCGCTTCTAAAAAAGAACGGCTGAAATGGTGCTAATTCCAAATTTGCATTTAGATTTTCATGTAATAATAGTTTAATTAAAAAGAAAACTGATATAGGTTTAAAAAATTGGATACATTCCTTTAAATGAGCAGGAAGGGATCATGTCTGCCGATAAGTAAATGTGGTTTTCCTTCCAAATTAAGTCACTTTATGTTTCTAAATTTATATTTGAATAAAGCCATTAAATATGTTTGATGGTCACAGCCAAATGAGTTGCAGAAGAGGTTGTGGATGGAGAAATGTAATTTGCAATAGACCTTACAATATGCACGCCGAAGATAGGGAAATAATGGTGCGAAAAATTCTAATGAGGCCGAAAAAGGTAAAAAATGAAAGTTTCTAATAAAGTTTACACAGGAGCTGAACGGCTGAAAATAAACCATCGTAAAATGATGCGCAAAGGACTCTTTTTTTGGTAGTTGACTGGTGGTAATGACGAGTGCATTCTCCATCCCTCGTCAACAATATTAAGTATTTACGATATAATACCATGAATACAACCGGAACTTTTGGCTCGTGTACATTCGTATCCCGAGCAACTAGAACTCGTTGATAATAGTCCTAATGGACGCTTTAGTGCTAATCACCATTTTACTATAAATGAAAAGGAAAATAATACCATGGTTAGTGGCATTTAATATGTTAGACACTCAAACCAATAACAAATGTGATTGCACTTAATTTCAGAATCCCTCATGTCCAATTCGTGCACAGCCTTAAGCTGTTTTGTTGCATCCTAAAGGAAAATATGCTGCTGTTAAGTAATTTGTATGTTTATAGGTGAATATATCTTCTTTAATTTAGCATTTCCCAGCACTGTACCATGGTCATTACTCTGGATATAAAACAATCTATCAACAGGGCAAGGCTGATATATTAGTTTGTTAAAATTAGCTTGGACTCTACCTGGGTCTCCCAAAACACAGATTTTGCAGATCAACAGTTGAATTGATGAAGGATGTCATGGCTCTACAATGCTGTCATTACCAAGATCCTTGGAAATCTGAACCTTTCCTAAGTCAACTTGCCCCACAAATAGAGATGATGGAGTGTAATCTTTACTATTTACTACTCGCAATATTACAGTATTTGTGATACTCGTTACACGGCGAGTATCGCTGGTGCTCGTGAGTGATGTGTCGATCGTGTCAAGCCAAAGGGTGTGTGTGCCCGATACGTGGCCATCTCCTGTCTGTTGGTCCATCTGAAGCCAGAAATAAAGGACTACTGAACCTTACTTTGAAGAGTTCTGCAGTGGAACTTTTTTTGATACGTATAACATAATATATAAATATGTGGTCTCTAGAGAGGATTAGTAAAACCTTTCTCTGGATTTTTTTTAGAAATAGGTCTAGTACTTAAGAGAATTAAAGAGAATATGGCAACTGATACATGCTGCCCATGCATGGATAGCCTGTAACAGACACGGCCGGTATGTTTGACTCTAAAGTTCTGCATTGTGTCAAAGAACATCCTCTAAAATCCAACAATTATGGGGACTAGTCAGACAGGCAGGTCCCCAGTGGCTTATAAAAAAACTACTAGAAAATAAGCAGCATCAAAAAACCTTACCATCCATGCCAAAAACAGAAACCAAATGCACTTATAGGATGCAGTCAGAGCCCAAATGTGAAGCAAGCCCAGGTGCAGGCTAATAAAATCACCTCAACCAGCAAGGTGTGGGAGGCGACTTGCCATGCATACAATGGGCCTGCATAGAGCACCATTCACACTGATACATATGATGCAGAGTGTCTGAAAGCTACCCAACCGCTCTGCTGCCTGAGCATTGGGCTGCACAGTACGATGCTTCTGCACCACTAGATGAATGGTGCCCCTAGGGGCCCAACTGCACCCTGGATAGATAAAAAAGTGCAAAAAGTTTTTTATATGATAATCAAAAAACTTTTATAAATGGGATATTGGTTCATGTATTGGCCAAGACATTTAAGCTGATGATCCACGTCACAGATTCCCATGCTCATCAGTAATATCTAAATTATACAATATTAACCAATATTTATATAATATAATATATAAATGTGTGGTCTCTAGAGAGGATTAGTAAAACCTTTCTCTGAAATTTTTTTAGAAATAGGTCTAGTCCTTAAGAGTATTAAAGAGAATATGGCAGCTGATACATGCTGCCCCATGCATGGATAGCCTGTAACAGACACGGCCCGGTATATTTGACTCTAAACTTCTGCATTGTGTCAAAGAACATCCTCTAAAATCCAACAATTATGGGTGACTAGTCAGACAGGCAGGTCCCCAGTGGCTTATCCACCCACTCTCCTGGAATGACAGGTGTATCCATATGCACACGTAAAGGGAGAAACCCATCACTAAGAACGGGTGTATAGGGTAGGGGTCTTTGACTAGTTTCCTGTGACGCTCGAACCCCCGACACCTCTAAAGTATTGTTTCTTCAAAAATTCTGCAGCGTTTCACAGTTAGACATACCTGGTTGAGATCATGCCGACAGTGTCTGATACATGCTGCCCATGGACGGGTAGTATGTATCAACCGTCAGGTTCATTTTAAGGTGGACGTTTTAAGAATATTATACCACATATTATAGAACCCATTATAGAGATGGCAGGAATGGTCTTTTTCCATACAGTAAACGCATGATATTAATAGTTCCCATTCCTAGAAAGGAATAACATAACCTTTATTACAATACTATACTATATAAATAGTTCTAATCTCTAGAGAAGGTCATCCTGGTTTTATACAGATACTCCACTACTGTATATAAATAGGCCTTGTCTCTGGAGAAAAAGTATTCTTTCTTAGTTAACTTTATTTTTGAAACATTAGAATATCAGTCACATAATTTAATGTAATAGACTCATTTTTGTAATCCAGATTGCAATTTTGTTTTTGGATTAGCCTGTCACAAATGCAGATAGTATAATGCAATTAGGAAAAAAACATAATTATATTTATGAGGCTCTTTTTCATGGTTACTTTGATTGATATATAAAAAGGCTGTGCTCATACCTGTAGTGGAGGCTTCTCTACTCTCCTAGGCAAATGTTAAAAGTGGCAGAACCAATAACACAGCATAGTACTATTCTGTCTGGTAAAATTATGTACTGTATACCATAACAGAAGCCTTAGAGACCCCGTTAAAGTCAATGGAATGTTTCCGTCACACCAAAAATGCATTTTAAATGAGTTATACGATGTTGTAGGGAACCTAGCACCTATAACAGCCTTAGCACTGTACCTGTTACTGGTACAGTGCCTAAGAAAGTAACATTTAATCCGTATGCAAACAAGAAGGCTTGGATGCAGCCTTGGCGTGGCCAAGAGTTTGGTGCACCGTTATGCCTCTGCTTTGGCATATTGAGGCCCTTCCCCCAAGTTTGATTGAAATTGTTCTCTTTACAGAGCAAGCATTGTCTTAATGCTGCTGGTGTATGTGCAGCCACATGTGCAGTCACTGGCCATGTGTGTTCTATTGCCTGACTCTGCTCGCTGTACTCCTGGGTATATTAGTGAAGCAAGTGAGGTAAGAAGAAAAGAGAGAGAGGTGAACGTAACCAACTACTCTGTGCGTTTAGCTAAACACTCTCTGGCAGGATTCAGACAGTTTTCACACTGAGAAGGGTGCACTTTCAATCAGAAAAGCATGAAGGGTCACAATAAGCAAATCAGGAGACATAATGATGCACCAAAAGCTTGGCCATGCCAAGGGTATACTGACACCTCATTTACATATGAATAAAAAGTTATTTTCTCATGCACTGTACCAATACCAGGTACAGTTTTAGTATTGTTGTAGGGTTAAGTCATCTAAGGCCCCTTTCACATCAGCGGTAATCGCTGATCGCGGCACTTGCTGTGAAAAAAACGCAACTGCCGCGATTACCGCATAATGGCCGCACTTGTGGTTCACTTGCGGCAAGCCCCATGCAATGTCTATGGGGCTTGCAGCAGGTGTGGCAGGTGCGGTATAGTTGCGGTTTCGGCAATGTCTATGGGGCTTGTGGTAAGTGTGCGGCAAGTGCGGTTTCGGCACTTGCGGCAGATGCAGCCGCGAAAAAAAATGCGGCTGACCGCGTTTCATGTGCCAAAATGCCGAAACCGCAACTATACCGCACCTGCCACACCTGCTGCAAGCCCCATAGACATAGCATGGGGCTTGACGCAAGTGAACCGCAAGTGCGGCCGTTATGCGGTAATCTCGGCAGTTGCTTTTTTATCACCGCAACTGCCATAATCAGCGATTACCGCTGATGTGAAAGGGGCCTTAGTGTAATCAATTTAAAATGCATTCTGTGGTTGATCAACTGGCTTTAACCCCTTTACCCTAGTTTTCGTTTTGCCCTCCCTTTCTTCCAAGAGCCATATGTTTTTTTTATATTTCTGTCAATATAGACATATGAGGGATTTTTCTTTGCAGGATGAGTTGTACTTTTGAAAGACATCATTTATTTTACCATATAATGTACAGGAAAAAGGGAAAATGGGAATAAAATTCCAAGTGTGATGAAATAGCAAAAAAGTGCAACTACACAATTATTTTTTTTTTTATTTATCATGTTCACTATATGGTAAAACAGACATGTCAGTACGGGGCCTTGGGTCAGTACGAGTTTGAAGATACCAACATGTATACTTTTACTTTTATGTAAGTGTTGAAATAAAACTCAGAAAGAATTGCACTTTTTGCACCATTTTCAGCGGCTTGTAGCGTTCTTATTTTTATGGATTTGGGACTGTTTGAGGGCTTATTTTTTTTTAATTTTCAGCTGACGTTTTTAATTATACCATTTTCGGGTAGATGGGTTGTTTTGATTGCCTGTTGTTGCATCTATTGCAATGTTGCTCGACCAAAAAAATGTAATTTTTGTGTTTTTGACTATTTTCTATGTTATGCAATTTGCAGATCTAATTAATTGATTTTATATTTTAATAGATCAGGCATTTCTGAAGAAAGTGAAACCAAATATGTGTTTTTTAATAGTTTATTTTAAATGGGGCAAAAGAGGGAGGTTTTTTTTTTTTTTCATATTTGTAAAAACTTCTTTCCACTTTTACTTTATTTTCTTTGCCCCTTTGAGTGCCTCTACACTACACAGTCTGACTGATCGCTTGTGTTGTGCAGAGAGATGCTTCTGCATTCCTCTGCACAGAGCAAATGATCACATTCTGTCATTGTGGCTGCTCTGGCATCGATGACAGGAAGTGAGTTATGAGCATCCAGGGTCATCAGCTGACCCCGGGCTGTCATGGCAATGCATCTAGGCTCCGTTATCACATCAAGGGGCCACCAATGCCGGCAGGAAATTGCGCAGTCCTCACTGCAGTGCTTTCGATCATGCTCTCAGTGATTGATAGTGCAATCTAAAGGGTTAACAGTGCTGGGCAGATCACTAATCTGCTTGGTCCTGTTAGCTGCACATTTCAGGTGATCAGATGAGTGGACATGTGCAGAGAATTCTATAACCTTAGCGCATGAGCTCACAACAAAGGGACCCCTATGTCCTTGGTTGTGAAGGGGTGAATGAAACCTACCATCTAATCTGCCATCATCGTATTATAGAGCTATAGAAGTTGTGCAGACTGATGTACACTTCTGTAGCAAAGTAAGAATTGTAATTCATTATTTTATATTTCTGCTCATTCTAAGCTGTGGAGTTCATTGTGTGTCTCTATTAAACAGTACCTGAATGCACAATGTACTTAACTTCTGATTCTGTCTGCCAGTAACATGTAGAGCAGGGGGAGCTTAACGGATTGGTAATTTTGTATAACATATTCAGTAGGACTTTACTTTTTGATAACGCGCTCATTTTGTGTTTTGGAGTCTACTGGGTGGTCTTCTCATTGAACAATATCTGAATGCACTACCTACTGTACTTCTGAGTCTAGAATGAGTAGCATGTTGGACTATTTTGCCTGATAAAAATTTGCTTATCATGATGAAAATCTCATTGTCCCAAATAAAGTCACTGTGATCCTTTTGGTGCTGTTCTTTAAAGAATACCTACACCCTTATATTCCAGTGTTATGCAGAGCAGGAGGAGCTGAACAGTTTAGTAGTTTCTTAGAAAAATTTATTTTTTTTCTTATTCACTTTAATTTTTAGGTGTCCAGTGGATGATCTTCTGCATTCAACAGTACCTGAACTCACCACCTACTGGACTCATGAGTTCAACATGAGATTTCAAATGATACTTATTTTTCCAACAACTATATATATATATATGTATATATACCGTGTTTCCCTGAAAATAAGACACCGTCTTATATTTTTTTTGGTCCCAAAGATGGACCATGTCTTATTTTCGGGGGGGTGTCCTATATATGGTCCCACTGCAGCCTCCCATACACACACAACACACGCACAACACAAACACACACCCATACACACCACACACCCATAAACACACATACACACACATATACCCATACACACACACATAACCATACACACACTCACATACCCATACACACAAACCTATTTTTACCAGTGTCTCCCCGCTCTCCGGTGGTCCCCGCTCTCTGGTGTCTGCGCTTTCCCTGCTCCACGGTGGCCTCTGCACTCCGGATTCCCGCTGTAGCTGCAGATCTCCGCCCAGGTCGGGAGCCCTGCGCCAATTACAGCGCAGGAACCCGTGAGCCAATCACAGCCCAGGAACTGTGAGCCAATCAGAGGCTATGCACGATGTCAGCTGGCCGCAGATTGGCTTGCGGTTCCTGGGCTGTGATTGGCTCACGGTTCCTGCACTGTAATTGGCCCATGGCTCCTGACCTGGGTGGAGATCAGCAGCTACAGCGGGAATCAGGAGAGCGGGGGGGCACCGAGAGAGCGGGGGGCCACCGGAGAGCAGGGGGGCCACCGGAGAGCGGGGGCCACCACAGTCCGCAGGTACGCCTTATAATCGGGGGGTGTGTTTAGGAGGTAGGACACCCCCCCAAGCATACCTTGCTTTCAGGGGGCGCCCTATTTTCGGGGAGACTTTGGTATATATATATATATATATATATATATATATATATATATATATATATATTAAACTGTTCAGCTTCTTTTGGACAGTGTGTTTAGAGAATCAGGTTTTCTTTAGGCTCACATGAGTAAGCTGAATTGGGAATGGTGCACATATTAATATTCTTTTTCACTCTTTCATTTTCTCTTGGATGATGCATTACCTATTTCATTCCTGCTTAATAGAGAAGCAGCTAAGCCAAGGCAGAGCAAATACAATTGTAAACTCACCTGCGTTTTTGGCCCATGTGAAAATCTCCATATTCTGCTCACTGTGTATTTATAAAACAACATCAATAAGATATGACAGTGTAGGTTATTTTTCTTGCCCATTAGTTCACTTCAGCTAGCATGGCATATGGTGACAATAGGTGCGCGCATCTGCTTTCTAAAATCTTGACGAGCCGAAAAAAACCTATGCATATTGTGAATCCGCCATCTCTATTGAGGTTAGCTTTTGAGAGATGCCATAAAAGATTCATCACTGCTGTTCTCAGCTATGAGCACATTATATTGCCAAGGACAACGAATACCACACAAACATCCACTGCTAGAATCAGCGTTCAATATGAAATGAGTAATAAGTGGAAAAATCTGAAAACACAGTTTGAAAGTGTGGTGGGGATGAGCGAGACCAAATTCATACTGAAAAGCTGACAGCGTACGCTTTAAATACCTGAGCAATATGGCTTTGCTCTTTCTGCGGTTTACAAAACACGTCCAAGATTTTCCATCTGGCAGCTGCGTTTTATTGACCTCCATTTAACCTGTCTAAACATCTCTAAGAAAAAAAGTTTTTCCTGAGAAATAACCTCATAAATACTTGTTACATTCTTCAGCAACTTACATACCGGTTTATTACTTTTATCTCGTCTTTGGAATCATAAATGGAATTCACATTCGAATAGATTCAGTGTTCATGAGATGGATAGAAACGTTTTTGCAAAGGCAAAATCAATGTAAACAGCTGTTTATTAGGCTAAAAGAGCTAGGAAAGAATAATCCTTCAAGCCAAGGAATGTCGTTATGTCATGCAATGGAGAAACCGTAACTGTCGGCCCATGGTTATACCTAGAGGTGAGTGGATAGGCACAATCAAAATTTGCCTGTTTGTGAGGATACTACTGGGAAATATTATATACAGCAGTTATTCACAGCAAATTTAATGTACCAGATTTTATTTTAAAAGTATCTCCATACCTCTATATCATAATAAGGCCAGGTTCGCACATACAAATGCGTTTTTGCCTTAAATCCGTTTTTGGGAACATTTCGGATGTTTTTTATTCAAAGTCCAAAAACGCATATGCATTAACGCATGTGTGTAAGGTTTTTTTTTAAAAAACGCATGCGTTTTTATGCAGCAGCCCAAAGATGCTGCTAGCTGCGTTTTTGGAGTGCTTTCAAAAAAACGCATGCGTTTTGTTAAGATGGGCCCCATGGGAAACGCATGCGTTGTCGCATGGCACATATAGGCACATGCGTTAACACATATGCGTTTTTATTGAAAAAAATGACTAAGGCCCCTTTCACATCAGCGGTATTAGAAAAATGCGGCAGTTGCGGTGAAAAAAACGCATCTACCGCATTTACCGCATAACGGCCGCACTTGCGGCACACTTATGGCAAGCCCCATGCATTGTCTATGGAGCTTGCGGTAAGTGTGCGGCAGGTGCGGTTTCGGCACATTGCGGCAGATGCGGCAGCGAAAAAAACGTGGCTGACCGCGTTTTTTTCACGGCTGCATCTGCCGCAAGTGCCAAAACCGCAACTATACCAAGTCCCAAAATTTGACCAAAAACGTCCAGGACCTCAGGGGGCACTATTGGCACCTTTAGAAAAATTGATCCGTTTTTCTAAGGGCTTAAAAAATGGATTTATATGTGTGAACCTGGCCTAAGATGCACAAAAAAAAAAATCCTTATACAATGTTCATAGCTCACCTCTCTTGTCCCTTCTACTCCACACCATCAACCATCCTGTCTTCGTTGCATCTTTGGATCCTCACCGCTGGTGATGAAATCCCTTGGCCGCTCACACTGAGCCAGGACTTTTAGCTCAGAAGGACTCTCCACAAGTGCATGAAAGGTAATGATGTCATGCACTGCATTCTAAGCAAGCACTCGCAGCAGGGATCAAAGATGTGACGAGGACCAGACAGTTAACAATGATGGGCAAGGAGAGGTGAGTGGTAGGGTGAGTAAAAATTTTGTTTTTATTTTATTACCATTAAATGACCTTTTATGATTTAGAAAAAGATTGGATAGTGGCTACAATTTAGCTAAATCCTCATAGAAACTAATTTAAAGAAATATCCATTTTGCTGAATTCTCCTAAATAATAATAACAAGAGATCTCCACTTAAAACTAGAACTGTCAGTCACTACCTGTCCAGATAACATTTTTTGATTTATGCGAAAAATTTAATTCATGTTATTCGGAGCGAGTACAAGACTCTAAATACAGAAAATATGGAATATTAGACTAGTCATTTTGAGAAGTGCTTTTTAGATAATAGAAGCAGACAATTTATCTTTGAGATTTCTATATAACAAGAAGAATCACACAATGAAAAGTTCTTTCTAAAGAATTAGCAAAACTATATTTCTGCCAAGAGAAATGCTAGATGAGGTAAAATATGCAAGAAACAAATTTCAGGAAAATCTGTGTTTAACAATCTCCTATACATGAACATCAGATCTATACCAGCTAAATGAGCTGCGAATATTAATGATTTGCCATCTACTGAATGCATAGTTTTGTAGTAATAGAAGACTTAACTTATTGCTTTGTTGTTCTTATCTTTGGCCTTTACAGTCATGGAAATGGGTTCAAAGTGGTTTGTATTCAAAAATACCTATTCTGCATTGGTGACCAGAAGAATGCCCAAAAGAATTATGCCCAAGGAGTTGGGATTAGGGTTAGGTGTAGGAGTTAGGTCTAGGTGTTGGTGTTAGGTGTTATGGTTAGATGTTAGCAATAGGTATTAAGGTTAGATGTTAGGGCTAGGTGTTAAAGTTAAGTGTTAGGATTAGGTGTAAGGATTAGTTGATAAGGTTAGGATTAAGTTTTAGGGTTGGGTTTAGGTGTTAGGGTACCTTTACACGCCGCTACTGGCGGGTGGCTACAACCAGCTACTTGCGAGAAATGTATCTTGCATCGGCAATTCACCCCGTGTAGCGGTGTGTGAAGACGTTTGTAGCCACCCGGCAGTAGCTGCACCTGTTTCCGAGCACTGCCCTGAATCAGATGGCTACACAGCCGATTGTAGCGACCTGTATCGGCGTGTAAAGAAGGAACAGAAGGGTTGTTTCTACACCATGCTATGTACCTGGTATGTAGCTGGGGTGTGACACAGGCTCCGGGTTACCGCGCCCCATCAGCGATCATTGGAGGAAGCTCCTGCATTACGATTAGTAGTCGCTGCATAGGGAGGCATATTTAAGGAGCTGACCAGTCACACTACACAATTGCTCGAGCGTCATGTATTAATCAGCCTCCTGAGATGCCTGGCCAATCATGATGTTATTACTTTGTCCTATCAGCGTACGGACGTCTCGTAATCCACAATTGTGGCACGCCTATGTGTTGTCCCTGCTGCACCAGGTCCGCCCATATTAGCTGGTTGTAGCGGTGTGTAAATGAGGTAAGGTGCTCGGCAGAAGGTAACTTGAGACACCCGGCGGTGTATCTAGAGATAGATGTAACCTACTGTAGCACACCTTGTTGCGGCGTGTAAAGGTGGTGCGGGTACCGTTTGCAACCGTTTGTGCGTGCTCGTGCACGTAAAGTAGCTGGTTGTAGCCACCCGCCAGTAGCGGCGTGTAAAGGTACCCTTAGGGTTATGTGATAGAGTTAAATGTTAGGTGTTAGTGTTTAGGTTAGATGTTAGGACTAGGTGTTAGGGTTAGGTGTTAAGATTAGTTGTAAGGGTTAGGTGATAGGGTTGAGGTTAAGTCTTAGGGTTAGGTTTAGATGTTAGGGTTCGGTGTTAGTGTTAGGTGTTACGGTTATGTGAAAGGGCCCCATTACATGTAGCGACGCACCAGCGATCCCGACAATTGTCTGACCTGGCCGGGATTGCTGGTGTGTCGCTACATGGTGGCTGGTGAGATGTCAAACAGTCAGATCTCACCAGCGACGCAGCAGCGATACAGCGGTCGTTGGGACCCTGTCACTTTCAGGCATAATATTGAGATCGTTGGTCGTTGTCCCTGTCAAGCACAGTGATGCATGCTGCCCAGCAGGAGCGCAACTACCAAAAAATGGTCCAGAATGATTTGTAATGATCAGCGATCCCACAGCGGGGGCATGATCACTGCTATGTGTCACACATAGTGAGATCGCTGGCAAGGTCGCTGTTAATTCACAAAACCTGGTACGTTGCAGCGATATCGCTAGCGATATTGTTGTGTGTGATGTACCCCATAGGGTTATGGTTAGGTGTTAGTGTTAGGTGTTAGGTGTTAGGATTAGGGTTAGGGAATAAGGTTAGATGTTAGGGGTTAGTGTTAGGTGTACAGGTTTAAGTTTAGGGTTAGGGATTGGGTGTTAGGATTAGGTATAGGAGTAAGGGTTTGGTCTAGGGGTTAGGATTAGCTGTAAGGGTTAGAATTTTTGGTCAGGGTTGCCTGTGGGAGTTTTTCCCTCTGGGTATTTTTCAGGGAACCATTCTGCATGATACACAATGGACCATTGATAGTATCAGTGTACTGGAGATTACAGTTTACCTAAAAAGTTTAGAAAGTGATTTTCAATTACTCCAATGACCCATACTTTAATTACATTGATTAATCCAACAACATCACCGAATATTTCTGGTAATGATATCATTCTGAGACAAAATTCTGCAGTGCTAGATTCAGAAAAAATAAATGATAAAGCCTCCTACCTCGATGATTTGTTTGCCAAGTGTAGAGATGCCAGAGCCACAGTGATCTGTTACTCTTAGGCAGGTTTTTTTTATATATATAATTTGCTTTTTAAACCCCTTTACATGGAAATTTTGAGTCTAGTTTTAAACAAAACCTTAAAGAGGATTTAACTATCAAATTATTATTGAATGGGTAATATAATAATTTTTTGTTTTGTTTATTTTATTTTTATTACATACTGACCACAACATATACATTAAATATACACTCCTTAGCAAAAAAAAAAAATTATGGAAATCACAGTGTCCATAGACATGTAAGTGATATGCAAATTGATTCAGTATTGACAATTCAGATGAACATGCAGAAATATACACACTTACACGTCTTGGCTGCTATCAGTTAGATAATAAATGGGAACTCAAGGGAGATTAAAAAAACAAATTGTACAGTCTCTGTCTTGCTACATGATAAAGCTGAGTTGGCCACTGTAGTTATAGGATGTTTATATCACTTTTACATCAATAAAATAGTATCTGCTCCTCAGCTCAGTTCTGTGCTGCAGCAGAGAACAGAGGTGTATGATTGGATACCATTCAAGGTATATATGTACATCGGTGGTTTTTCTCCTGATGAAGGGGCCAGAGTGCCTTGAAATGCTTTGAGGAATAAAGTCACTATCAACTGCAAAGAATATTTAGATTTTTTTTTATATGGTAGCGTGGTCAAAAATTCCAACTTTTCTTTTAATTTAATGTTAAACTGATATATATGTCACCCATCATATGCCTATACTGGTTTACGTGATTCCCACCCTAGGCTCATTCTGTTGTCCATAATCCTATTATCTATGTTCGTCATCTTGGGCCCATCCTGTAATATATGCTTTCAATTAGCCTCACATAAAATAAAACAGTAAACTATTCTACTCACCTTCCATCTATTCCCACATTCCCACGTCCTCTTCTAATACTGGCAACTGACTTCAGCATGCAAGCGGCACCGTGCATGATATCAATGCCATGCACCTCTATTCACATCCCGGTGTAAACTGCCATCTTATCCTAAATTATTATTCACTTCACCCCATGCTAGGGATTATGGGCATTGGGAGCAATCTATATTTATTTTCTTTAATAGTAAACGAACATAATCACCTCAGTCGAGGCAATGAGCCAATGGTTGAGACTATCAGTGTGTAAAAGAATATGAATATTCACTGCTCACCACACCATAATCCCGCCCACCTCTTGGAAACACTTCAATGCCGATGGGTGGGTAGAATTATAGGCGTGGGGAGCAGTGAATATTATTTTCTTTAATAGTGGGCACACATGTTTGCCTCAGGTGTCATTTTACTTTAGTGGAGACCCATTACACAGCCGTTGCCTCCCCCTACATCGACCCTGGTATATCTGGACTGTAAGATTCACCCCCACTTTCCTACCAAATTTATACTTCAAAAAATATGGTATCAATATCTATTTATCTATCTATCTATCTATCTATCTATCTATCTATCTATCTATCTATCTATCTATCTTCTATATAGATAAGCAATTTATCTTAACATGCATAAAATATAGTAGGAATTTGTCCCAGTTAGAAATGATTTAACTTGTAATGTGAAATAAATATAATTTTATTCATGAATTTAGAATTTTTAGAAGATTTGTGGAAGACCGTATGTTTGTATTTGCAAATCATGTGTTCTATGCACAAAATGCATTTTCATTAAAGGTCATGACAGACTCCTGGATAATACATTTATCCTTGCTTAAGAAGGCATACATCAATTAATCAAAAAGATTACTTCCATTAAGTGTGTATTATGGATATACTATTCACCAATCAGGATAAAATAGATTATCACATACTGACCTTGTTATGCTCCAGTTACTTCATAAGTACAACATAAGGGATTTTCATGGAAAATAGGATATTTTATTTTTAATTTAAGATGGAATTTCCATGAAGGCTGTATGAAGGGTTGTGTTTTAGTAATGAGTGTCATTTTATGTATTTAACACCATGACCATAATGTTAGACATAATCTTGTAATGTCAATTTATGCGTTCATAATACATTTAATGAAACATCAAGTCATCCGGTTATGGTGGGTTTCATATTATTGTGGCAGAAAATATGAAATAAATTGTCCGCTGCATTGATTCCGTAAAACTGTTGAGAGCACAAGATATTCGATATATAGGTATTTTTAAAGAAGATTTTCTTTATTGTTTTAAAGACTTTCTGCAATCTGAAAATGACTTGTTTTAAATTAGTTAATGTGTTAGTTTATATACGTACTTTGAAGTAAACATCTATTTATCTTTATATTTATAAACAAAAAATAAAACCTGCAATGTTCATACTGGCCACTAGGGATTTTTTAACACTAGTTTCAGTAACAGTTTATATCAGTTTTAGTGATGAGCGAATCCATTCATTACTTACATGGATAATACCATAATCGGTGAGTATCTGGGTGCTCGAAAGTGATGTGTCGATCGTGAATGATCTGACACCAATTGCTAGCTCCCATCAGTGAACAATGTGAGCTAGAACCCTAGTGAGAGCTGCTTGAATGGAAGGCTCTCACTGGGGGGGATAGTGTGATGTGATTCTGTGAAAAAACAAAAGAACAAGCCAACCCTCCCTCCCCTTTAAATGCTCATTCTATGGCTGGCTGTGTGTGGGTGGGGCCCATGACTAATTTACTTGCATTAGGCTCGGTATTCGAGTTTATTACCAAAATAGTAAACAGTATTCGGATAGAATATTCCAAATCCAAATATTTCACTACTCGCTGATCACTAATCAGTTTCCTTATTATCAGTGGCATTTATTACAGGTAAAACCACTAGACACATCTGATGACACAGGATCCATCGTTCACAATAGGTGATCTCATACCTAACCCTGCTCCCTCTCCCTTCACAAAGAGCTTTGCACATGCTCATTATGTGCTTTAAAGTAAAACATAGACTCCTGAGTCTGTCTATACCTACTAAAAGCACATGGCAATTAATTTCTGGCTTTTTAGGAAGAGTCCAGAGTTGCCCCAATAGCTAGTCTAAACATTTACAACTTTTAAAAGTTTATTTTAATAAAGATTGTGATATAGTAACAACATTGCCAAACATCTTTTTAAATATATTTAATGCAAAAACCTGATTCAGACTCTTTACTGTTTGCATAATTGTTAGGCAAATGAGCAGCGACATAACGATAGTCCCATGGGCCCCAATGCAAAATTTGTAGCTGGGCATCCCCTCTCCCATGTTGTTTAGATAATTTGGCCCTTGTAGCATTCTTTTTTTTTTCCCATTCTTTATTTAGTTTTGAAATTTAACACACATGGTACATATAACATATTTTTGTATATGCTTCTGAAATCATGCAGTACCTAAATATTCACAAAGTAAACATAAACTACAACGTAAACAGTTGGCCCTTGTAACATTCTAAATTCTATAAAGACATAAGTGTTGCCTCTTCTCCCCCTTCATTGTACAGTAATGACCCCGATCAAAGCAAGGCATCAAGTAGGCCGTAACTCAGTTCAAGATCCCGAAAAATTAGAACACTGTGGGTTTGGGAAAATGGCGCCAAAAGTGCAATTCTTTTTTACAAATTTCAGAATCCTTTTACACCACTTAGAGAAAAATAAAAGTATATATGTTTGGTATCTCTGAACTCGTACCATCCGTAGGCTTCACACTGAATATAGTAAACATGGTAAAAAAACAAACAAAACAAAATCAATTTGAAATCTCATGGTTTTTGCAACGTCACACCACTTGGAAGTTTTTTTCCCATTTTCCCGTACACTATATGGCAATAATGTCATTCAAAAGTACAATTCGTCCAGCAAAAAACAAACCCTCATATGTCCATATTGAAAAGTAAAAATGGCATGGCTCTTGAAAAAAGGAGGAGAAAAAAAAAAAAAAAAATTGCCTAGGGGTGAAGGGGTTAATAAACAAAAGGGATTTAGATTCTGTTGAGCCACTTCTGTAGATTTGCGGAAGGTCTGCGCCAGAGTGACTGAATTCTGTCACTCCTCTGTTCTCAAAAACTGCAATAAAAGCAATTGAACAGTTGTATTCAGTGGCGTAACGTGAAGGTCATGGCCCCCGATGCAAAAGCTTCAACAGGGCCCCCAATTATGGCAAATCTTCAATAGAAGTAGTCTTTTTCTAATGGCCAAAGGGACTAGGCGCCGGGGCCCTGGTGCAATTGCAACCCCTGCACCTGTTGTAGTTACACCCCTGGTTGTATTTACCACAAAATGACATCAATGAAAATCTCAGTTCAGCTCATACACACATTAAAAACTCCAATGCGAAAAACTAAGAAAGAAAAGTGTCTCTCAGAAATGAGTGACATATAATATTCCAATCACTAAATAGCTAAGGAAATGATACAAATTTAGTATTATTGTCATCGTACTGACAAAAAGAATCCATGCTGCTGGCAATCTTTATCACACTACGAAAGCAATAACCCAATTGCTGGAAATTGCTGGCTCTTTTTTAGATTTTTATTCCACTGCTCTTGGATGTTTCATCCCAATTTATTAGGAGACAAAGGGGAAGAAAAAACCATAAGCATCCATAAGAGTTAAATCTAATGCCTATGTCCACCTTCAGTTATAGAAGGTCCAATCAGATAAAGGAAACTAACCACCAGGATTTAACCATCTGTAAGGCCGGTTTCGCACTTGCATTCGGGGCACAGCATATGTGAACACAGCCAAGTGCATGTGTACTGCATTCATATGTTTAACATGGGAACTCACGGTACCTGCGTTTGGCTATGTTCGAATGTGTTTCATTTAGATGCGCATATTCTCGGTGCCCTCCGAACGCAACATGTTGCATTTTTTCTGTGTCTCAGGAGGCTTGATTTGTACGGAAGAGCCACGAAGCACAGAATCAATGCATGGCAGTGAATGTAGACGCGCTGCCATCTGTAGACCACTGCAGCAAACTCAGAACTGGTTGTGATGACATCCATAGCTCCTCCCAGGGCATTTTCCATTCTGGATTGGGTAAAGTTCTCTCCCTCTCTCTCTCTCTCTCCCCGGCCGCTTTATAATAATTTTCAATAGCCAGCAATACAATCCTATGGGTAATAATTCAGTCAACACATGCAGATAATCGACGCTGTGTTGACAGAATTATGTGTGCATTTTCGCATGCGCTTGCACATGCGGATGATACTCTGCATTCTGAAACACAAATGTGAAAGTAGCCTAAATCAGTACATCTGGTGATTGATATGTTTTTTCATTCCTCCCATGTGGGCTTGTATTTTTGCTGTAAGCTGAACCTCCTCCCCCTTCCCTCTTATCCAGGTTGGTTGAGCCTTTCAGCAGGTTTTTGCTTCCTCATCTGAAAGCAGCTCGTTGTAGGCAAAGTGATTCGGAAACTCCAATGTTTAACTTAGATTATTGGGTGCAATTGTTCTTTCACAATCATAGAATTTAGTTTCAGGCATGTATCAGAGCTGGGATACCTGCCCCACCCACACCAGGCTCTCAGTATACAATGTACATTGACAGTGAGGTGACAGTGAAGTATTAATCACAGCAGGGGCATGCCAGACTGGCAAACTAGTCCAGTAATGATGATTGCCATGTTATAAAGCCTTTGGTTTGTGTAAACCTTAGCACACAGAGTGATAAAAGAGGCATAGATGACTTTTGTCTTTTGTGTGTAAATCATTTTATTAAAGTTTAAACAACACAAGAGTAGAACTAATAAAATACAGTGAAATGCACAGTTTAACCAATACATACAAGCTTAAAGGGAACCTGTCACCTGGATCTAAGCCCCTACACTATCACTACCTGTCCCTGCACCTTCCTAGCTGCTCCCTATCTATCCCTCTCTGAGCTAAATCCGCCCTATAAAACTGCAGAAAAATAACTTATAACTTACAGAAGTCCCTGAGGCTGGGGACTGAGAAGGCGGCGCCAGGCTCCATTCAGCCCCTCCTCCATGTAGCAGCACACGCCCCACTGGGCGGCGTTATTCTTTCTTCATCGCCGCCTCCTCAATTTGGAATCTGTGCTTTACACCTATCATGTTGTGGTGATGCGACCTCGATGTGTCCCCTGACTGAGACACAGCATATGGGAGATTGTATCTTCTGCTTGGTAGCAGCACACACAGGGTGAGCTGCTACTGGAGCTAAGTGCTGATTGAAATCACTGAACCCCAGGTGTGCGGGTGAATAGGAGATGATATGTGCTGCCCTGGGCTGTGGGGAGGGGGTGGAGTGTGTCAGGACAGCAGCATGAGCTGCTGGGATTGTATGAGGTTCTACTCGGCTGTGCCCCGGTGTAACAGGCCAGACTAACCCCCCCCGACCAGAATATACTCGGGGTTAAAGTGGCCTAGGCCAGATTATACCCCTCCGTATACCACAGCAGCTTTAGATCAGGGCTCCAAGCAACACATGGGGGCCCGAGGCAGCACAAAGTGGCCCCAGGCAGCAGAAAGTGGCCCTACGCAACATACAGGGGCCCCAGGCAGTGCTAGGGCCCCAGGCAGTGCTAGGGGCCCCAGGCAGTGCACGGGGCCCCAGGCAGTGCACAGGGCCCCAGGCAGCACAAAGTGGCCCCAAGCAGCACAAAGAGGCCCCAAGCAACATACAGGGGCGCCAGGCAGTACTAGGGGCCACAAGCTACACACAGGATCCCAGGCTACACACAGGGGCCCCATGCAGCATACAAGGACCCCAGGCAGTGCACGGGGCCCCAGGGAGTGCACGGGGCCCCAGGCAGTGCACGGGGCCCCAGGCAGTGCACAGGCCCCAGGCAGCACAAAGTGGCCCCAGGCAGCACAAAGTGGCCCCAGGCAACATACAGGGGCCCCAGGCAGTACTAGGGGCCCCAGGCTACACACAGGGTCCCAGGCTACATACAGGGGCCCCATGCAGCATACAAGGGCCCCAGGCAGTACAAAGGGGTCCCAGGCAGCGCATGGGGGCCAGAGGCAGCACACAGGGGCCCCAGGCAGCACAAAGTGGCCCCGGGTGGCCCACTGCCTGGGGCCCCTGTATATTGCCTGTGGTCACTTTGTGCTGCCTGGGGCCCCTGTGTGCTGCCTGGGGCCCTTGTATGCTGCATGGAGCCCTTGTGTGTAGCCTGGGATCCTGTGTGTAGCCTGGGATCCTGTGTGTAGCCTGGGGCCCCTGGTACTGCCTGGGGCCCCTGTATGTTGCCTGGGGCCACTTTGTGCTGCCTGGGGCCACTTTGTGCTGCCTGGGGCCCCGTGCACTGCATGGGGCCCCGTGCACTGCCTGGGGCCCCGTGCACTGCCGTGTGGCCCCGTGCACTACCTGGGGCCCCGTGCACTGCCTGGGGCCCCGTGCACTGCCGTGGGGCCCCGTGCACTGCCTGGGGCCCCGTGCACTGCCTGGGGTCCTTGTATGCTGCATGGGGCCCCTGTGTGTAGCCTGGGATCCTGTGTGTAGCTTGTGGCCCCTAGTACTGCCTGGGGCCCCTGTATGTTGCCTGGGGCCTCTTTGTGCTGCTTGGGGCCACTTTGTGCTGCCTGGGGCCCTGTGCACTGCCTGGGGCCCCTAGCACTGCCTGGGGCCCTAGCACTGCCTGGGGCCCCTGTATGTTGCGTAGGGCCACTTTCTGCTGCCTGGGGCCACTTTGTGCTGCCTCGGGCCCCCATGTGTTGCTTGGAGCCCTGATCTACAGCTGCTGTGGTATACGGAGGGGTATAATCTGGCCTAGGCCACTTTAACCCCGAGTATATTCTGGTCGGGGTGGTTAGTCTGGCCTGTTACACCGGGGCACAGCCGAGTAGAACCTCATACAATCCCAGCAGCTCCTGCTGCTGTCCTGACACACTCCACCCCCTCCCCACAGCCCAGGGCAGCACATATCATCTCCTATTCACCCGCACACCTGGGGTTCAGTGATTTCAATCAGCACTTAGCTCCAGTAGCAGCTCACCCTGTGTGTGCTGCTACTGAGCAGAAGATACAATCTCCCATATGCTGTGTCTCAGTCAGGGACACATCGAGGTCGCATCACCACAACATGATAGGTGTAAAGCAGGTGGGAGATTCCAAATGGAGGAGGTGGCGATGAAGAAAGAATAACGCCGCCCAGTGGGGCGTGTGCTGCTGCATGGAGGAGGGGCTGAATGGAGCCTGGCGCCGCCTTCTCAGTCCCCAGCCTCAGGGACTTCTGTAAGTTATAAGTTATTTTTCTGCAGTTTTATAGGGCGGATTTAGCTCAGAGAGGGATAGATAGGGAGCAGCTAGGAAGGTGCAGGGACAGGTAGTGATAGTATAGGGGCTTAGATCCAGGTGACAGGTTCCCTTTAAACAAAAAGTTCACATTACAAACATTCAGATTGGCTTGGACATTGAAAAATGAGGGGAAGGAAGAAGGGAAGGAAAAAAGGAAGGATGTGTCTTAAATGGGGGGGGGAGGGGCGGGTACAACAGGTAGAGGGAAAGCTAGGAACATAGCAATGAACAAGAGCCGTATCTAAATGTGTAACAGGACGAGTTAAATTAAACGACTGTTTAGTATACCATATGCTACGGGGTTTATATAACATTTTTTTTTTATTTTTGTCTCTTAACCCCTACAGCATGGCTGTACTCAGTTTACATAGCAAATACCTGCTGACAGATTCTCTTTAAAGGGAACCAACCACCCCAAATGACCCCCCCGGACTATTAATATGGTTCCCTACACCCAGCACATACATGTGCTGCAAGCTTTTTTGCTAAAAAAACAGTTTTTTATAAGTGAAGAAACAGCTTTTGAAAGTGTAGAATGAAAGGACGGGTGGGCGTTACTTAGCTCCTTCTAAAGCCGAGATTCTGCTGCCAGTTATCCTTGTGTCCTCGTCACATCAGTAACGGCCAGCCCTTTTTTCAGCGTCCCAGGCTGGTGCACGGGATGTCATGCCCGTGCACACGTCATCAGCTACAGCCGGTTCGCGAGCGCGCGCTCTGACTTCCACTGCTGAGCGCAGGAAGTCAGAGCGCGCGCTCGCGACCCGGCTGTAGCTGATGACGTGTGCATGGGCATGACATCCCGTGCACCAGCCTGGGACGCTGAAAAAAGGGCTGGCCGTTACTGCTGTGACCAGGACAGGATGATGACTGGCAGCAGAATCTCGGCTTTAGAACCAGCTAAGTAACGCCCACCCGTCCTTTCATTATAAACTTTCAAAAGCTATATCTTCACTTATAAAAAACAGTTTTTTTAGCAAAAAAGCTTGCAGCACATGTATGTGCTGGGTGTAGGGACCCATATTAATAGTCCGGGGGGGTCATTTGGGGTGGTTGGTTCCCTTTAAGCTTCTACTGCAAATAGGGATCAAAACTGCTTTAAGCAAAGGCATAATGGAGCTTTAAACAACTAGATACCGTGAGCTTAGACACCGCAGAGAGTTACAAACAGAGGAAAGTAAATGACCAACAGAATAAACAGAAAGCGAAGCCATTTATAACACGGCACAGTTATTACAAAGTCAAGTGCTACAACCTTCAGCTTCATCCCTCTGCGCATAAATGATATTTAAATGCCTTGTTACAATGAATGTACTGAAAAGACATTTGTCATGATAAAATCCTCCAGATACAATGAGAATTTCCCTGAAATAATGTATGATTTAGTTTTTCCAAACAGCCCCCCCACCGCCCCATCAACATTATGCATATATATGAATGTTCTCAGCCTGTCAGCTGTTCTGCACAAGCCCACATAGTTTTACAGATAATTGTCTGCCCTGATAGAATTTCTGTTGAATCAGTCATTTCTCAGAATAGATCACTTATTTATGAGACTGTTGATGGCAAAACTTGCCTGCAAGCAAGAAAAATGGATATAAATTTGATCTTCTCCATTCTTTAAATGAAAAGGTTTGTTGGAATTGGAGAAATCTTTTTTCTTTTAACCAAGATACACTGATCATTTACCAGTCAGAATGCAAGTGTCATTGCGCCCTTTCATCATCACTTATATTGTATAAACATCTGCTAAAAGTATTCCGATTCCGCAATCATCTAGAAACATAGATCGTTTTCCATGTATCTATGTTAACAGTTCAATACCGGCAACTGCCATGCTCTTTTTTTTATTCTTCAATATCTCGAAATTCTGAATAAAAACAATTCCGGTCTAATCATAGAGCGCCTGAGCATCCGATCTCAACAGGGAAGGAAAACAAAATGTCAGATGTGTCTTTAGTCGGTGGAAGAAAAGCCTTATTAAGTCAACAGCAAATTCTTCCAATAACTGAGGATCATGAATGCAACATGAAGGATATAATAGACAATGAATTCTAATTTTAAGGCATAAAGCCTTATTTAATAATATGGTGCCAAAGGCAGAAAATGAGCTCTGAACACTATGGTAACTGCAACCTTACAAAGCTGAGAGCGTGTAATCTTTGCCATCCAATGCTCTGCACCATCTACCGTAGTAGCCATACTAGGGATATAATTAACTCCTTCACTTTCAATCAACTTTAGTCGCTCAATACGTTGCTTTTTTTAGGAAATGTTTTTGGGGAGCTCTAGTCCTTGAGAGCCGCCAACAGTGCAGGTTATCCGGATTTCCTTAGTATTGCACAGGTGATAATAAAATCACCTGCACTGGTGATGATTTCAATGCCTGTACAATACTAAAGAAGTCCTGAAAACGTGACCTGTTGGCGGCTCTCGAGGACTAGAGTTCTCCACCCCTGAGTTACACTGTATGGATATTATGGAAGCCACTTGACTATTGATGACATAACTAGACTTTTAGATTTTACTTGTATCTTTTATATTAATATAATTGGACAGATTTATCAGTAGATTTAGCAAATCTGCATCCTCTGACAGAAAAATGCACCAATAACGCAATGCATTTTTGGTGCAGATTTGGTGTAGATTTGGTGCAGATTTGTGCCATTCGGTTTTCTTAGCGAAGTGAATGGCTGAAAAATGCAAGGAAATCTGCACCAAGAATTGACTTACTGCAGTTACTTTTCTGCACCAAATCGGCATCAAATCTGCAAAGAAAATATAAGTAATGCGCACAACACTTCAGAATTATCATTAGCTTTGCTGGCATAAGGATAAACATGCAAATCTGCACCAAATTTACATCAGTTCTGCACCAAAAAACACATCACATCTGCAGTGTGCGCACACAGCCTTACTTGTGATTGCTCTGAATATTATAGTTATATTACCAAAGCATTAATGGTTTCCGACATTTAAAACTTTGTCTGAAAAAGTGGAAAAAACTTTAAATGTGCAAAGAGAACTACTAATATTTTACCTTTCCTATTCGTTAGGTGACTGAAAGCAACATCAGATCCTATCTGGTTCATTTTTTACTTTGCCTCACATTTAGGCCGGAGTCATGTGAGCGTATGGCCTCTGATAAAAGACTAACGGATGTGATAGGCTAATGACAATGGGCTCAGACTCTGACTGAGTGTCATCTATTGTGCTACGATTCTGTGATCAGATCACATCTGCAGAGGAGAGGAAGAGACTAATTTTTCCATCATCCCCATTTCCAGTCTCAACATATATCCGATTGCAGTCCAATGTTTCATTGGCACACGTAGATTATTTTGGGTGCGTGTGATCGAGACTCGCTACCAATTGAGCATGCTGTGATTTTTTTCTTCAGTTTGATTAGGGCTGAGGAAAGGGCAGAGTTGAACTACCTCATTACATAACATTGGGACAAGTCCAATGTAAGATTTTCTCACACTGAACTTGCACGAGGCATATGCTCGTGTGACCACTGCCTTAGTTTAGGCCTTGCTCAGATCACAGTATTTCACAATATTTTACAACAATTAATATTTGTTTTGTGCTTTTCTCACAATGGGTTTAAAGAGACCACAATGCTCAGACAACTGAACATCTGATGATATGAACTAACAATCTTATGTATACTTATGGGCAGTTAGTTTGGGTGAGTAGACCCACCGTCCACAGTTAGTTTTGGCATTGCATTGTGAAATATGGCTGGCCTAATGCGGTGATTGCTGCATAGGGGAGGGTGATGTGGGGTGGGGTGAGATATAGGTACATATGAGGCATATCTTGTTTATATCCTTTTATAGTAATATAGTTTTTTATTAACATGTATAGAATCTATTACATGCATCATGATGAGATATAGGATGCCCATATACAACTAAATAGCTATGGACCAACAGATCCTTCTCTGTGAGTTCTCGACTCTGCCAGTTACCAAATAAAGGAAATCCATGGGACCCATTAACTTTTCTACGAGGGTCTTTAACCAGTAGAACTTTTACGTTATCATGTATATTGCTATAAATTATTAAGTTTCCTTGACTAAGGAGAGGCTTCCCTACATAATTGTAAGAGATGAAAAAATGAATTAGTGTGGAATTGAATATTTAAAAAATATGGATTCTCCAATTTGTAATAGTGGCCATCATTTTGCTGAACCTTAGAATGCTAGAAATAGAAAAAAAAAACCTTCCTGGTCACCTGTCTCACTGCCCCCACAACTCTGTGTCTAGTCCTCCGATAAGCATCTTTGTCTTCCTTTGGTTGATTGCATTCTCTTTATCATGCTCCACTTTTCACTTGGCCTTCTGGTACTGAGTAGGCTTCTGATGTCATTGCATACTTTCCATTGAACATGTCTGGTGATACCATGATGCATTTTCATATGCTGAATACACCTCCGTTGATACATGTAATAAGTTGTGGTGTATCAGCACCGTACATAGTGATATCAAAGGCCTACAAGACCTGAAGGCCTGGTGTAGTTTGAAGTAAGCCGATAAGGATGCACGGGACAGGGAGTCACCACCAGTTCTTTACAACTCAAATGCAAAATAGACTAGGTGTACACACTTGTGTCCTCTACAGATTCCCCATCCCAAGGGAAATGCAGAGATAGATTTAATGGCTATCTGAATCTGGCATCATCGCTGCCTGCCGGGGCATGCACAGTGCGCTTATGAAGTTGGGGAAGCATACATTGTCAGGGAAGAGAAGAGAACCCACACCCATTTCACTAGCACTTTGTGGGATGAGGCGAATCCACTCTGAATCTCTCCATCATCAAAGAGTACGCAAAGAAGCCACTTTTACAAATCATGTTATTTAGGCCCTCAGAATCATGATAACATGAATTATTGTGATACTTAGTCTGGCAAAAACACTGCTGTCACAACTAATTACAGCAACTTGGTATATCGCCACCGCAATTCTAAGGTTGGCTTCACGCCGCGGTGTGATCAGGTCCGGGGGTGTCCTAGGTGAACCAGACAGCCCCGGAACCGATTTTGCGGTAATGTTGCTATATGGGGGGCCAGATGGAGTCGGATGGCAGCTATTCGGATTTTTCTCCCGGACACAAAAATATTGCAAGCAACGGGGTGAAAAATCTGCCTAAATTGGATCCTCCTGTATCCGGGGCAATCCAGCGCTCCCTAACATGGGAGTCTATGGCGCCGGATTGCCCAGATCCGGGAGGATCTTGAGCTACGCTGAACTTCAGCACCAGGGAGCTGTCCCCTGTAAAGTGGTTCAGCACCATTTCAGCAGAGGACAGCTCCCTTAGCTATGCTCTGCAGAATTCAGCTACTAACAGGACCGGAGGACATATTAACCCTCTGGTTCTATTTGTCTAGAGCTGTCAGGCTGTGTCCAGTGCCTCCTGCAAAGCACTGGACACAGCCTGACAGGGCAAAAAATGTGGTGTGAAGCCGACCTGAAATGGATTTTTAGATAAGAGAAAAAAGAAAGAACAATAGTGTCTGTATCTGTGATATTAGGTGGAAACCTAAGGGTCGTTTGAGCTCATCGGGTAGAGTTGTATCAAACACAACTACTGAAAAAAAGCTTTGGGTAAATATGTTTCCTGATAAAGGAGGGTTGCTCCAAAAGACGCAGAATAAATCACATTGTTTGAAGAGCCAGCTTCAACCTTTACTTTATTGCAGGATGGCATTAAACCTGTTCCACTTCAGGCTGCCATTAAAATTGATTATTTGCATATGAAGTGATTAATAAAATAAAAAAATGGGCTTGTTAGCAAGGATGTAAAGGTATCAAAGAAAATGTGATGTCTGTTTGGGGGGCTTGACTAAGCGGTGAGGTTCCCTTTAACACTAGTTTCTTTACTTTGGTGGTTGGTTCCAATAACTTATTTATTCAAACCTCATCACCTTTATGATACATTTTGAGAACCTGAGCTTATAATAATTGTGTAATATTTGAATGAGACCATTTATATTAAAATTCTCATCACTACCAGGGTTTATCTGTCCTGCCATTCTCCAGGCGGTGATATAATAATGGGAATGCAAACGAAAACCCTATTTTGCTTCAGAAGTAGGAATATCTGGTTTATTTTTAATAAATAGCCAATTAGACGTTACTGATATCTGTCCGATATATGCAATGGTAGAACTTATAATACAACTAAAAATTGCTGAGCACGTCTTCTGTATGGATGGAACGCAGACACTAAATAATTGGCCTAAGGAATCCCTATCCTTAGCTGATATCTGAAAGTAGAACTCAGATATTTAATGGCTTACTAACTTCCCATTACTATACAGGCTTTGACTGTCATTTTTTATATATTGTATATCTATCTAATTTTGAGGCTGGGCATGACTAGTACATCAGTTCAATCATCACACTTCATTCTGGATTGGATCTGTCAACATCTTTAGTTAAACTATGCCTTGTTATAGAGGCTCTTTAACAATGTAGTGCCCTGTGGCGGTTGAATGAGCTAAAAGATTCAAAACTACTTCAAAAGACCCTGGCATTTCACTTATTTATTTATTTCTTCATCTTTTCCTCCCTTTCTTGGAATGTCAGTTATATGTATAAGAAGGAAACAAATGAAATAAGAATGGGCAAGGAGAGCGAATATCATTTTTTTGCATCTTTCCTATATAACTTTGAAACTAGAGCATTTCTTCCACCCTAAAATAACATAAGTCATTCTCTTCCAACCGGGACTTATCCCGATCCCTCCACTATCAGGTCGTCTTTGTGCATATGTGATTGTCCTTCTCTGTAGCCTCCCTCCCTTGTTCTTTGTCTTTGGTTGGATTTAGAGTCTTTGATTCCATCCAAAGTTTTCTATGAAGTTTTTAAAAGTTTTCAGCATGTCTTTACATTATGGTCTCATTTACATAAAATACAACTCTACCTCTTCAGTTCTTGCATTGACTATTTCTTGGAGGGATTTTATTTTAAAAATAATACTAGAGATTGTAGAAAAAGAAGATGAACTGTACAATTCTTTTTAAATTAAGGCTACTTTATTGATCTATAAAAGACAAGTCACAGTGGGGTACACAGCTCACGAGTTTCGACCAGGCAAGGTCTTAGTTTAAAGCTACGATTAAGACCCTTCATTGGTTGAAACGCATCACCCATTTACCCCACTGTGACTTCTCTTTTATAGATCAATAAAGAAGCATTAATTTAAAAAGAATTTTCCAGTTCATCTCCCCTTTATACAATTTCATTGGACACGGGTGCCAGCATTCACATTTTCTCCAGCTCACCTATCACTACTCTACTCTTTGCAGCCAAAACATTGCCTTTAACTAAATATTACATGTGTTTCATCATCAATATCATCATCTCGTATGGTGTTATCATTTAGATCTGGATTTTCATTTTGAAACACAAACACTTGAAATTGAAGCAAAACTACTTGGAATTGGATCACTGTTTCTGGAATAATGTTACATCTCTGGATGAGATATCGGTCAGTTACATGGAAACACGCACCATGGTTATGAATGGTATTGCGGCTATATTTATTGATGAGGTAAAGCAATCACAGTCAAAGGACATTGAAAAGTGGTGCTTTTATTTTTAAAATGGGTCCCAGTGGAGCAGTTTGTACGACAGAATTGTTTTTCATCTTCTGAATCACTGAATAAGTCTCTTTCTTTTTAAAGTGTAAGCTCTTATGGTCAGGAGGGTCCTCTGTCTCTTTTTCTCTCTTGATTGTAAAGTCAAAGCTCTTATGGTCAGGTGGATATTCTCTTCCTCCGTCTTCTCCCTCCTGTGTATTTTCTGAGCAATTACAAGCTTTCTAGTATTGAGACTTGCACAAATTTGTTTCCAATTCAATTTTGTTATAACATTTTTCAAATTTGAACTTCAAAAGATTTGATCATTTCTAATTTTAATTGGTTTGGCTTAGTTTAATAAAATAAGATGTGCATACAGCTGTGCATTACTGGTGTATGTAGTAATCAGTGGGGAGAGTCTCATCTAGAATCCTTTCTCATTCTATGCTGCATTGACTGAAAGCTTGAATAGGTATCTTAAACTGAAGATGGTCTTGCCTTAAAACAAAACATTGCCGGCCTTTGAAAAGTTGTATTATGATTTTCTCAGAGACAGAGTTCAATGAAGAATGTATTGCTTGGACAATGAGATATTTTTAGTTTAGTAGCATTGAAGGACAATATCACTTAAGGCTTCGTTACACGTTTCAACATCGTTCCCGACATCGTTCAAAAGTGACGTCAGGAATGATGTTAAAACGACATCGTTGTTGCGTCGTTGCGTGTAAATGCACGATTCAAGAACGATAGTTGTTCAAGTCGGAGTTGACAGGTTTTCCTGCATGCAGGAAAATCTGTCAACTTCAATTTAAGGAACTAGGAATTGTTTTTCAAATACTAGGAGGTAACCATAATGTTTTTATCAAGACCAGATGATACCAACTTAATTGATTAAAAAAACTTTATTAGAATCAAAGTTAAAAAGTCACACCTACAAATATAGACAAACTTAGCACACTTGAATGGGGGTCAGAAACATATTGACATGCAGATGGAGACTGCTTTGATAAGGAGGGTCAACCTTGTCCCACAATAAATTATGGGTATGCCACATTAAGGAAATTTATTTAATATAAATGTTCCGGTGTCATAGATAGATGTCCGTCACCAAAACAATAATCATGTATAAAACACAAAGCGTTGGGTGTTTCATTGATACTACTTTGGGAATTCATGAAACTAAAGGAAGGTTAACAAATGTTGCTGTCTCACGATACTGTCTAATCATTATATCAGACCACGTTATTGTTTATATTGTGTTTTATACATGATTATTGTTTTGGTGACAGACATCTATCTATGACACCGGAACATTTATATAAAATAAATTTCCTTAATGTGGCATACCCATAATTTATTGTGGGACAAGGTTGACCCTCCTTATCAAAGCAGTCTCCATCTGCATGTCAATATGTTTCTGACCCCCATTCAAGTGTAAGTTTGTCTATATTTGTAGGTGTGACTTTTTAACTTTGATTCTAATAAAGTTTTTTTAATCAATTAAGTTGGTATCATCTCAACTTCAATTTAAGCGACCTGCGGCATCGTTCGGTGTGACACCGCAATAGCGATGTCACGACCGACTTCGCCCATTCACAGCAGTGAGCAGGGATCGTTTGTGGTGTTTGCGAACGATCAATCCTCACAACATCGTTGCTAGGTTGTCCATGATATCTATACGTGTGACATCTCATCAACAATGTCGGCAACGACTGCGCGCACCCGAGATCGTTGCTGACATCGTTTCAACACTGAAGTGTGTGACGGTACCTTTAGATTTTAGTGTTCACTTCAACTTGTTTTCTAATCACAGTCCTTGTCTATGAGCCCGATACTATAATATATCCAATTATATGCCAATTATATCCAATTATTATAAGCCTTCAGCGCAATCTCGAGCCATGATGGCCTGATGGATGAATGCTTTGTAGGAAGATCAATCTTGCATGAGCCTAGATAGGTTCAAGTTCCCCATTAACTTGCATTATGTTTGCTGTTATACTTATCGGATCCTGAATACCGAACTACTCACTCATGATTAATTATAAGGTCAAGTCTAAAAACTTGAAATTGAGTAAAATATCCAGAAATTTGTGGTGTCACATGAAATCAAACATTTTGACATTCGATTTGAGGTTTCCAAAAAAAAAAAACAACTATCACCAAAGAGTGGACTACTGTTATTATGGGTGGTCTTGCAGTCTTTCCTATAATACCCAGGATTTATGATATTTAGTGGATTGTTATACCTTTTGGTCAGTACTTAGACCATCACAGATCAGTAGTTCCAAGTGGAGGCTAGTTTGTTGAGTTTTTTCCATTTTCCGAGTCCCTGGGTAAGGCTCTCTATTTTTGTGAGTGTGAATGTGATTTAGAGGGATGGAGCTCTCATTTTATGATGTCTTGCTCTATTCCCATAGTATATTCCTTTAAATAATCTTTAAGCAGTTTTGTCCCTTTATAATCACTACAACTTTAGGAATAAACTGTATAACAATTTGAAATCCTCCCAGCACTGCAATGTCCTGTGGGTTGTCCCTTTGTGTGCAGCGGACATTGAGCTCTGTATTTTTCTCCCTTGTCCCTCCCCATTGCTCTGAGCCCCCGTGGATGCGGTTTACTGGTTGGTCTCTACAATTCTTACTAAGAGCAGAGAGGAGGGGTTAAGGAATGTATAGTATAGTAATCTGTGGGGGGAATTAATAAAAAGAGACCACGAGGAGCTTGCGATTGCAGTGCAATTAGGGTAAAAATGTATTTTATTGTTCATATGACAAATGTAACCATTAATCTAGCTATGTTAACTTTTTGTCAGGCACAGCTGATGTGACAGGCAAAGCTCAATTAGTTTCATTTCTCTCTCTTCTCCAAATTATCAGAAAATCTCCCCCACACAGTTATTTTCTGTCTTTACATTCAGACCTTCTGAAGAGCAGATCTGACCTTTGTGGTTTTTCAGGCTCACTGCACCTCACCTCACATTTTAAAGTTAGTTTATTTCCATTTATTCATTACAATTGTTTATTTAGCTGAACATGTAACCTCTGAGTCTGAGTGAATAGTAATCAAGACGCATCTAAGTGCAATATTAATAAGTTGTTCCCTGATTATAGGCTCCTTTTAAGGCAGAATGGTGAACTTTAATTCACAGCAAATTAGTGTGTAAGATTTCGAACTAAAATGGGATCTGTTCACACCAAGTGCACACTTGGCATGGTCAAAAGGTGAGTGCAGCTTCTTACATACTTGTTTTACATCTATATCCACCCTTGATCTGTCATTCATAAAACTGGGGGCAGAGATAGATGGAGAATGAGTAGGTGGGTAAGTGCACAGATCTGCCCGGGCATGCCAAGGGTGCACTGAGCACTTGTGCCTGGTTTGGACAGTCCTATTATATTGACAGATTCCCTCATTGGTACAGTATATCAACCATTCTTCCAGTTCATGCAATTGAGGAATACGTAAAAAGATGCTCTGTAAAAATTAGCCGTGTTGACTGGAATGAAAATGTGTAAAAATCAGAAAGAAATATTAACTCTTTGATATACACGAAATCTATCAGCCATTCACATTTACTGTTGTTTCTTTTCATCTTTTTTTTCTCCATGAAATTAAAGATTTTATTTCACAGTCGCTTCCACTTCTTGTGGAATCAGGATAGGCTTGAATTTTCATTCATGAGATATCAGCCTCATACAAGAAGATAAATGACTGTGCCCATGGTATGACCAATAGTATTATTCCAGTATTTGTAACCTATTGCAGAATTTGCTTACTGCGTATGTTTTATGATCGCCCAGCTAAATCTGTATTCAGGGTAAGAACATCACAAGCAAACTTTAAAGAAAAACGGAATATTTGGATTATTCTGTATATAATAGTTAAATAAAATACATATGTGATAAAATATAGACTGTAAGCTCGTTAGAGCAGGGCCCTGTCTTTGAGTCCCGCATTGCCAGTCTATTGCAATGTTCATCACTACACTGACTTTCCGCATCTGTACATATCATACATTATTCCTAATTTTGGGCTATTTTCACATGATATTGTTTATACTTAATCCTAAATGCATGATGAGTTTGTCAGATGTAGACGACTGGTTTGTTATGTTTACCATGTGTTCTAATGGCTACATGTGTACTTATCTTTATATGTAGACGTTTCTTCACACCTGTTCTTCAGCTCTGTACAGTTGACACCATTGCCTTTATTTGGAATTTACCAGTGACATTCAGACTCTTTTGTCTTACAGCCATTTCGTAGAGTGACGTTTTCTGTTGTGAGTCAACCTCAGGACCCTCATCAGGGGTCATTGCAGAGTTGTTACGACAGTGGGCTGGAAGAATCCGAGACGCCGAGCAGTAAGAGCTCCTCCGGACCAAGACTGGGCGCCCTACCACTCCCAGAAGACAACTATGAAAGAACAACGCCGGATGGCAGTGTTGGTGAGGCAGAGCATATGGAAAATGGTAGGGGCATACACATACACATGTACTCTAGGAGAACAAGTAAAACATAGAGCTAGTTCTGTTACCATAGTTGGTTTATGATTATGTGAAGTACACATGCTAACTACATGCAAATCAGATATCACAGTGGAAATCGTCATTTTGGAGAATGTAAATGTATTTGAGTTTTGGGGATTTCCATGCATTAGTTTTGGAATACAACTTTTACATGAAGAGGTGTAGAGAAGGATCAGTTTTGCATACATCATGGGTACACACATTGGTCTGTTATATAATAGTAATTAATCTTAAAGATTATGTCCACCTCTTCTAAAAAGTATTAAAGGGGAGCAGGTTTTTGCTTGGCAAGCTGATGACAGCATGCTGTAAGGGTTAGAAAACAAAAAGCAACTGTGCTCTCTTTATCAGGCTGAGTGCAATTGTTTATGTAAACTAAAGACATTATCACCTGGTGATTACCATTACTGGACTTCTCACACACAGGGCAGTCTGTCATGCTCCCTGCTGTGATTGACACATCTATAGAGAGACGATGTGGGTGGAGTCAGCTCTGTGGACCCTCCTACATGTCTAAAACTGAATGCTTTGGTTGTATCAGAACTGCTGCACCCAGTAATATAAAATAAACTAGTTGGATTCAGAATCTCTTTGCCTACAACATTCTTATCTCAGATTAGATAACAAAAACCTGCTGACAGATTGACTTTAATTCTTAAAATGTGTCTGCAGCTTCTATGTAGAGCTATGTCTCCAAATCCTGTGTAGTCTGATTAATACATCATTTCTTCTAGTTGTTCCCCAATTTCTTTCTAAAGTATCAAATGAAAGTTAGCATGAAGTGTGAGGGGATTAAGTTTCAGACTACAGAGGTTTTCTTTGTAGTCAGTTACTATGAAGACACTTAGGTCACATTGGTGGACATACTCTTTAAGAATCAAGTTCGTTGTTCATAACTTGATTAATTTTATGTCTATATGTGGATTATCTTGCTTTTGTCAGCTACGTGGTAATAAATATATGCATAGTGTATTACAAATCAATATTCCTCTTTTATTACATGCTGATATGAAAGCTTATATGTGTCCTAGTTGTTTTAAAATGTAATAATGCAAAGAAAATGAAAGAAATATATACATTAATGTCTTCATGTCAGATATAACTCAATATTACTGAATATCAAAGATGAAGAATTCTGTAAGTGCCGTGCTGTAGGATGATCCTATAGATGTGGTTGAAGGTTGTCATGGTAAATGAGTACATGCGAATTAGTGCGAATGCGGACTAAGTAGTCATAAAACAGCCTTGAAGTTGAAGAGAAAAGGTGCTTAACAGTTATAGAAAGAAAGGACATTCCAAAGGCTTGGGTCCCACATAACGTCGAGAGAGATCCTTGAGCTGAATATGCCAGCCAGATAATGGTATTTCCAATGAAAGGGAGAAGACACTGGAAGGTTAGACAGCTGAATGATGTCTGTAAGGCCTTTATTCAGACTTTTTATTTACAGATGTTTTCTTACTATGTACATTCAATGTAAAAAAAAGTAAAGTCTGGAATTATATATGTCGATACAGAAGCTTTTGACATACATAACTCTCTGTATAGGCCATGAGTAGGCACAGCAGAGGGCATATTCCAAAGATTCTTTTGAGATTCTTAGTGAATTCACAATGCAAGGAAGAAGTAAGCAGAAAAAAATAACACAGTAATATTCAGCTTATTGGAAGAAGCGATAAAGCTTTACAGATGAGAAGATCAATGCTCATTTTCTACACTGCTCTTTATTAAAAGTGCAACTTCAAGAAAGTAAAGTCTTGGAATAATGGATAGACATGTTAGTGATACGCACATGATGACAAAATGGAAACAGCATTTTCAGAACATCTTGATTTTTTTCAGTTTGGAATATGAGCAACATGTTCAGAAGTAGATAAATTTACAATCTTGGCATAATATTAATGAGTTATTAATGGTGGTCTGAGGAATGGTCTGCCACGAAAAATGCATTGGAAAATTCATCAAGATCCACTGCTGGCATCTCCCCATCCGATTACTGTTCTATGATATTCCTAATATGCTCAATTGGAAACAAGTCCTGACACAATGAAGGCCATGGTAGCACATTAGGGCCATGTAAGAAGTTCATAGTTAAAGGAATAACAAGTGTCTTGGAGTTTTAGTGTTGAGAAACAAAAGTGGATATTAATAATTTGCTCAAGTGCATTCAGCATAGCAGAAAATTCTCTCAGACATCCATTAATAACCTCATTGACAGAAGCCAAGGTTTCTGCTCCTGGTGCTCATACTCAGTATGATACTGAATAAATTAAGGTATATGAAACATTTTGTTTTCATTAATTCATCACTTATATACCATTACCATGTCTATCTGTGATCTCCGTAGGTCACGACTTTGCTTTCTTGGTGCTTTAATTTTAATGTTGAGGACTGTATATTTAAGAGTGAAAGTACTGAAAATCAAGGCCCCAACTATTTTATGAGGATAAATTCCAGGACAATGGTAGAGAAGAAAGTGAACCTCAGGCTTTTATGTGTGTATTCCTGATGAAGGGGGTTTTAAGCTCTGAAACTCGTGAATAAACCACCAGATGAATTGTAATTGAATGCATCCATTGTTTTATTGGAGCGGGAGCGCAGTGGGAGGTCACTTTCTTCTCTACGAACTTCATGGAGTTACTACAGCATGGGAGGACTGCTGCATGCCAGATACTATTGATATCTTGGATAACACATATTTCAATAGTGGTTGTGACATCTCACAACCAACACAGGTGAGCCTGTATATCACATTTCGGTTATTGCTATCGCTCAAGTAATACACTATTGTGCGCCTTTTCCTTCTAGCATTCTATTCATGAGGATAAATTAGACAGCCTTTTAAAGGGAAAGCAGCAAAAACTCAGCAAGTTAACAAAGCCTTATGTGTTCTCATCTCACAGTATAAGTTTTTCATGAGACATGGTGAGCATTGAAAGTATTTTTTTGGGAACATATGGCTTGCAAAAGGTAAAGAGGTTCCTGGAAGGTGATGCTGCATATCTCATACTTTAACTTATGGAAGCACTTCCACCCAAATGTTTTATTGTCTAAACCTATGTAATATACTGTATTTGTAGTGTAGTGAATATACAGTAATATATTCACCAATCATTATTGTAGTCTTTGGCAATATGTCTAACACTTAGCATGCAGCTTGTGGACACTTTAGGAACTCCGACCAGGGCATTCTCTACAACTTCCATTTCTGTACCAGCTGGGCCCATTACCTTTAGATGATATAAACTGAACTGCTCGGAGTCCTTTCCCTGGACACTTCCCCATTCGATCACTATGTATTTCATCAACTCTGTCCAGCTATACCCTCTGTGTCACAATTGACTCCCTCTTGCATTTTTCCTCAGGATCCCACTAACCTTAGACCCAGTTTTTGCTTTCACTAAGGACATCCACGTCATGTGGCTCGGCAAATAGCCAGACCTTAGTATCATCACTACTCAATGCTGGCCCTATCTGACCTACTAAGAGGAAACCATAAATGTCCCTGTGTACAAGCCCCTCCCATTATGGGCTAGTTCCAAATATTAATTCTACCTTACCCTATGATCAAACAATACACAACACAATAACTCTTATCACATTAGGCATTATATATACACTGGTGTCTTCAAGGGGGAACTTGGGAAAATGTCCATCTTTTTACACACTTGCACAACATTACATATGCATTAACACAGGTTTAGGCAATACAATATTTGGTGGGAGTGCTTGCTTAATATCCTATATTACAATATATCTGATCGAAGGCAGTAGGAAATACAGGCAGGCTATATGATTATATAAAATAACTGTATGTTGTATTCAGCAGCAATGCAAAATGTCATAGAAAACAACTTGAAAATCAAGCCAGGAATAGCAAAGAGTTAGCAAAGTGTCCTGTCTAGCTCCTCCCCACCGACCTTAGGTTGAAAGGCGTCTTCCAGGTTGATGGGAGCTCCCTTGCAGACTCCTCCACCCTTGTGTTTGACTTGCTTCTGAAGCATTGCTTTTTTTGAAACACCATACTATTTTAGAATAAAACATAGGTCTCGTAGGCTGATAGGTTCACTTTAAAAGTCTGCTCCCTCTGGGTTTAAACCAAACCTGTCCCCGCCCAGGCCTCTAAAGTTAAAATAGCCACCTTCTGCAGCACTACGGCTGCATTCTGAGAAGGTGGCTATAGTATTTATGCTCCCTTGATTCACTGCAATAAACACTTTTAGAAAATCTGTTCCAAACTGACCCAAGACAGGGAGGTGAGCTTTTCTAGCATCTATCTCCAGCCTCTCTGGTGTTACACATCCCTCTACTCTCCGTGTGCCGCCTCCTCTTCCTTGTCTCCTATGAAGGAAGTTCACGGGCAGCGCGCACGGCGCATGTCCGGGGGCAAGAGGCAATACGGCAGGTGCAGGATTGTAGGAGACAAGGAAGAGGAGGCGGCGCACGGAGAGCAGAGAGGGATGACTGACACCAGAGAGGCTGGAGATGGACACTTTAAAAGCCCACCTCCCTGTCTTGGTCAGGTTTGGAACAGATTTTATAAAAGGTTTATTGCATTGGATCAAGGGAGCATAAATACTATAGCCACCTTCTCAGAATGCAGCCTTAGTGCTGCAGAGGGTGGCTATTTTATCTTTAGATGCCTGGGGGGAGGGGTGACAGGTTCGCTTTAAGAACAAGTTGGTGGCGCTATGTGATGATTGACAGTGATAATGATATTCATGCCTCGACGTTAAGTAGTAAACATTGCAATACCTACTGGTTGTGAGAGGGTATGGCACCCTACACAGGGGACCAAAAAAGGATCTTCATGCCCCGAACTGTCCTTTCTTGTCATTGCTAGGGTGTAGTCAGATTTTATCAGTTATCTCTATTCTGTGTGATGTGATGCACGGATTCTGTGATCTGTTTTATAAAATATATATGGTATATAATGAAATTTGAAAAATAGAATCATGAATATACAAGTTACTTATGCAAAGGTGAACACTTAATATAAAAATACTAAATAAAGTAAAAAAAAATAAGGTAAAGAAAGAAAATGTGGGAAGAGGTGTTCTTAGATTTTATTCTAAGAGAGAATGCACTTCTACAGTTTAAAAATAGGAAAAAAGTGTGAAAATGGGGCACAGACCGCTGCAATCTCTGAAACTGTGCTCTGTGCTGCAGAGAAATTCAGGGACCGAAATGCAATAAAATGCAAAATGTTCCTACTCTAACCCTAAATCAGGTCAGTTATCACTATGCAAACATACACTTCCAACCTGACCTGCAAATAGTCTAAATTGAAGAGAAAATCACTGCTCGTTCAATATCATGCTGTGAAAAACAGTGTGATATGGCAAATGTACAATACTTGACTCGAAATATGTTATTTAATAAAGCAAATAAGTAACGGTAGGCATCTCCACATAGACAACATACTTAGCTTTAAGTGCACGTATCATTCATTTTATAGGTGCAGAGGTTTTTCCCATTTAAGCTGCGGCCACCACCAGTAAGCCCTCATATACTGCATACTAGAATTATGTATGTAAGTCCCAGGCCGATCTGTATAAATGTAAAATAAAGTTTTTATTATACTCACCTATGGGGTTGTCCGGTCCAGTGGGCGTCACTAATTATGGTTTGGAACCTCCTTTCTTCTTGCGGTAACCATCCTCCTCTGCATCATGTGGATGACGCACCGTACATCATCTACACAGTGTCCTACATTGCGCTGCTGCATACGTGTTGCAGTGCACATGCACTTTGCCCCTTTTCCTGCACCTGCGCATTACAGTACTTTGAAATCCCATAGATCATCAGCCCTCCCATTGAATAACAATGGTCCAAGCGCTATCCAATAAAAAATAGTCCAATTTTCTGACATTGTGTGAACAAACCTTTATAGTGAATCTGGTACCAGGTGTTTGCTACTACATCTACAAGCAGCATAATGTAGAGAAAGAAACCCTGATTATAGTGATGGGTAATTTACTGGGCTTCTTGTGTCATCTGGAGTAAAACACTGTATTTTCTGCTGAAGATCTACCAGTTCTCTGAATGCTGAGTCCTGTATAACCCCATTCACACCACTGAACATCAGCTTTCTGTATGCACTGTTTATGGCCAGAAAGCTGCCAATCAGTGGTACAGGTAGACTTATATAGAGCTCAGAGAATTAGGAGATCTGCATCAGAAAAGACAGTGATTTAATCCAAATGACAGCAGGAATATGCAGAACTACATGACAGCAGGTTGACTAATATTTTAGTGATAATCTACTGCTGATAAAGCAGTAATTTTATTAAAACTAAATCAAACAGTCCAGTAAATGACACACTGCTGGAATAAGGGTCTCTGTTTCTACATTATTTGGTTTTAGGGTCCTTTTACACGCTGCAACTTTCCAGTGATGACGACCACGATTTGACCTGGCCGGGATCGCTGGTGTGTCGCTACGTGGTGGCTGGTGAGATGTTATACAGTCAGAACTTACCAGCAACGCAGCAACGATATGGCAGTCGTTGGGACCCTGTCACTCTTGGGCGTAGTATTAAGACGTTGGTCGTTGTCCCTTTCAAACACAGCGATACACGCTGCCCAGCGGGAGCGCAACAACCAAAAAATGATCCAGAGCACCTTCTAACAATCAGCATCTCACAGCGGGGCCTGATCGCTGCTACGTGTCACACATACGAGGTCGCTGGCGAGGTTGCTGTTACGTCACAAAACCTGTGACATTGAAGCCATATCGCTAGCGATATCGTTTTGTGTGAAGTACCCCTTAGATTAAATTAGGTGGTAAACTTTTGGTGAAACTTGATGCTCCTGGGCCCCAATGCAAAAGTTCCATGCAGCCCCCAATTATTGTATTTCTTTATTAGCATTGGTGTTTTCATATAGTAATAGAAACTTTTAGAGACCCCTAGACTCCACGGCCCAAGTACGACTTCACCTGTTGTAATTGCGCCACTTTCTTTAAGAACTTGATAATTTACCATAGTTCAAAAGGTTTAAAGGGGTATTCTCATCTCCAAATCCTATCCTAATATGTAGTAGATATAATAATACTAATTATAATGATGCTTACCTCATGTGCAGGGCATTGCAGTTAATTATCCATGGTTACGACCATTAATAACTAACTAGCTGTCAGAATATGAATGGTTGTAATAATAGATACCTAAGCTGCAATGATCTGCACTTGAAGTAATCAACATAGCTAATCAGGAGAACTATATTATATTTCTAATTGGAGGTCTATGCTAATATTACTATTATTACACCTACTACATATTTAGATAGGATCTTGAAGATTGAGATACCCAATCACATAACTGTCAGCCAACTGATCATTGACCCAACAGCTATCTCTCCGCACTCCCCATGCACACAAGGGCACTTCTGCATTCTCTAAGAGAGAACTGCTACCACATTTTCCTATCAGTGGTCTATCTGCTCAATGAACAAGATCATTGGTCATATAATTTCCAATGGATAGATTGATCTCCCCCCCAACATCATCTGTAAGGTCAGAGCCGGGAGTCCCCTATACACAATGGATGGTCAGATTTTATCAGATGAAATCACAGTCAGTATTGTGTCATTATAACTTTAGAGCTCGCGCTCATATATTACAGAGCCATCCATAACAAGGGTCAGTCGACGTCTATGGGATGCATCTATACCTCTATGTGCCTATAAATATGGAGAGACACTAAAGATAGATGGTCAAATGTTATCAGATTAAATCACAATCAACATTGTCCCTTTACAACCTTAGAGCTCGCGCTCATGGATTACAGAATCACCCGTAACAGGGTCAGTAGCCTTCTGCCAACTGCTTCTATACCTTTGTGTGCCTTTAAATATTGAGACACATTGAGTATTTACAGGATGCCATACAAAATTTCCTTTCTTTCTTTCTTTCTTTCTTTCTTTCTTTCTTTCTTTCTTTCTTTCTTTCTTTCTTTCTTTCTTTCTTTCTTTCTTTCTTTCTTCCTTTCTTCCTTTCTTTCTTTCTTTCTTTCTCAGATCAGTCTGATAATCTATTACTAAGTAGTGTTGAGCGAGTATGCTCGGCACTACTCGGTACTTGCACGAGTATCTCGGTACTCGGGGTGCTCGGCGAGCACCGAGTACCGCCGAGATGCTCGGACTGCTCGGGAATAAATGGCGATCTGACACACATACACTGCTCCCTTCAGTGCACACAGTGAGCTGGCACCATACAGGGAGCAGATTAATTGTTAGGATCCCTCTGGGGGCCACAGCAAGGTGTTCTATGCTGCGGCGATTTGAAAAAGCCCACCCTCCCGTCCTTTTCCGGAATTACTCGTTTTATAACCGGAAGTCTGTGGGCGGAGCCTGTCACTCATTGACTTACATTGGGCTCGGTGCTCTGGCCGAGTACACGAGTATCTTGAGATGCTCGGCCAGAGCACCGAGCACCCGAGCATTTTAGTGCTCGCTCATCACTATTACTAAGAGTTTAACACTAAAAGTAAAGTTTCTCATACAGTCGACTTATAACGACACAAAAATGCACTAAAATGCCTCTATATATGTCATAGGGTATCTACATGTGACAGGCTCAGCTCTGTTCCATTTGAGTAATATTTAATAATTAAGGCAATGTATGTGTATATTGGTCGAAGGGCAAATATAAAGTTATGGCAACAAACTACACTCAGGGTTGATTTACGTTTTGTGATACGTGATTACAGCCCTTCATGATTTTAATATTACGACGGTAGGGATTATTTCATAAACATTTCATATTCTAGAATAACACATTATTTATTCTTTATCACTCTTTGATTTAATACCTTGCCCTTATATTTCATGGTCCCATTCTTACGGCCTTTTCAATGAAACCTATAAATTTTCCAGACCTGTGTTATTCTTCCAATAGATTATTGAAAAGAACATAAAAATATTCAGCGCTGTGCGAGCTGCACCGTGGGTGACCGGTTTAATTAAAACCCATCATGACTTGCAACTGTATTGCATACCTGGAACGGGACCAAGTTTTAAACAGCTTTGGCGTTGAAAGGCTATAGGGTGAAATTTATGATCAGGTTCAGGAGTAATGAGCCGTGACATAATGCTACCACAGGCATGACGGGCCACATTTAAAGTGCAATCCTATTTAGTAATTCCAAGAATATATATATTTTTGTGCCAATAGCTCTTACCATTTCCCTTTCATCCGGTCAGCGTGTTAAACCATCGAGTGGTTTTCTACTTGCAGAACATTTCTCTCCGTTCAACGATCAGAATACTGATATACAGACAAATGTTAAAGGTAAAGTCCTAATTACCGCAGTTTACTAGAGCTGAACCGGGGTGGAGGTGAGCGCTCCGCAACCAAGACCGTGTCAAAAGTGCACTCACAAGTCACGGCCCGGGTAATGCAAGGAAAATACCAGGACATTTTACCATTTATAACATACTTAATGGCAGGTGAAGTTGTGTAGATGATGATTTAATGAGATTTGGAGTTCCCCATTCAGGTCACACTTAATAAGATATAAATATGCTCCTTTAAATACATTTTTTATGAAGAATGTGAGCACAGGCCCCGGATTTCTTATTCAAGAGAAATGGCAAATCATTATTTTCTATACAGTATAAATTATTTAGTCCAATTCATAATAAACTACAGTAAAGTGGGACAAACAAACCGGACAGATTTTTATTGTACATTCGGATTGGGAGTGAATCAATATGATTGGAATTGAAATGATTCTTTGTTCAATAATTAATATTGTTCTTTAAGCTAATATTATTTTTTTAGATTCAGGTATTTTTCATTTTTTTTCTTGTTATTTCCTCAACCCTTATTGAGTGTGAGATAATAGGGACCTGTTATTTCTCCTCCTGATGTGTCAGCTTTACTAAATTATTACACTCCCCAGAATATAACCATTTCGGCATATATATTTTTTGTAAATAAACTTGCTATAAGCTTCAGGGGCTCAGTAGGACGGACAAACTGTGAGCTTCAATCACGGATATTTTATCAATAACTGGATTAAAGGGTAAAAAAAAAGTATGCTCAAGCACTAACAGGCAGGTAGTTTCTCAATACCAGCCTGTTGTGCTAGGCACCATTCACCACCGGCAGAGAGCGGTCACAGAATGCTCCTGCTGCCGATACAATGGCTTTGTCAACAGAACAGAGGCTTCTTTTCCACTCTACCCTATGGAAGGGGAGAGACAGCCAACGTCACGCTCCCTACCTGCCTGTTGTGCTAGGCATCATTCACCACCGGCAGAGAGTGGTCACAGAATGCTCCTGCCGGCAATAGAATGGCTTTATCAACAGAACAGAGCTTCTTTTCTACTCTACCCTATGGAAGGGGAGGGACAGTCGACGTCATGCTGATTGACCGCCGGCTCCCCGCTACTTGGGGGATCTGGCTGTCAATAAGCATGAGCTCGGCTGTGATGCCCGTCAACAGAGCAGAGAGGACGCCTCTTTGGTGATTTGATGACAGTGGAAGCTGCAGAAATGATGGCAGGAGTGGTATTAGACTGCTATGTTGACGTAGAAACGGCGCCAGGCGCAACAGGCAGGAACTAGTACTTCTCAATGAATTGGAATATCAACAAAAAGTTATTTATTTCAGTAATTCAATACATAAAGTGAAACACATATATTATGGTGTCATTACACACAAAGTGATCTATTTCAAGTGTTTATTTCTGTTAATGTTGATGATTATGGCTTACAGCCAATGAAAACCCAAAGGACTTTATTTCAGAAAATTAAAGTAGGGAAGAAGAAGGGTTAAAACAGTGCTGCTGTATTCCACAAGACATCAAAGGATGAACATATTATTGATTTATTAGTCAACGTGTTTTAGGGCTCCCAGAAATGCCCTGAAACATGGCAATATGACACTGATTTATGATGATATTATAATTCATTGAGATGCACTAGAAGGTATCAACTATTTGCCTCCTAGGGCTTAGGCACATTTTTTTTAAAATTCCGGATATACCGTTTAAAGGTCTTGCCACCGTCATCGCCAAAACAAGTTAAATCTGCCTTTGATGAACATACCAGTCTAATACATCTAGGAACGTATGTAGCTCGCGGTTTACAACTCTTTGAATGGGCAATTCCCCTTCATTAGCATTCTGCCAGCATTTTTGTTTCTGGAATATCCTTTCACCTTGTTTCCCAGCATGCATTGCTACTGTCATATTTCAATGGTTTCCTCTCCACTGCTTCAGTATGACAGATCTTTAGGAAAGGAAAGTGTATATAATGGATGAAGCCATATGTGTGTGTAACCTGTTTATGTGTATTGTATATAAATATATGTGTTATGTGTACATATAATACATGTGTTTCTGTGTGTAAACAATGTGTGTGTATCATATAACAGTGCTATGCTTGTTCATGTGTGCACTATAGAGGGGTTCTATGTGCATGTGTGTAATACAGGAGCTCTGTGTTTGTGTATTAAATAGCACAGCTATGAAAGAAGTGGTATAGTGGAACTATATATGTGTGGTATGTATGTTACCTTACATTTGGAGGTGGCAGACACAGTGATTTTAAGCCCCTTTTACATCAGCGTTTTTTTCGCGGCCGCACCTGCGGCAAGTGCCAAAACCGCACTTGCCGCACCTGCCGCTAGCCCGCCTATACATTGTATGGGGCTTGCGCAACCGTGCCGCAAGTGCAGCTGGTATGCAGTAATCGCGGCAGATGCAGTTTTTTGCACTGCATCTGCCGCGATTTCAAATAAACGCTGATGTGAAAGGGGCCTTAGTTTGAGATGTTTGAGTTTAGTTTGCCCCATGTTGAAAATAATGTTAACTACAACTCTGGTATCGTTCCTGTATCATAACTTCAAGAAACGTGAACAAATTGACAACTGGGCGGTTCCATGTCCTCACACATCTGTCACTGTTCCATAATTATTAACCGTCTCGCTGACTGGGAGGAATGCCTTTATTAATAATTGTAAAATCAACACCTATTTATTATAGGAAACTTGTCAGGTCCCATGTGCACCCAGAACCATGAGTGGTTCTGTGTATATACATAGAATCCCTGCCTAAGGGTATGGACACAGTGGCGTGAAATCAGATGACTGAAATGCGAGTTTTTCTCACATTGCAGTCGAACCAATGTTAGTTAATGTCTGAGAGCACATTTGCGAGTGTCGGGCGTTTTTTTCTCGTCCAAGAGACGGACAACAAAGCAGTTGCAACATGCTGCGACAGTATGCGATTCACGGCTGAGACTCGCCAATCCAAGTCTATGGGTCCGACAAAAATCACGGAGCGCACACGAACCATCCGAGTCAGATGCGATTTTTCTCTGATACATTATCATCTGCAGCTCAGACAACTGTAAAAAATGTTCGTGTAAATAATTATACAGTAAATAGCTGCTGGGAAAAAAACGGATTGCACACGGACAGACCCAGGAAGGCACACTGACCAAAAATCGGACCACACTAGTACGACTCTCGATACGTCAATTGGACCTTTTTTCACACGCCTAACAGGCCCAGTATATAGTTCAGACATAAACACATCTTTAGCTAAAGTACTTCTAAAGACTGATTATGAGATGCTAATTAGGTCTTTGACTAGTAGAGGGGGCGGTAATTACCCAGCTCGTCGACCCCCTTAGCAAGTTAATCTGCCCCTGTAGGTGTGATATCATGTTTTTACATACCCAGTGCCATCAGCATTGATATACAAAGCCGCACATGCTTCCTCTTAGTGTTGAGCTTCTCTGACACCGGGTGTACACGTCCTGGCTTCAGAGAGGCTCACAGGCACTTCTGGTCATGCACACTAAGACTCTCTAAAGCCAGGACGTGTACCCCCGGTGTCAGAGAAACTCAGTGCTGAGGGGAAGCATGAGCAGTTTTGTATATTTTGATGATGACCTGGGTATGTAAAGCATAATATTACACCCACAGGGAAGTGATGACATGCTAAGTGGGGCGATTAGTCAGGGGGACCTAACACCCCCTTGACTAATCAAAGCCCTAATTAGCATCTCATAAATGGTCTTTAGAAATACTTTTTTGTATTTTTTTTTCTGTTTATGTATGGTGCAACATGAAGGCAGTTTTACACATGGATTCTAGGTATGTGGACAGAACCACTCATGGTCCTTTTTGCACAGGGAACCTGACAAGTTCCTTTAAGTTATTCATATATTGATAGGAGGAAAAACAAAAGCTTCAAGAAAGACCTGATCCATAATTATTTCACTGGAATCTTACAGGTGTCAAGGAAGCTAATAGATCCTTAACTTGGGCTCTGTTCACACTGCTGTCATGGGTTCACTTCCTAACAGAGCCATGATAGCTATAGGAGATTCCTTTGCAAATGATGAATACTGACATATGCTTACCCGTTAATGTGTGGTGAGATTCATCAAGTTTCCATTGTGATTCTTGTATTGTGGACAAACCAGCAACTAACACTGAGGAAAGTTCTGCTCATACGATGCAGATGAAAAATAAGTTTTTAGTGTTTGGCGATTCACTAAAAGTTATATAAGAAGCTATCGATATCCCTAGTCATGTTATAGGGGTCACAGGGAAGTTGCATATAGGAGGCACCAGAGACATACATTATTATTATTTTTTTACTTCTGGAGGAAGGCTAACTTGCATAATATTACCCTGAAAATGTTTTCTCTAGTACAGTCTAAATTTTTTTCCAGCAAGGAGAACCAGGTAATACTTATTGTTGCTGCATTTTTAGATGTTTAGCATTGTGTATGCCTTTTCTTTTTGGGTACAGTGCACTATTATAACAGTACAGAGTATATTATGAGGACTACGTTACTTATTAATGTTACTTATAGAGAATTAATTTGGAAAAAAAAACACCCTTCTAACCCGGAAGTGTTTTACTTATGGCAATATGTGGGCAGAGAGCTGAAGTGTCAATAAGTGACTTCCGGGTCAAGTTCAGGGTCATGAACAGTGCGTCAAAACATTCAGCCGCACCACCCAAACCCGAACTTCTAAGGTTCCCTCATCTCCAGTTATAAACATTTGCAGAAGACTGTTCAATAACTTTTCACAAAGCGAATGGCATACATAGCCTTGTCTAATTGTAGATAGTAGGAATAATGGTTAATAGATGTCTATATAATAATGAAAAGTCAGATTTGATAAATCACATGAGCAATAATATCTCAATAAAGAGGCACAATGGAACTAATACTCAAAGTATATCATCTCGGTAGAAATTATATGACTGCATAATTGGATTGTCTAGTCTCTTGTCATGGAAATACATGATTACAGTCAGGTGACACGTGCTATGTCATCTTTATCCAAGTGACATGATGGGAAGATTTAATGAGATCTCTTCTGGAATTTTTCCATAAACATGTGACTTGTTCAACGTTGCGTGCCGTAATGCCCTAAATATCCCTTTTGGTCTCCGTTCAGTATTTTCCAAGAAAACTTCTAATTTCATACGCACGCTACCTCCATGTACAGCTGCCGGCTTGTGCAAACTACTTATTTAACATTTGCTCCTTGAGTGGAATGAAAGAACTTTTTGCAGTTCAATTGAGACAAGTCTCTGATTACAGCTTTGAAACCATAAATCTCGCTCTATAATGCCAATTGTATTGCTTGGATTTGAATTCTGGTAATTTCTTCTACAATATTAATGGATCATTCTGACAGGAGTAGAATTGGAATTGAAACCTGTCAAGTATTCATTTGTCACATTTAATTGGAATCTAGGTAATCTGCAGTGTTTTGCTTGGCTAGGTTTTAATCAGGACTTGCATTGGATTTCTCATTTGTGTTCCCTATAGCAAGAATACTTTGGAAAATATCCGGTTTCTTAATTGTGATTGTCTTAAATATTTGCCCCCTTTTATTAAACAAACGGAAACAATAAGCTTTGACGTAATTGCCTTGATAGTTCTCTTATAATATTTGCTGAGGAAATATATTGCAAAATGCAATAGTAACCTAATAGATGTCTGGGACAGAAAGGTAATCAAGCCAGGTGTCATGGTACAACGAGCAAAAAGAGACCAGATTAGTAAAAGCAAATACAAGTAATGAACCAACTGCTCACAATAACTGAGATGCGGTGGCTCACTTTATGGTAAAAAATGGAACTGTTGTAGGCAAGGCTGTGTTAAAGAGGTGGTCTCATGATGACAGATGGGTAAGTGCTTGCACACGTAAGAAACTTTACCGTGTATTTATTTAAAATTTTCATTGCTATCAAGGATGAAGGGATTTTTAAATTCTATAATTTATTATTCTTTACCTTGGTTACCAGTCACCTCTGCAGTCTAGCAGCAGTGCTCGGTCACCTAGCCATGGAGTGTAACACAAACAAGCTCTTTCCAATAGAGCTTGTAAGAGCTCCTTTGCATCTGGATCTGACTTGTTTTAGTCCCCTTCGTTGCTGCATAAGTATAGCTGCTTCTTTGTGCCTAAGCACTAACAGGCAAGTAGCTGCAACCTACCTGTGCGTTGTGCTCTGCTCCATTCGCTCCCGACACAGAGCGGTCTCAGGCCACTCCTGTCAGCGATTTTGCCATTTCCAGTGATGTCATAACTACAGAGGAGTGGCTTCTCCCCACTGTAGATGGGCACATAGCTGACACCACACTGATTGACAGCCGGCTCACTCAATCAGGTATCAGAGAGCCGGCTATCAATCACCGTGACATCGGCTATACGACCACTTCCACACAGCAAAGCAAAAAAAAGCCTCTGCTCTTTCACTCTGCTCTGGTTACGTCACCTTGCTGCCCCCAGCTGGTGCAGTCTGTGACCACTCAGAGCCGGGGGTGAATGTTGCCAGGCACAACAAGCAGGTAGTTGGCAGCTACCTTCCTGTTAGTGCTTGGGCTTTTTTTTTTTTTATTAAAAATCCTGAATAACTCATTTAATGGATTGGAAAGAGCATGGTTCAGTCCTGCAGGGCTATAATGCAGTTGGACTGAACTGTACATAAAACAGGAAAGCCTGCTTCCGAGCAAGCAGGAAAGTAGGAATTTGGGGAGCAGTGCAATCTTAGTTTAAAACTTGGTACCACCACTTTAAGTGGCATGACCTGCAAACCAGATAAAGGGAAACTTATCAAAGAGAAAAAAGTCTATCTATTTGTAGGTAAAAATACCCTGAATTCACCAATCACTTAGAAAACCGTGTGCAGCCATTCTGAAACAATCAAAGATTTTAGTTTTAGCCATGTAGTAGAGAGAGGAGGGCTGCCCCGCCCACACCACGCTCTGTATGTACATTCCCATAGACCGAATATGCTAATCACGGAGGAGGGTGGAGTCTAACCTGAGCTCACGCTCGTCAGTCCAACTAATAATAAAGCTAGGAAGCTTAAACTAACACAGCAAGTAAACAAAAGCACACTCTGTGATAAGAGCACATTGGCTGAAATCTCTGTATTAACCTTTGCAGCATGCTATTTCAGATTAAAATGAATCTGTCAGCTGGTTTTCTTTTGCATATAAGCTGCTGCAACCACCAGTAATGCCTTATACACATAATTCTGGAATGCTGTATATAAGTCCCCAGCTTTTGTTATGATTACCTGGTGCAGTCCAGCCCGATTGGTGTTTGCTAGTCTTGGTCATCCTGTCTTCTTGTGATCGCCATCCTCATCAGCTTCATAGGGATGATGTGTCCTACGTCACCCACAACAGTCTATTTTATTGCACTCCTGCACATGCATACTGTGCTCTGTCCGGTTAAGAGCAGAGCAAATTTTTGTATTGCGCAGGCATGGGGAAAGGTCAAAGATCACCTGTGTACTTTGCATACGCGTGTGTTCTTTGACCTTTTCCTGCACTTGCGCAGTACAGTACTTTTCTCTGCCCTCAGCAGGGCAGAAGAAAGTACATGTGTGCAGGAGCACAATGGAGGAGACTGTGTGTGGGTGATGTAGGACACATCATCCGCATGAAGCTGAGAAGGAAGAAAGGAGGCGTCCGACCTAGACTTGGGACACCCATTGGACTGAACCGCCACCAGGTAAGTATAACAAAAGCTTGGGACTTGGCATGGGAACTTATACACAGCATTCCAGAATGCTGTATATAAGGCCTTACTGGTGGTGGCCACAAAAATTGCTGACAGGTTCACTTAACTAGCAAAACCCACCTGACAAATTCCCTTTGGCTAGGGTCACACTACCATTAATAGCACCTTTTAACGGTGTGCTGCGCTGAAAACGTAGACATTTTCTGCTAAAGCGCATACGCATAGCATTAACGTTATGTGCTTCAGCAGAACGTTGCCCCATAGCAACCCATTATTTACCTTGCCAGCATCCGCCCACAGAGCTGCTGGGCGGCCGTTTTTCTAAGTGCACAGAAAAGTGCTGCATGCAACGTTTTCCTGTGTGCTCCTCAAAAACTACCGCCCAGCAGCTCTGTGTACGGCCGCTGGCAAGGTAAATAATGGGTTGCTAAGGGGCGCTTTTCCTCAGCACACAGGAAAATGCTGCACACAGCGTTTTCCTTTGCGCTCCTCAAAAGCAGCCACTCAGCAGCTCTGTTTGCAGCCGCTGGCAAGGTAAATAATGGGTTGCTATGGAGCAGCGTTCTGCTGTAGCACATAACGTTAATGCTATGCTCTTTAGCAGAAAATTTCTAAGTTTTCAGCTCAGGGGGAGATTAAAGGTGGTGTGACCCTAGCCTTTTACTGTTATCCGCAGGCCTAACAGTGCCAATTGAACTGTTTCAATGAAACATTTAATATTACTAGCAAGAGGGGTGCAATTTTAAAGAAGAACTCCCTTTAAACTTTTTATTGGCTAAACTTGTGTAAATATATATATAGTGCAAGTGCTCTAATCTACTCAATGATTGGAAGCTTCGCTGGTTTGCAGTGCTACTCTAGTCCTGTTCTGGGTCAAGAGACTTCTATGACAACTAACCAAATCATACTGAAATACACTATATGTGTGAAATGAAAGTACCTTATAGGCCTCAATCTCACAGGCGTATAACACAGCCAAGTGTTATCTGATGATTTATGGGACAGCCCTCGGCCCAATGTTACACTATGAAGCAGTGTAGACCAGCTCTTTTTTTTGTCGTGCTGAGATGGCATGAGAAAGAAATTGCTGTGTTCTGCAATTGGCAGTGTATACTGGAAAGCACACAGCCATACAAGTCAATGGATTCGTGCAACTGATCGGACTGTACTCGGATGACATCTGAGTTCAGTTCGATAGACGCCAAGACAGACGTTGGAGAAGATGGACTAATTAACCTCTCCATGTTCTCCATACCTGTGATTCAATTTTTGCATGTGAAAGAATTGGATCACAGTGAATGACACTTGGTCAGGCTCACAGAAGAATTTGAGCCAGATGACATTTAGCACATAGTGCCTGATTCTCTTACATTACAGAATTGTTGCCAGTGTGAGTGAGCTCTAATCATGTAAGTCTATGGAGCAGCAGACTTTCTTTGTAAAAGAGACATCTGGCTCACACATGAGAAAAAGTGCGGGGCTGTGCTGGAAATGGTTGAAGACAGCGATCGATGAGTATAAAGTATATATACACCTATACTACATATACATTTATGCCAGGGCCACACTAGAGCTGGCTTTCCGTCCTGGGGGTCAGCCAAAGAGCAGGATTAGCGCTGGCTTCACGCAGCCTAATGCTATGTTAACCCTGCCATAGAGTATCATGATGCAGCAGAAGCACGGCGCATGTTACTGCGGGCACAAAAGGTGCCTGTGTTTCAAATCTCTGCTATTTGAAGCGGACCACATGATGCTGAAGAGCACGTCATGTGGTCATCTTGAAATAGCGTGAGATTTGAAACGCTGGCACCTTTTGTGCCTGTGGTAGCATGCGCCGTGCTTCTGCTGCATCATGATACTCTATGACAGTGTTAACATAGCGTTAGGCTGTGGAAAGCCTGCGCTAAGCTTGCGCTAATCCTGCTCCTTGGTGGACACCCAGGATGAAATGCCAGTGCTAGTGTGGCCCTGACCTTACATTGGTTTAGTCGAAAAAATGTCATGTTAGTGAATCTCCCAGCAGGTATTTTCTATGTAACATGAAAGCAGCATTACCTTGATTCCAGCGATGTGTCATGTCTATTGCATGTTGACATTTTGATACAATCCTCATTTTTTCTAGTAAAGATCTAGCTGTGCTCAGACTGATGAAACCATTAAAACCTCCACCACTGATTGCCATCTTTCTGTGTACACCGTGCATTGACTGAAAGCCGCTAATCCTTGGTGTAGGTGTGAAAACAGAGCAGTTAACTATGAAGCATGAAACACCCAGTCCAGCAATTATAATCTCCTACTGATAAAACACTGTTTTATTAAAACAGCAACATTCAGCCTTGTAAGTGTCACATTGGTGGCTTAATAATAACAATAATAATATTTACAGTAGTATTAGTAATAGTGATTACTTTTATTTCTATAGCGCCAACATATTCCACAGCACTTTGCAATTCAGAGCGGACATGTACAGACAATATGAGACATTACAGAGTAACACAATTTAACAGACACCAAGAGGAGTGAGGTCCCTGTTCACAAGAGCTTACAGTCTATGAGGAAATAGGGGGGGGCACAAAAGGTAAAAATCTCCCTGTATTATCTGGTGTGTGACCTTGAGTCAGATTTCCATATCTCTCTATGTAGCCTTTGGTTCAGAAGAGCCAGCAGCTTTATCTACCTAAGAGGGAATAATCCACCTTTAAGTATTCAAATGTACAATATTTATCCTACAAAGACACGCTCGCATATTAATTATACATTCATTTGCTCAGGTTTTGTTCATTTTTTTTCTGTAAAATTAACTCCCGAGTTTCCACTGCAGTCAAAATGTTATTTTTTTCCCATTCCATTTGCTTGTGTTGTGTCAAAATGGGTTATGAGATGACATTCAGATTTATGCACAGAAAATTTATTGCAACACATTAAAATGCAAATACTGCCATTCGTAAACAGCTTTGGTTACGTGCTTGCAATGTATACGTCCAGATTTCAGAGATTTCTCATCGGAATGGAATAAAATATGACAGACTGTTTTTACTTTTTGTGTGTATTTGTAACAGGATCCCTCCAGCCTATCATTGAGAAACATATTTTCCTTTTGCATTTAATATAATACTCAGCACTTTAATGAAATGGTGAAGACAGGCGGAGGATGCAGGAATTGCACAATTACCTTCCCGGTAGATGGAGAACTTGGTAAACATGGGGATTATTTACTACTTGTGTTCTTATTTTTAGGGTTGCTGCGAAGTGACATATTGCTTTATACGGCAGATACATAAAATGGTTAAAGGGAAGGAAAGAGTTGGAAGAGAGGAATGGAGGATAATTTATAGGGATTCTCTTATCCCAAACTGACAGTATCAGCTAAGCACACAGCCTTGTGGAAAGGATATATTTCCTATAAGTCACAACTTTAGTGTTATGATCGCTGCATATGTTCTAAAATTTGATCAGGTAAGCTGATCAGGTTGATGGTGCACCCTGGGTGTAGCCAGGACGCAGAGTATACTCTTCCACCTGCTTGTTTTGCATGTTCCCGCCTCCCTTACTAAAGATTGACAGATCTTGTTTATTTGACTGTCTCTCCAGGTAATACTGTGTTAAGCTGCTTTCACATCAGCGGTTTTCGTTGATCGCGGCAGTTGCGGTGAAAAAAACCGCAACTGCCGCGATTACCACATAACGGCCGCACTTGCATACCGCGTTTTTTCGCGGCCCCACCTGCCGCAAGTGCCAAAACCCCACTTGCCGCACCTGCCGCACACTTACCGCAAGCCCCATAGACATTGTATGGGGCTTGCCGCAAGTGAACCGCAAGTGCGGCTGTTATGCGGTAATCGCGGCAGTTGCCGTTTTTTCACCACAACTGCCGCGATCAGCGAAAACCGCTGATGTGAAAGCAGCCTTAGGCAGCTTTCACATCAGCAATTTTGCCCGTTGCAGCAGATCTAGCAGATTTACAGAATCTGCTGCGTAACGGCTCACTTGCAGCAAGCCCCATTCATTTCCTATGGGACTTGTGGTCATGTGCGGCAGTTGCAGTTTTGCTGGATCCAGCAAATCCAGCACCTGTGGCAAAAGAAAAAAAAACGCTGCTAGCAATGTTTTTTTGTGACTTGCCAGAAGTGCATCATGGCCATGATCAATGATCTGTGCAGAGTTCACTGTGCTGAGCTAGAAATAGCTTAGTTGTGACCATCATTGTCAATTGTAAATCAAATTTTATCCACCTCCAACTTATTAATAAAGTAGTTTTTTCATTATAGTCCTATCTGGTTAGATAGGGAGATGACTGATGAGAAGTGATTGCTACAGAACAGGAAGGATAAGCCTATAAAGTGGCACAGGGGTCAATATTTTAGAATTGTGTTTTCATTTTAACAGAAATTAGAAAACTAATGGAACTTCCTAACGACCAAGTGTGAACAGGTGCAAACTGAGCATGAAATATACTCTAACAAAAAACCGCTGCACTCAGAAATGCTAACATATGCAAACAATGAATATAGGAATTTGGATATGCATTACTGCTAAGGGTATACAAAATTGAGACCCTTAGCACATAACTCGGACAAAGGTATTATGTAGAGACCAAGCAAGGAGATACACTTTGAGCTGGCTGCTGAGCTCACATAAAACTGAATTCAAACCAAGGAAATGTATAAGTGTTATCAGTTGAGAGCCCAAACGTACACTCCCCAATATAATTCAATTTTATTAATGCTCAATTATAGATACATCGGTGACATAATAAGCCAGGTAGGTAAAGATAAATGTTTTTGGATAAAACTAAGTAGGGAAGGGGAGGGGCAATGGTACCTTAAACAATACTCTACCTAGCTGTAGTGGTCGGAGCCCTAGATGGATACTGATGGTGCCCCTACTCTGCGTAGACTCACCCTGATATGCCCTGCACTACACTGAGAAGTGCAGCTAGCCACATATGACTGGGACCCTGATACTAAAAGCAAGGGTTTGTGCATAGGGAACCCTACACAGTCAAAGGTCTTGGTTAGATACACATAAAACTGACCTTTTTGTGCACTTTGTGTTTCATTTTTTTAATATATTACATTAACAGTAATGTATGTTTAGGTTAGTATATTCATTATTGGCATACCTTAGCATTTCAGTGTGCAGCTGTTTATTTGTTGGAGTTCATTTTAACTGAGTCATGAAAAAATACAATAAATATTAGAAAAAAAACTGTTTTTGGTATGAATAATATGAAAACATGATTTGAAAATGCGGTAATTTTCTCAAGATATGTTGTCTTTGTGAAGGCACTCAATGCTATCCTTAGGTAGGTTACAGCATTAATAAAGCAGAGCGTAAAGAAGACTAATATGATGGACCTTTTACCCCTTCACAACAACGACAATTTTTCGTTTTTGTTTTTCATTTTTTGCCCTTTGCTTCCAAGAGCCATAACTTTTTCCATCGTTATATTGCCATATGAGGGCTTGATTTTTGTGGGATGAGTTATACTTTCAGATGCAATCTTTTTTTTACCATATTGTGTACAGGAAAATGGGAAACAAAATTCCAAGTGTGGTGAAATTGCAAAAAAAGTACAATAACACATTTGTTTTTTGTTTTTCTTATTCGCTATGATGACTATATGGTAAATCTGACGTGTCAGTATGATGGCTCATGTTGGTACAAGTTCGGAGATACCAAACATGTATACTTTTACTCTTATCTAAGTAGTGAAACAAATTCAGAAGTTTGAGAAATGCACTTTTTGCTCCATGTTCTGTGACCCGTAGTGTCCTCATTTTTTGGGATCTGGGGCTGTGTGACATCTTATTTTTTATGGCTTGAGCTGACATTTCTGATTATACCATTTTTGGGTGGATGCACAGTTTTGATAGCCCGTTATTGCTTTTTATAGCAATGTTGCGGTGACCAAAAAAGCGTAATTTTGGCGTTTGGACCTTTTTCTCCGTTACTCAGTTTACGGCTCTCAATAATTGATTTTACATATTGATAAATTGGGCATTTCTGAACGTGGCGATACCAAATATGTGTATTTTTTAATGCTTTTATTTTGAATGGGGAAGAAGGGGGATGATTTGAACTTTTGTGTTTTTTTTTTTTTAAAACTTTATTTTTTAATTCATTCTTGATTTTACACTGCTCCACAAGGCACCTCACTGCTGCAGGGTCAGATCCCTTGTGCCATGTGCCGATGAGCTGCAGCACATTGGGATATGGCACTTGGTTTTACTTTCAGTGGTTGGTAGCGCTTGACAACCACTGACAGGAAGCGAATCCTGATAGTTTCCGGGGTCACACTAGCACCCCGGGCTATCAGATACTGATACCGTGGCGGTTTTGGATCCCGCTGTCAGTGAATGGACGAGGTTCAAAAGGTTAACAGCACAGATTGGATCACGGATCTGATCGGTGCTGGAAGCCCGACATCTCAGCTGATGACATCAGCTGAGATGTCGGGGGAATGATGTGAGCTCGGGCTCACATCAAACACTGGGACCCGAGCCATGACGTACATGTACGTCATGGGTCAGGAAGGTGTTAAAAGAGAATTATTCTGATATTGGACCAGATTGATTGAGTGTGGCAGGAAGAAATATATCTGCTATTGTTTTAGCATAAGGATGGTAATGGATCCAGGGTTAGTTTTTGTAATGGCCGTAATCTCAGAATAAAGTCTACAATTGGATGTAGAACGTTTTCTATGGATGACTCTAGGTGTCTAACCTTTGTGTGAAGGACAATCTATGAGTCAGCATCATAATTTATAATAGGTATTGAACTTTTTAACATTGTCGTCCTTTCATTATTATTTCAAACCATTAAATATTCATTGACCAAATATTTTTTGAGAATATATAGAAAGAGCTTGAAGGTAACATGAATTAATCTCTTTCTATGATATGACTTCTTACTCTCATAAATATTGAGTGTTCAAACATGTCACACTTGGCAAATCTGAAGCCAGGTCTTTGTAATGATCTGTATTTTAACTTATTTGAACTTATTTTGGAATTTTTCCCAGAGTTAGAACTAAATTATCTTTCACCTCATAATTTCCTGGCAGAAATAGATATCTAGAATGTAACCTTTAGAAAAATATTGTCTCAATATTACTTTCAATACTGTAATCATGATAAATGGATAAGCTTATTTAGATAATTAAATGCATTAAATTGAAAATATATTAAATTGTGAAATGCAACAGAAAGAGAAACCTATTAAAGGTTCAGGACAAAAGCTATAATTTGTTTTAAAAAATTGTCCAAGGTAATATTGTGACTTTGGGTGCATGACAAGATGTCTCATACAAGCCGCAAAGCCAAAAAAACAGCCCCTTATGCTATGGTATATGTAGTGACACATTTATGTACAACTATAAAAGATTTTATATATTTCTATATTGTTTGGGGACAGAATTAAAGGGAACCTGTCATGTAGGAAAACACTATTATTCTGCTGATATTGGGTTTATTTTCCAGTTAATAGCATTCTGAAGCTGTGCGGCCAACACACTGTTGTCAGGAGAAAATTAATTTTATTCCTCTCGGCAGCCTCAGGCTTTCAGTCAAGGAGACATGTCAGGTGCAGGTTCAGTCACCATTCAGTACACAGTGAGTGGCTGCTATGTCCAGACCCCTGGCATTTACTCACAGCTGCCTTTGTATTGATTCATTGCTGACCCCGCTGGCAGTCAGTCCCGGGGTGTGGTTACAGCCGTCACTTGCTATGTACTAAGTGGTGACTGAATTCAAACCTGATGTTTCTCTATGACTTGTGATGTAGCAATCACTGAGGGTGTTGGGGTACACTCCCTTGACAGCGATATTCAAATACACAGCAACAGTTTCTTCATTTAAATAACTCCATTTCTGGTTTATTGAGAAACAGCAAAAATCGCTTATAGTACAGTCTATTCATACTTCAGTGTTACAGAAACACCATATACTGAAACGTCTGTTATTCCTGTGGATATGTCCACACAGTTTATTCACTGTGCTAGTCAATACACCACATAAGTCCCCATTCTCCGGGTTACCTGCTCCTCACAGCTCTGCAAGCTTCAGACTGCTGGGTCCAGTCTCAACATCCAGGAGTACTCACACTGGGATCACCAACCAGGTCATTTGGACTTGCTCTATTTTTTGGCACCTGTCGTTGGTCCAGACGCTCAGAAGATTCTGCCTCCCTGGACTTTCAGGAGCTCTGGCAGACTCCATTCCCACACATTTTTTTCCCATGTGCTAGAAACAGGAAGTAAATAGGACCTGTCTGACATTACAGACATGTGACCAAGAAGTAGTCACATGATAACACCAGGAGGAAGAGGAGGTGTGTGGATGGCCAGTCCCACCCATCACTTCTGACCATCCCTAAATCCAGCCCTAAATGCAGGTTTGTGGAACAATAAGTCCCAGCAAGCTATTCTGGATTTAGATCACAGCAGACCTCTGAGCAATGCATACCTGCCTCTCTCAATATAACCAGTTGATACATCACAGACTGAAAATTTGAGGCTGCCAAGAGGAATAAAGCTAATTTTCTCCTGGCAGTGGGGCTCTCATTCCAACGGCATCAGAATGCTATCAACTGGCAAATAACCCCATATTTGCAGAATAATAGTGTTTTCCTACATGACAGGTTCCCTCTAATTCTCCCCCAAAATAATAGACAAATACATAAAATCTTTCAAAGTTGCACATAATATAAAGTGTACATGGTGACCGAAACTGTTCCAGCGGCTCCCTTATCACTGAAAGGCTGCTGTTGCCGGGAGGAATAAGGATCATTTCCTCTCATCAGTGGGGCTCTTAGTGCAGTGGTCAAACAGCATCAGAATGCTATTAACCTGCAGATTAACCCTATATCTGCAGGTTAAAAACATTTTCTTACATTACAGGTCCCCTTTAATATACATTCCAAATCCAGGCAACCTGCTTCTTAATTGATTAAGTACTGTACCTTATTAAAATTGGACTTCCAAGTGACATCCAATTGAAACCATTTACATAAAACCAACTAAGTAGGGTGTTCCTTTTTGAACTCTTCAGGCATATATGATAGAACAAATACATGTAAAACGTATGAAAAAAGTGTGTTTAAAGACATAATCCCCTCAACAAAAAATAAAAAATGAAAATCCAAAAGACAATGAAAATTTACAAAAGACATTTTATTGGAAATAAATTACAAAAATTTACTGTATGTCGGATATCCACATGATCAAATATTGAAGAGATAATTTGAAGGAAAATATTATAAATTATGTATTAATTTTTATTGATGCCCAAAAAGCGATGAAAAGTAATAAAAAAAAGTCTATTAGGCTCACATAGCCATGAAGTTAAAAAAAAGTTATAGCTTCTACAATGCAAAGAGGCAAAAACTAAAAAAAACTAAAAAAAAGGTTAATGATCAAGACTTTCTCCTACCCAATCATTAAAGGGAACCTGTCAGCTTGTTCTAACTCCCTAACCTATCACTAACTGTCCCTGCAACTTGCTAGCTGATCCTTAACCATCTCTGTCTGATCTAAAAGAGCCCTATAAAGTTTAAGAAAAATTATTTATAACTTACATGCAGTCTCCATCCGGAGACTGGAAAGGCGGGTCTTGGGCTCCATTCTCTCCTCCTCGCTGGGTCTCAGCACGTCCCGCTGGGTGTCATCAGTCCATTTGTTGTTCCACCTCTTTTTGAAATTCCGACCTCCTCCGCTGCGTTCCTGAGCCAGCAACGATGTCCCGGTGCATTGTGGGGATGATCAAGTGTGTGGCCCAGCTCCGGCACATGTATAGTGCGCATATCGAAGCCGAGCTGTACACGTCCTAAGCCCACACAAGGCACCGGGCCGAATGTGATGTTCCGACCAACTCATGAAAACAGCAGAGGAGGCGGAAATTTCAAAAAGAGGTGGAACAACAGAAAGACTGATGTCGCCCAACGGGGCGTGCTGAAAGCCAGAGAGGAGAATAGAGCCCCGGAGCCCGCCTTTACAGTCTCTGGATGGAGACTTCATGTAAGTTATAAATCATTTTTCTTAAACTTTATAGGGCATGTTTAGATAGTACAGTGATGGGGATCAGCTAGCAAGTTGCAGGGACAGCTAGTGAGAGGTTATAGAGGACAAATGATCTGACATGTTCCCTTTAAGGAGTTCAAAAGGTAAAAAGTCTTACTGATTCCTGTAAAAAAAAACCCTAATCGTGCTCCAATTTGACTGATAAAAGGTTCATATTTATGTGAGTTATTCTCCGTATTATATTATGAAATTACCTTAGCCCATCTAAGCATTCATTCTTGGAACAAATCCATAAGCAATTTCACAGTTTCTCAGCTTTTTCTGTAAAGAACCCTTTTTGCGGAGATCAGACATTTTATCGTCCGGTTGTAGCAAGAAGCTGGTCATGCCTTCCACGTCTTCTTTATAAGTGATGGTCTTCATATCTTACACTTTGTTATATCTTGCTTGTAAGAAGCTGATGAACATCTTTTGGCTGATGATGAAATCACATGTTGAATGTCATCCCATGGTTCGGATATCAAGGGCTAAAAGCATTAATCATCTTCTAACAAACATGACTAATTTGTGGCTGAGGTCGCACATTTATCTATAACCATTATTTGCAGTGCTGAGCGTCAGCGCTCCAATTGTGAAAAGTGATAACAACATGTTATTTAACAATTTTTCTTTGCATTGTTAAAGTGACATTCTCATCAAGAAGAACACAGTGTTTTTGCAAATGAATATATTGCTTTGATGCTGTGTTTTTTATTATAGGGAAAAGCCACTTTCTTATAACCTTGCTCTTAACCAGCGGTGCCAAATAAGAGATTTCTAAATAATGCACCACAGAAATCCGCCACACATATCATTTGCTTTCCCTGAGGATTTATTTCTGTGAATTTGTTCTTCACAAACTATAGGTTTAGTGGAGAAATAAGCACGTCCCCGCAATGTGCAGAGCCGAAGCCTCACGACAAAACACTGACTAGACTAGTAATATTGGGAAACATGCAAAGCACTAATCTTCTTACTTTGTCTCCGGGGTTTCAAAATGCTGCATTAATTAACATATTGACATATTGTCAAGTGTAAATGTCATGTTCAGAAATGGAAAAAAAACACAAAGAGGGGTCCTGATCAGGAGGTTGTAGAGTCACAACGCCAGTCATATGTGAGCAGAATTTTTTCCCCAGTATAAATAATATACTTATATGATAAAATCCTCTTTTTGTGACAGTAATTATCGCTTCGATAACCTTTTGCACCAAAAACCCCACAAGGAGGCTCTTTTGACAATTGAAGTCTTATTCAAATGGCCTATATACATTTATAGGATGTCACCAGGGGCGGACCTTCCGTGGTGCAGCTGGTTCAGCTGCACCAGGGGCCCGACCGGCTAGGGGGCTCCTCAAGCTTGCAGGGGGGCCCCCAGCCAACCCCCATGTCCCTGTGTCAGAGGAGAAGGAGTTAACTGAGGGAATCTTCCTGATTCCCTTGGCTGATCCCGCCCCATCTCTCCTCTGCTGCCCCGGCACCCAGGACTGCGCGGCTTTGCGCAGGTAGGGGCCGCAGTACCTATATCATCCCCGCCGACATCTGTTAGCACCCCCGCTCCCCGCCGGCATCTGTTAGCACCCCCCCCGCTCCTCACCATCAGCTGCTGCACCAGGGCCCCCATGGCACAAGGTCCGCCACCGGATGTCACTAATATTTCCGCTCTTGGTCTTCATCAAGGTTTCCCTATAAATTCAGGTCACGTGAATGTATGCGGGATCCAATATGAAGTGAACGATCACACATTTATGAGAATATGGTGTTGACTATGGTGGATCCATTATCACACCTCACATCACTTTAGCACCCATAAAAGAAAAATAGTTATCAGTTCAGAGTTGCAAATTAGCAAATAATATTTAGAGGCTTATATCATTATACATGTGCTGTTTCAGCATTCTGTGATAAATAGAAGTGGGTCAGGGGCAATCTTTAAAGAGGACCTGTCACCCCCCCTGCTGCATGGCAATCTAAATGCAGAACTGAATGCAGCATGTATGCTGCATTCAGGGAAGGGGTCCCCCATGTGTCTGTGGGCAGTATACCCTGAGATATAGCCTTTGTAAAACTTACAGTTAGAAGCCATAAAGGCAGACACTGTGGCTGGAGGGAGCTTGATTGACTGGGGCCATTCCCTCCCCCTCTGCCTCTGTGTGCCACCTTCTGCTGTGCTAGCTCTGCCCTCCTCCTCTCCTCCTCTCAGCCACTCACAGCATGCAAATCATTTGTCCTAATGTCAGCTCCAGATTTCTGCCCTGACATAGCATAAAGAGCACAGTAGGAGGCGGCACACAGAGGCAGTGGGGGATGGAATGGCCACAGTCAATCAAGCTCCCTCCAGCCACAGTGATTACCTCCATGACTTCTAACTGTAAGTTTTACAAAGGCTATATCTCGGGGTACACAGCACACAGACACATGGGGGACCCCTTCCCTGAATGCAGCAGACATGCAGCATTCAGTGCTGCATTTAGATTGCCATGCAGCAGGGGGAGTGACAGGTCCTCTTTAATGAATGCCTCTTGAATGTACCCAAGTTTCTGCTTTTGGCCTTTATTGAGGTTCCTCAATAAATGCAGGTCAAGTGAATGTATGTGGGATCCAATGTGGGCCAAAGGCTCACAGATTTGTAAAATGGTGGTGTGGAAGGGGTGTGCAGACAGTGTAGCGCAGTGCCTCAAGATCTGAGGGAAGCCACGGGTGAACGCAGGGATAATGCTACCACCCTGTGCTCATGATCCGCATTCGGTGCAGGGCAGCTTCTCTCTGCATTCACCCGCTGAAGATTACGTATGACTCCGCAGCATTAAATTATCATGCTGGGGAGGTGCATAAGCGTAGCAATCTACACTGCAGCTGAAAACACGCTGCAAGGGGGGAGAAGCACAGTGAGCAGCAGGATTTCTAGAAATCCCATCCACTGTACTTGTACTGTACAATACAGCAGTTTGGACACAGTGGTAAGATACCGCGTCCAAAACCCTGCTATTCCAGATCATGTTTAGGCACCCTAACACTTCTGTTGAAAAGATTATTTCATCCAGTAAAAAAATGTTGATATTCGGACTTGAACAAGAGATGCTACTTCTGCAGCTCAAATAGTCCATGGTAAGCTAAGCAGATATAAATAAGTACAAGAATATCTATTATTTAATAAAATGATAGATAATTGCCATCACCAGAGTAAAAGGATATCTTATCATAAAATGTAACTGACAACTAAGGAAACTCAACACCGAGTAGAAGTCCTTGAAATATACATTTTCCGCCAGATATAGAATTACCATCTTTTTTATTTAGAAAACAAGAATCAATAAAGCGCTCTACATTTGTAAAATATCTCCTCGTTCGGGGCGCTTTGATCTTTAGCCTACCTCAAAGTCTTAAATAAACTCTAGAAAAGCGTAAAGGTTTGTGGTGGCAGACGGAATTAAGTTCTAGAATTACGGCTAGGAAGTTCTGCTTTATCAGCTCACTTATCTCTTAGGGAAAAAAAACCTTTCCTGCAGAAAATCAGCATCAAATTTATTATATGCTGCATAAAAGTGCCGGGATATCAATAGAATTGACAATAATATAACCTAATGCACTGGTTTACCACAGGCTAACCAAAATGAATGACTCTTTCAATAATGCATAAAGTTTTGCAAACTGTCTTCTATACTTTGTAAAGTAACTGTGCTCCAGTTATTAGGATATTTATTTGCATTTTTTAAATATATGAGATGTAAATGAACACAATGGCTGACTCAATTCCCTTATTTTAATACCTACTAATTAAACTTGGAGTAATTAAACAAAGTTTCTGTTCACAGTTTGTGTTATTAGCTTTGTTGTCTTCAATCAGTTTCATGGGGTGATTAAGAATGAGACAGTTAAATGCATCAGATTTTACTTTGAGCGTGCAAAGACTAATGCTATAATGAGCCAAGTAGTGTTTATGTAACTGATTTTCCATCCAGCAATATTTTGCTGCATGCATAATGTAGTGCTTTAAAATGTTCCTTTGTACAAAACTTTAACAAGACAGCATTTACTGCATAATTTGTGCGCTTATTCCGAGTAAGCTTGAAAGGCATAAAACAGAAATAGAAAATTATTGCAGATAAATCTGGTCAGAATTCTTACATTGATTAGTAGGTAGACTTAATTATCCTGCATATCATTAGAACCGGAGATGGGGAAGAACATTTCTTGAGTAACTCTTTAGGTGACACTCCATCTCCCTTCTCGTATGGAGTGAAGTTTTTCTTCAGCAAGTGATATAAGAATTAGAGATGAGCGAACCTTTCATGATTCGGTTGGGTTGCCAAACTTCCCGGTGTTGAACAAACTTGTTCGAGTTCGGAGTTTGGGCACTTTACGACTGCAAAGCACTGAAGTGAGCATTGTTGTGGTAGGGTACGTATGAAGACAGCAGGGTGAATTCATAGATAAAACCCAATATCAAACTTCATTGCATCACAACTTTAAAAGTCCATGATAGTGGAGATAACCTCTCGACGCATTTCTAGCTTACGCTCTTAGCCAGAAATGCGTCGAGAGGTGGATTCACCCTGCTTTCCTCCTATGACGATAGCCAAGAGTTGTTGCAACTTGAGTTGAAATCCAGAATCTCGATAATATGGTAAGTTTATACATTGCTTTGCTCGGTGAGGCAGAAAATATTTACTCTTTTTTGACGTGGTCAGGTACAGTTGGTGCTTGGCCCAGGGCGAGCCACATGCAATGTCTTATTGGCTGACACTGTGCTTAAAATCACAGTCCTTGGGTGTAATGTGTGTCCAAAATTAAGTTGAAAGAAAAACCTTGCCCTCCCACCCTTGGGAGAGTGTTATTTAGGGCTGGTTGTATGTATAAGGAGAGCTGAACTTCCAATGAGTGACTTCCATTTAGGTTTGGGTCAAGTTCATGGTCAAAAAGTATGGCTACACCGCCCATACCTAAACTTCAAAAGGTTCACTCATCTCTAATAAGAAACTAAATAATAAAGAGAAATCACACTCTTCATTTCCAAGGAACATTTTGTTGTATGTATATAAGTTCTGATTCTCTTAAATGGAGTTTGACATGTTGAAAATGTTAGGATCTGCTGGCAAGATATTGTATGGCTGGATGCATTGATCCTGTTGATAGAGATGTTTATGTGATATGATTCAAAATAACTTTTATTTTATTCATTGAAATCCCTGGTGTTTGTTTGCATTAGTCCAGTGGGCGGTCCTATTCAGTGATTGACAGTCTTCTCTGGGTGACTGTGCCTGCAGAGATAACTGTCAGTCACTTAGCAGGATCTCCCAACAGACTCCTATGCAGTCAAACCCTAAAGATTTCAATAGTTAAAATACAAGTTATACTGAATCTTTTCCACCAGACGTACTGCCCATTCTCCCCTGACAAGGATGGATGTATTATTTGACCTTTTGTGTTTTTTTCATATATTTTTTTAAATCCTGACTTTTTAATGTTTTTACTAGTCCCCTTAGGGAACTTAAAGAGGACCTGTAACCCCCCTGGTGCTTTCAAAAGTGACAGCACCAGTGAATGCAGCGTCTCTGCTGCATTCAGGGAAGCTGTGTACTTAGGCTCTAGCCCCCCTGTATCCTGAAAAAAAATACTTTGCAAACTTTACATTTAAGATGTCCCATGGGTCATGTCTGATTAAGAGGTCCTCGCTGCTGGCACAGTCCTCCCACCTCCTTCTTGGTTGTTCCCCCCTCTATGTGTCTTCTGCCCCCTCCTCTTCTGCTGGGTCTGCCCTCCTCTTCTGCTCCTGACATCACAAGGAGCAGTAGCAGAAGAGGAGGGCAGACCCAAAACAAGAGGAGGTGGTGGTAGACACATAGAGGAGGTGGAACACACATGGGGAGGCAGGGAGGACTGTGCCAGCAGTGAGGACCTCTTAATTAGATCCAAGCCACGAGACCTCTTAACTGTAAAGTTTGCAAAGTAATTTTTTTCAGGGTACACGGGGGCTAGATTCTTAGTACATAGCTTCCCTGAATGAAGCAGACACGTTGCATTCAGTGCTGCTGTCACTTTTGATAGCACCAGGGGGGTGACAGATCCTCTTTATATCTGCCACTGTTAGATTGCTTATGTTATGCACAAATGATCATCTCCTGGGAATGCCGGCGCTCAGACAGCGTTCACAGGAAGTATGTCATGACAGAGACAGGGGTTATCAACTGACCACTGATTTTAATGACAACCTATTGAAGCCCCAAATCACATCACAGGGACATCCATAGGAGTGGGAAATAGCGCGCTCCTTGCCGACGCGTGTTAAATGCTGCTGTTACCTGCTTATTTTCAACAATTAAAAAAGGGTATTCCCATCTCCAAGATCCTATTCCAGTATGTAGTAAGTGTAATCATAATAATGTTAGCGAATACCTTCAATTAGAAATGTACTATAGTTCTCATTAGCTATGTCTTTTAACTCATGTGCAGGAAATTGCAGCTTAGGTATTCATGGTTATGACCAATAACAACTGTCACTATATGAGTGGTCGGAACCATGGATCCCTAAGTTGCAATACCCTACGCATGAGATAAGCAACATGTCCAATTGGGAGAACTATGCAAATTTTTTTAATTGGAGATATTTGCTAATATTATTATTATTACACCTACTACTTATTGAGTTAAGAACTTGGAGAATGGAATACCTCTTTAATGTTCTACCATACTTTTTATTTTCTTCCAAATTCTCCCTTTTATATTTATATCCTTGTATGGCCCAAGACCTTCTTCCAGGATTTGCTCTGTTCTATAATCAAAAATTAGCACTGTTATTACCGATAGCAGATGTGCTCTTGGCCAACGCTCCTGTTTAATCCCTAGGGCTTTCTCCTTCTTCGGCTCCTTCTAAACCTTTAACAGCAGGACTCTCCTTATTTATCTGCCTTTTTTTTTTCTTTTTTTATCATGGAGAACATCTTGTCATACTCAGAAAAGGAAAACAATTTAGTATTTTGCAGGAGTGACATTCACTTATTTCATATTATAGGACCCTATTAAATGCCATTGATGTAACAACATAAGCTTCTTACAGCTTAGTCTAACATAGCTCACCGTTTGGGAAAACAAAGTGTAAATGAAAGGTACAACAAGGCAACACAATATCCCAGAACAGTGGGATCATTTAGCACCAAAATAAAGCTCGAGGGAACAGACATTTTGCTAGAATTCAGATAGTTGTGATTGTGTATTCACTGCAAGATGCTGTAGCTACATGGAGGAAAATATTACAATTCGCTGTCCTTGTGAAATATTAATTATTTAGAGTTAGCTGAATTAACAACTGAATTTAAATACAATGAAAAAAGCTTCATTACTTAATAAATATTGCAAAGATTAAAAATGTCCTAAATGTAGATCTGAAAGTTCTCTGAATACATCATAAACTTCTACAACTTCTACCACTGCAGAGGCACAACGCCCTTAGGACTTTCTCTTGATGGTTCTTCATCTTGTGTCACCAGAAATTAGTACTGCAGGAGTTATTAGGAGATAAAATGCCCAACCAAGATAAATCTTACTAAACACATTAAATTAAAGAGGTTGTCCACTACTCTGACAAATAACAACACTTATACTCACCTCCTGTGCTGGCTGAGTTCCAGTTATGTCAGTATTTGCTATCTCAGGGCTCATGTGACTTTTTTACATTACACAAGCACTGCACCCAATAAGCACTGGCTTTCCTTTCTCCGCCTGCCTTCAGACGTATCAGACATCAAGAGGAAGTGAGCAGCTGCAGCTCTGGCTTTACTTTTTTTTACAGGTTGTCTGAAGGCGGTTGGGAGAGGGAAGCCCGCGCTGATTGGGCGCAGTGCTCGTTTGATGTAACAATGTCAGGTGAGCCCCAGGAGAGCAAATGCCAACACCACTGGAACAGTACTAGTTTAGGAGGTGAGAATTAGTGTTATTTTACAAATGCAAGCATGCTGATTGAGAAGAAGTCTGAGAAGTGGAACATCCCTTTAATTTTAACAGAGTCTGATGGCAGGATCAGCTGACTCTTCCTTAATGGCAGATGTTAGTTTAAAGAACAATAAGGCATGTTTAATGGCAACACTCATTCATCTTATTCTTAGAGGAGATAAATTGTTCCCAAAGTTTCTGGTAGAGTCTTAGGGCGCCTTCACACTGGCGTTCCCCTCCGCAGCGTTCTGCGAAGGGGAATCACCATGTGTGCGCAGCGGCCGCCAGCTCCTATCTTTAGAATGGGAGCGCATGGTGCGGCGCTTGACAGCGCATGACCGTGCGCACCCATTCACTCCCATATGTGATCTGTGCGCAGGCGGATGCCTGTGCACAAATCACACACTCCCGCCCGCACCAAAATGCAACATGTTGCGTCCCTGTTGCGGGCGGGAGTGTGTGATTTGTGCACAGGCATCCGCCTGCCCACAGATCACATGCGGGAGTGAATGGGTGCGCACGGTCATGCGCTGTTAAGCACAGCACCGTGCGCTCCCATTCTAAAGATAGGAGCTGGCGGCCGCTGCGCACACATGGTGATTCCCCTTCGCAGAACGCTGCGGAGGGGAACGCCAGTGTGAAGGTGCCCTTACTCCCCTCTCCACATACAGAAAATATGCACATACAGTCACACTGAGTATCCATACATTTTTAGGGGATCTGCAGACTATTGGGTTTTGGTCTTGATGAGTTAGCTATCAGGTGACAGTAATCTGAAATGTAAGACATGGACTTTTCTTTCTTTAATTGCTGGGCATCAGATAAACTATTTGTTACTCCATCAATGCAAGGAATAGACATTATACTGCACAATATAGCATCTTATGGATTGCCAGTTGTACATAAATGCTCAGCGACGATATAAGCTACTTCCATTGTATCCACAGCTAGCTGTGACTACAAGGCAAACCAATCAGAAATCGTATCAAAGGATAAATACTGATGGCAGTCAAACCTCCCAAAATTAACTATGATATCTGAACAAAACACTGTTAACCTTCTAGTCACTGTAAATAATATAACCGTGACTATCCTCCTTTCACAAAAATGCGTCCTCGTATTATTAAATCAGGAATTAGATAAACAAAGTTTGATAATCATGTTAATTAATATTGGATATTGTTCATTTTGTAGACATAATGGTTGAGATGTTCTCAGAAACATCTTTGGATCATTTAGAGATCTGATGTTTCTGGATCAAAACTGAGACATCGAATTTGGGTCTAATTTCCTGAATTTCCTGGTCTTCTTCTTTTTACAGTTGCGCACCCCGTTTTGACCTCTTCACTATAGATGAGGACTTATGGTCACGATCATGGTTTGGGGGGGGGTCACTGAGCATCATAGGGCTTCTAAATTGTTACATCACGTGGTGCACTGCGACCTTACAATGCAAAGTGACTGGTCTGGAAGTCTTGACCTATAATGAAAGAGACGGAGACGTAGCGCCAGACAGCACAAATTAGAAACCACGACAGCTGGCATCAAGCATAGGAGCCATGAGGAGAGTATTGGATTTCTTAATTTTTTATATCCAACATTTGTTATGTTCTGGGGTCTGCAGATACCCCAGACCGTAACAGGAAACAGACGATTTGTGGCAAATTTAATTTGTAGGGTTAAGTTGTCAAAGCCGGTGAATTCGAAATCCAAGTTATCCGCTTATCACACATATATATATATGTTTTATTTTTTTGCAAAACAAAAAAAGAGTGTGGAGGTTATTAGTTCAAGGATATATTGCATTGACAACTCAGAATGTGTTTTGCAATCATTGTGCTGACTTGGAAAACTCATGACTAAGTAATATTATTATCAAACATCCTGGGGACATGGATGACTGCAGGCAAAGTGAGCTGTTACCTTCCCATGGCCCAGAGGAATATTCTGTATAAACACGGAGCACATACAAGTAAATAGAAGTATATTCGATGCAACTTGATTTTATCAGTTTATCCAGTATCTTGCAGTTTTGTATAAAAACCATTACGACAGCGAGCAAAACAAACCGTCCATAAACACTATATGCGTTCTTCCATTTGACGGCCCCATTAAAATTTTAGTGAGGTGAGATAAAAATAGCCTAAGAGCTTGGCGATATAAATGATGCAACAAGAGTCATCCTATAATAGAATATATTCATATTGTCATAGTACATTTATAGCATCCAGTATGGAACTTCGGCAAACCAGAGACACCTGACTAAGTGATGTCAACCCAAGAATCCTTCTCACCGGAGGTCTACAAATGGTGCATTAATCATTTCATCTTACTATCCTGAATGCTGGAAGGAATGTTTACTAACAGGCTCCTGCAGATTGGAGTGAAATATACTTTTCTGTCTTCCCTTGGCTTTGTTGCTAGTCAATATAATACCAGCACTTCAGAATAGACTGACACTTCCTTAAACATTACAGCAGAACTTAGAATGTCACTTTAAATCACAGTGCACATAGATAGAGATCTGTCCTTTTTTACTGTCTCTCTTAGGTCGACATATCCTAAAATATATGGTGCCTGATGACCAGCTTTGAAATAAAATATTATTTTGTGATACTCTGCTGGGAGATGTTTATGTTATATGTTTTTATATGGTGCCACCCAGTGATTGTGATGTATTTTGCAGCCTGTCAAGGGTTTTGGTTGCATTTCACAGTTGGGTTTAAAATTTGTATTGTAAGAAATTAGATTTGGGTGGAAACATCTCAATGTCAATCAGAATCTATGCCAGGCATGCACATAAATTAGTATGGGATCTACATGTGCTGCACTAATCATGCAATAACTTCACAGTTCAGTTGAATATAACCTCAAATTCTTCTAGTTCTAAGTTTAATTCTATTAAGTTTATTATAGGGAATCAGTTCGCAGGTTTTTGCTATGTAAGCTGAAGGCAGCATGTGAACCGCCCAGGAGTCTATGGGGACTTGGTATCCAGGCGTTTGCTGTAAGGGGGATGTCACTGGTGGCCTGCCCAGACTCGTAGCTCTGGGGGTCAGCTGAATAATGGTTAAAAATAATAAAGTCTCGTGACGCCACCTGTGGATTCTGGTGAAGGCACCAGCGCTGCTTAAGACCTCCAGGGATTATATACGGGAAATTTGGGTGGTATAGCTCCCCACAGGTGGAACGAGGTTCCCAGGGCAGTGATGAGGAGATGGGTATTTGCACAGGGAGTTGGTTAGGCAGCTGGGCTTCTGCGACAGTCTCTAGGCTGAACAGGTTCAGGGATGGACAAACTGACACACATACTCTGGATTGCTTCTGTACCTTTACTGGTGGTATTGCAGGCATGGTCCAGGATACACTCCAGGTGGTCGGGATAGCACTTCTGGATTTCCACAGTGAGTGATGGATAAGGCCTGCTTGTGTCTTTTCTCTCGTTGAAGTCTCTGACCTGTGTAAAATTCAGCCTGGCCTCCTTTGTGTCTTTCTCTCACCCGTTCTGTAGTGTCGAGAATCTCTGTGTGGGCTACTGCTATGACTTCTCCTGCGGTCCCTGGCTCCCCCATTGGTTGCTTGGTGGGTGTCCAGAAGACTGGAGTCTCCTCGATGAACTGGGGTTTCTGCTGGGCTTGGTACTCTTGTGCAGACTCGGACTCCGGTGTCTGCGTTGCTTCCTGGGGTGAACCGGTATGTCTCATCTGCCCCCAGTCTGCTCCTCGACTCCTTATGCCTTGCCTTCGACCTCACTCTCAGCCCATCACACTGGCTAGGCTAATCAACTGGCGTAGGCCTAGCACAGCTCCGACACACCAGGACATTTTCACAGTTCTCCTAGTGACTGCACACTCTAGCTAACGCTGCCCCCAGCACTAGTATTTATAGGGGATCTGGCTTAAAGGCAATGCTGCTAAAAACTGCAGAAGACAATGAAAAAGCAAAAAAACAAGCTTTTGACAAAAAGTACTTCTTCTTTATTGAAAATTCCACATCTACAACATTACAGATAAGCACGAGAGGGGTGGGATAGCATTACGCGTTTTGAGTGCAGAGAGGAGAGCGATTGGACCGCATATTGCTTACACGCCCCACTCATGCTTATCTGTAATATTTTAGATGTGGAATTTTCAATAAAGTAGAATTACTTTTTATCAGAAGCTGGAAGAACTTCTTTTTTTTTGCTTTGCATCTATCTTCATGGGTCTGTCAAACCAAGTTCTGTCCACACAGATCTACAACACATGGTGAGCTGGCTAGACAATGACACTTGAGTATATTACTGCACTCATTACACTTACATACATGGCTTCTAGGAAAGGGTGAAAAAAATTACCGTAGTATTCATTGAATTGTTCTGTTTGATGGCGACTCGCTGCCGCCACTAGAGGGAGCTTACTGCAGACTATCTTATTATTAGGTTTATGTATAAATATATACAAACAGCTCTCTCTAGTGGTGGATGCTACGAGACAGCATTTTATTCCTAAAAGCAATGGCTCCATTCATCAAAATGTTTAACCCACTGTATTTTGATAAATCTACAATCCGTATAGACACTTTCACTTTAATTTTACTTAGGGTTTTTTCCGAGGTCCATGATCATCGGTGAGATCTCGGATCACAGTGCATAGCGCATCTCTGAACTGAGCGTGACAGCCTTATAAAAATATAACTGTCAACGTTGGGTCAGAGAATATGTGGTCATGGAGTCCATGAATTGCGATCAATTATCAGAACGATGAATACGGACGTCTGAAAGAGCCCCGACACCATGGAACTGTCACTTCTGGCTTCTGGGACATACAAAAATGTAGAATTGGCTGAATATATGCCATATCCTTTCATTTTAAGTGGGAACACACTTAATTCACTCAGCCTCCGAGATGATAACGCTACTTGTTACGTTCCAGACCTTACAATATAACTGTCTTCTCTGAATAGAGATTGTGTGCATTTCTTTTAATAACCTGGAGGGAATGATTTCAGGTTCTCAGTAATTGTACAGCTAAACATTGGCTAATAATATCACCGCAGCAAACCGTTGAACTTGTTCTACCTTGTTCTGCCTTGCTCCTTTCTGGCCGTCTTGTGCAGAAATGATTCATTACGTTTGAGTAAGGTAATTACAGCAATCATGGTTTGCTTAAGTTCAGGAGTTTTGGTTTGGCAAAGATTCTGTTCAGCTACACACCAGTCTCTCCCGTAATCCAGCTTCTAGATAATTAGAAGCCGCCTGCAAAGGTTATGAACCCGGTAAAACCTACTTTCACTGAGTCCGGCAGGGTAAGATTCAGTGAAACAGCTGACAATGCCATTTGATTCCCGAGTATGAAGGAGCAAAGGATGAGATCAGCTGCTCTTCTCTAATACAATGCCAGTTCAATTCCCATCACCGTCAGTAAAAGCATCTCTAGTGGAAGAATAAGTCTTCTCTGTTATCAATTATATTTTTAGTAGAGGAATTTTTAGAATTGCAATAAAACGTCTGACACTTACATTCAATGACAATATAGTGAGTTCCTAATGTAAAATAATACAAGATATTACAATGATGGCGGCAGAGCAAATCCATCTTGAATTTCAAGCTGACACGATGCATCAATAAATTAAAATGTCTATGGAGATTTTGGGGCCTGTGGTGCCGTCCAGACAGGGAGGATAGGGGTTAAATGCTAAACATAGTTATCACATTATCTTCTTTCTGTTATTCTTACAGCGGTATTATTAAGTTTTTCCATGCAGCTCACAGTTCTGCAATATGCTTATATCCTGGTTTTGGGTGGGGAATAAGGTGGCACTCATCTTTAACTGAAAGTTCTGCTCAGTAGCAGAGTAACAAGAATGGTGACCGGTCTGCAAACCATGTCCTATAAGGAACGGTTACAGGATTTGGGAATGTTTAGCTTGCAAAGAGAAAACTGTGAGGAGACTTAATAGCTGTCTACAAATATCTCAAGGGCTGTCACACTGTAGAGGGATCAGATTTATTCTCATTTGCACAAGAAAACACTAGAAGCAATGGGATGAACCTGAATGGCAGGAGACACAGATTAGATATTAGAGAAAACTTGTTGACATTGAGACTGATCAACGAGTGGAACAGGCGGCCACGAGAGGTGGTGAGTTCTCCTTCAATGGAAGTCTTCACACAGAGGCTGGACAGACATCTGTCTGGGATAATTTAGTGAATCCTGCTTTGAGCAGGGGGTTGGATGAGAAAATCCAGGAGGTCCCTTCCAACTCTACCATTCTATGATCTAAGTAGACTATAGTAATACAGATAAAGGTGTGAATGAGGCTAATGTAATATTTGCATGTAGCTGAGCAATAGACCCCCAGTCAGTGTTATTGCTGGGCCCTCGGCAGCTCAGTCCGACACTGGTGTGGGGCATTGCAATTTAGCATTATTCACTTCAATGGTGGGCTAAAGTTAAAATACCAGATAAAGATTAAGGTCAGGGGTTGCACTGTTTATAGAAAAAAAGGAGACATATTTTATTTCTAATTCTTGCATTCCTCATTTCTCATATTCTCCATACATATTACTAGATAACATAGGTGCACTGTAATGAAGGTTTGCTGAAGTCGTAAATCGCAGCCGGATGAAGCTTGTTTTATATTTTTAATGACATAATGACGAGGTAGCAATGTGAATTCTCTTCATTTTGGCTTCTTGTTTGGATTAAGAATTGGAGTGAACAATGAAAGTTAATTATTTCTTTAGCACGTACGGCAGATAGCTCAGTGGACAAAGCTGCGGAGCACAGAAGTGACAGATGTAGAATTGGACACCTACATTGTAAAGGTAGAGCTTTCTACAGACACAATACAAGGCGCTTTCTGCTCAGACACTATACAAGATCAAGCCGCAATTTCCTGGTCTTTATTTGTAAGGAACATTGACTTGTCATAGTACAAACATTGAATCAGTCACCAGAAAAAATAGATGAAGTCATTCAGTCTGACATACCGTACATTTAATCTCTGATATTTTACTACAAGAACTGTTAATGAGAAGCTGTCACCACTCCTGACATGTCTGATTCAATAAATACTTGTATTCCACATGAAGTACCAATTCTATGCCATCTTTCATTAAAAAATCTATATTGTGCTGTTCCTCTATTATTCCTCTTAGAAATGTACGAGTAAATTAGCAACTGGGTGTCGCCATTCCTCTTGTCAAATCGGCGGCATTTTTATTACCGATTGGATAGTAAAGCTTAGGATGACGTCTTGCTACAGAAAAGTCAGTCTTCTAATCAGAGATCCTATTTGAGTATTGTTTTTTATTATTTATTTATTTTTTGTTATTTTTTATTTTAACTTTTTTTCATACACAATTTCTGTAGCATTAAACTACTTGACACAACGGGAACAAACAAAGAAACAGCAGATTATGATTTAGGATATATAAATCTGATTTTTAATAAAATCTGCCAGATTTGTCAATATGATTTATGTCAAGTAATAAAAATTCTTAGACTGTCTAATCATAGTTAAAGGGGTTGTTCACTAATAGGACAACCCCTTCTGATTCCAATTGTTTCCCCCCTTAAAAATAAAACAGCCCATAACTCACCTCCTGTGATGCCACCATTCCAGCACTGTTGGTAACTGCGGTTCGTGGCTCATGTTACACTGTGACATCACGCAAGCCCCGCATCCAGTCACCACTGACTTCCCTCTCCACGCCTTCCAACCAAAAGAACCATCATCAGGAAGTGAGCGGTAGCTGTAGGGTCACTTCCACTTGATTAACTCATTTGGTCCGAAGGCGGAGAGAGAGAAGCCAGTGAGGAGTGGATGCAGGACATGCAGGGCCGGCGTTGGGGGGGGGCAGACTGGGCAGTTGCCTAGGGCCCCCACTCTCTTAGGGACCCCCAAAGGAGCTGAACTGAAAATAGCAATAAAACAGTGAAAAAATGTAAAAATACACATATTTGGTATCGCTGCGTTCGTAAGAATCTAAGCTATCAATATATGAAGTAAATTAATCCAATTGGTAAATGGCGTAATGGGAAAAAAATAAAAACGCCAGAATTATGTTTTTTAGGCCACCACGTTGTTACAATAAAATGCAATAAAAGGCGATCAAAATGTTGTATCTGACTCAAAATGGTATCAGTAAAAATGTCAGCTCAGGGCACATAAAGTAAGCCCTCACATATCTATGTATCTTCAAATATTAAAACATCATGGGTCTCGGAAAATAAAAAAAAAAATATTTTTTTTTTTTTTACAAATTTCTGTTTTTTTTTTTTATGATTGAAATAAAAATGATGTTCAGTATGTTCTTATTCTGACCTAGATAATCAACTTATGAAGTCACTCTTACCATATAACTACGGCCTGTTCCACATCTAAGGTTGGTGTGCGTTTTGCTAAATTTGCCTTTCTAGCCGTTTTTACCGCTAAAAACGCATTAAAAACGCTAGCGTTTTTTCCCCCATTGATTTCAATGGGAATGCATGTAAAAACGCATGCAAAACGCATGTGCGTTTTCAAAAACGCAAAACGCATGCATTTTTGCGAACGCAGCACAAAACGTCTTCCCGATGTTTTGGGCAGCGTTGGCAAAAACGCATGCGTTTTCTGTTTTTGAAAACGCACATGCGTTTTTACATGCGTTTTTGCATGTGTTTCCATTAAAATCAATGGGAACAAAAACGCATGCGTTTTGATGCGTTTTTGCGGTAAAAACGCATGGAAATGCAAATTGAGCAAAATGCAGCAAAGCGTTAGATGTGAAAGTGGCCTGAGCATTTAGGGCCCACTTTAACCTTTTGCCTAGGGTCCCACTTTGCCTAAATCCGGCCCTGAGGACATGCGTGATGTCACAACGTCATGTGAACTACAAACCGCAGTTACCAACAGCGCTGGAATGGCGGCATCACAGGACACAGAAGGTGAGTACAGGTTCCTTTGTTTTTAATGGGGGAAAAGGTGGAATCTGAAGGGATTGCCTTAGTACTGGAAACCCCTTTAACACCAAGTATTAATTAGCTTTCTCTGTGCCCAACATTTTCTTTAACATTTTTGTCTATTTTTTGGCACAAAGTCTCATATGTTAGGTCACACTTTTATCCCCCCCTTGCTCCTTTTCAGAAAAGCCATGCCCATGATATTCTCCAATAAGAGCCAAGGATTAATCTCTAGATTGTGGTCCAATTGATTGCTCCTATTGTTATTACATAGTATTAATTTAAAACATTATAATTACACAGTGTTTAGTATTAAAAGGGTTGTATGGGCACAACATATTCACTTGAGCACCAGAGGGTTGTGCTGGCCTCACTTCAGAAACGTGAGTTAACAACATATTATCTATCCATATTATTTCAGATCAGTGGGGATTCGACTACCCGCATCATCAATGATCAGCTGTTATTTTCTTTGCCGGCCTCTTGATGTAAACAAGTTGAACAAAGCTGAAGAAATCATCTTTAGTCAATGTGTATTGGCTGCTGCTGCTAGATATCGCACTTCAGCTCTCATTCTTTTGATAGTGGCATCTTGCAATGGCCTGTATATCTACATCCTATGGGACACATTTAAAACAAATGTTCTATCAATCCCACTATTACTACTTTAACAATTGAAATGGGAAAACTGTGTAGATAAATACTTTACATAGAACCATTAGCCGATAGTTACACAGCAATTAATTAGCTATCCACAAACACTTTGGACAAAAGTGGGCATTATAGCATTAGGGAGCATACAAAATAAATCAGGATACGTCCAGGATACACATTGCAGTGTAAAGCAATGTATATTATTCTCGTTTTCATCGGAGTAGTTCTCAAAGCTCCCATGCTACTGGGTAAGAGTCACAGACTCTTCTCAGGTAATACATATTCCCTTTAACTGCCTAGTACGAAATGCCTATAGGCCCAGTTACATGGTACGATAGCATGAACGATATGCTTAAACATCATGAGTTTGGAGTCGTTCAAGTGACATCGTTACTACATCATTGCGTGTGACAATGAGATACGATAAATCGTTGGATCGCTGAATCCAGATTTGAGAACATGTTCGCTGGGTTGTGCGAACGATACCTGCTTGCCGCATAGTTGGTGCAACGTCCACGATATCTACACGTGTGGGACATCTCACCAACAATGTCAAAACGATGTCCCAATGACGCACTTTCATGAGATCGTTAAGGATATCGTTTCAATGTCGTGCCGTTTAATGGTACCTTTAGTTGTGACTTTGGTATGTATAAAATGTTTGACCCCAGATGTATTTAGAGATGCTGATGTGATAATCCAAAATCTAGAGACAGCTTTTGGTGGTAATATATTTTCAGCAGCTATCAGTCAAATTAGAGTTCTTACCACACCTGAGCCCTCATACGAATGCATTGTGTCACATTCCCACCAGAGACTGCCCCATCGACATCTGATTCTGTCAGCAAGCATCACACCGTATGTGATGCTGGTGATACAGAAGTCAGAGCCAGAATCTCTGGTGAACACAGGCTCCACCAACTACTAAGGATAGGCTTTAAGCTGCTGTACTTCACAGTCTGACTAAGGCTGGGTCACACATAAGCCCTTGGTCCGTTTTTGGCTTCATTTTTGGCATTTTTTTTTTTCTAAGTCCAAAAACTGACAGAAAAACGGATTGGATGTAATAAACATCCTGTCCGTTTTTTTTCTGGACCTCAAAACATTGCTCTGTCCGTTTTTGAGCCAAAAACGTTGCTAGCAACATTTTTGGCATGTTAAAAAACGCATGCGTTTTTTTAACATGGGGCCCTATGGGAAACGCATGCGTTAACGCATGGCACATATAGGCACCTGCGTTAACGCATATGCGTTTTTAATGAAAAAAAATGAAAAAATGACTAAGTCCAAAAACGTTCAGAGGTGCAGGAGGCTCAAAAAGCACCAAAAAAAAAATGGATTGGTCATAGAAATCACTTCCAAAAACGGATTTCTATGTGTGACCCCAGCCTTAGAGGGTAAATTTACAACAAATATCTCTCGTGGTAGCTTACCTCTATTGAAAAGAAAGATCAGACATGTGAAGTTCAATATCCTCATTCATTTTTTATTCCCCAACACAGGCCAAAGTAAAGTTGACTAAACGTGTCCTATGCAGTAAATGGTGTGATGGGAGGTTTGGCTGACATAAGTTTAATGTGCTTGGCCACCTTTGAAATACATTAGATTATAAATTGTTGATACATTATTATCAATTTAGTCCACCTTGTATGACTAATTGGTGAGAAAATCTAAATACAGACAGAGTCCAGGTATCGTTGAAACAGATCAAATAAATTTTCTTTATTCTGCCAAGTTGAAATGTTTTGACCCAGTTGGGTCTTTTTCAAGCTTGATAAAAACCCAATTGGATTGAAATGTTTTACTTTGGCAAAATAAAGAAAACTTTGTGGTCTGTTTCACCAGACCTGGACACTGTCTGTGTTTATATTTTACTGCTGATGGTTTACCAAGTGGACTTAGTGACATATGTTCATTAGAGCCATGTGTTCTTTATGTCCAGAAATGGTGTTGTAACCCTTTTGTTTTCTATAAGTGACTAATTAGTGATGTCTCATGTAGACTGCACATGTGCACAATAGAAGAGAGATCCCTTGAGCAGGGCTCCCTAATATTAACCAGAGTGGAGAGCCATTAAATAAGAGCAGCACTCCCTTTATTGGGAACCTGTCAGGTCCCTTACATCCTCTAACCCAGCTATGTCCTCGCTTCAGAGAGGGGCATTTTGCATGATCGGAAGTGCTAAAGCTGTTTTTCAGATCATATTCAGAGTGCCTCTCTGAAGTCGGTACACGTACTCTCAGTTTCAGAAGCTGTACACAATCACAAGATTTCCACGAGCTGCAATCATGCCAGCTCTTGGAAATCATATTGTCACGCCCACAGGGGCATGATAACATGGAAAGAGGCCAACCAGTCTGGCAAAATAACGTCCCTTCAACTAGTCAAATGACCTAATTAGCATTGGGACGCGGCACTTTATAAATGCTTTTCTTAAACATTGATCTTAGTGAATAGCATTACACAGTGATGATCGGAAGGGAATTTTGGCTCACACATGTGACTACTGCTGGGTTGGAGGGCATAAGGAACCTGATGGGTCAAATCTGTCCTTTCAGTGTATTACAAAGCAAGACATACATTTTGTTGGTAAGTTTATCATATCACACTTATTCTAACATGTTCAAAAAAGTATGGCTGTCATTCTCTTCCTGTAGTGATAATAATGCTCATCACAAAGGTTCTCTGAAGTCTGACCCATACATTTTAGCTAAATCAGACTTTTCTCAATTAAAATAGGAGAGGTCTTTGTAAGACAATCCTTTAAGAATATTTTTGTCTTTCTATATCAGTTTAATCATCTATAGTGTGAAAATGAAAACCCTAAATTTAATAGGGCATAATGCAATGTCTAGGGCATGTAACATGACACAGAGGAAACAAAACAGCTGTCATAGGTCTTCAGATGAGGAGAACTGTGCACAGTTTAAGGAGAAACTGAATCCTATCTGTAGCCTTGATCCACAGTTACATAGGTAGTGTAATGTAATTATTCCCTTCAATGTGGGATGGCAGAGGAGATTATATCTCTGTATAAACAGAATGTAGACATGAACTCTGAAATTGTCAATTTATTTGAAAGACGTGGGTCTTTATCTTGAAAGCAGGGTAAGATAACACCACAGCAGGCATTCTTTCTGGCTGATGTCTTGTAAGGAAATAAAACAAGTTTCTAGGTTGACATTTTTGGCTTCTGTAATATCTTGGCTGAGATGACTAAGGACTGGAAGAGATGACATAATACAGGGAGCAAAAGATATTGTTTCTGTAGAATAAGGGCTAAAAGAACAGTAGGACATAACAGTTCTATGTGCTGCAGGGTACGTGCCACTAACAGAGCAAGGATTTCTTTGATGTGTGACATGGACACATCATGGTTTGTTCACAAGCTATAGATCACTACGTGTTATTGGAAGGAGGTGGCGGGATGATATAAAATGGTCCTGAAAATAACTATGATACTAGCAGAACTACCAGTTTAACTTTGAATAGGTATTAAATTGTAATTCAGAGAAACACAAATTCTAAAATTAGCAAACTTTTAATTTAAAGAAAAAATGCCAGAGAAGGATTGTTAGTATTTTATTTGGGAAGAGCTTTGCCACACTATTTTGTGAAGCTTGCCCCATAGACAGCTGTCTACAAACTTATTATCATGGACACATGAATTGTAAGGTTCAATTATGATTAAGAGGTTGCTTGGCTTCCTAAATACAAAGTGGAATTTGAGAATTATAATATTCAGCTATTACAATTAGATATGCAGTATAGAAATCTCATGTTTTCACTTTCGCAAACACAACTGTAATTTCCAACGACAGTACATAAATGGACAGTTGTCCCATCAATCAATGAGGTTGATGGGGCATTAGAGATGATCGAATCTGCCAAGATTTGAATTCAATGAATTGGGTTTTACTGTGAAATTTGTTTTGAAACAAAGTTGTTCAATGTCGATTGAATATTCCTTGTTATGCTCTGGGGTCTTCTTTACATCTGACTATATTAAAAGTTAAATGTAAGAAAATAAATGAATACTCTACTCACCCCTAACCTGTCCTTCCATCACAATAGCCTGTTCTCCCCACATGATCGCCACCGTGCATCCTCGTCAACCTCTCCACTCCGGGCCAAAGATTCTGGCTAGAGATGAGTGAATAGTGAAATATTCAGACTCGCTGGAATCGTAACAAGTAGGTTTTAATACTCACATATTCATTACAAGTAGCGTGTACAATGCAAGTCAATGGGAAATGCGAGTACTATTCTACTAGTCCCTACAAAGCGGCCAGCGGGCCTGAGGAAAAGGCTGAAGTGGGTACATGATTGTTTAAAAGTCAGGCGGTACAAAGCTGACCGGCTTTTTAAAAGGATTAGTTGATGGATCAGCTGATCGTTTAAAAACAGCCAGCTGGCTTTTTACCGCCCAGCTTTTAAACAATCATGCATCAATTTCAGCCTTTTCCTCATGCTCCCAGGCCACTTTATACGGTCCAGCAGAATAGCAATAGCATTCCCATTGATTTGCATTGTACTCGCTACTCATAACGAGTAAACTCGCCGAGTAACGAGTATCCTGAATACCGTACTATTCTGCGAGTAGTTAATAGTAAAGGTACCGTTACACGCTGCCATATCACCGGCGAGATGGCTGGCAATTCCCGAATTTGGCGATGTGGAAACCACATCGCATGTGTGTAGTGGCGTGTGATTGGGCGATTTTACGGCGAGAAATCGCTGGTGGAGCATCACCTGATTGCCCTGCACTGCAGGGAAATCAGGCGATATCCACCAGGCGATCTCAGCGCTTCGTGGCATGTGACAGGGCGATAACAATGTAGAAAGTGTGCTTAGACATTCTGGAATCAATCCCATAGGCGTGCCTGAGCGTGCTGTTTTCCGCGCCCCGTCTGTGGCGATTGGTGGCTTGGTGGTAACGCAGTTGTGTAGGCCAATTGGAATGGTAAGGGCGCGGTTGTAACACACTGTGGCACGCCTATCTCTTCGCCGCAGCCAAACTCTACACCCACATTGCTGATGTGGTGGTGGCGTCTGATGTGGTGGTGTGAGAAGGGAAGATCGCTTCCGGTCTTGATCAGGCGATTTCTGGAACACAGGATCGCCGGTGATCGCACGCTAGATAGCTACATGTGACAACTCCACAGTGTTCTGAAAAAAGTGCCCGGAACGTGCGCGCTCATGTCAAATCGCCTGTGATATGGAAGCCATATGGCGGCGTGTGACGGTACCTTAACATGTATACTCGCTCATCCCTAATTCTGACTCAATTAGATCTCAGATATTGCAGTAAAACATCTTATTTTTTCACTTTCACAAAAACAACTGTAATTTCCAATGAAAGTACATACATTGGCAGTTTCTCAACAATCACAAAGGAAGGCTACGTGCCAAGATTTGATTTTGCTGATTTGGGTTTTATTGTTTTGCAACAAAGTTTTCAATGTGAATTGAATGTTCTTTTCTATGCTCTGGGGTCTTCTTAACAGATTAGCATATTTAAAGTTAAATGTATAAAAAGAATTTAATGATCTACTCACTACTATTCTGTCCCTCCATCCTGATAACCTCTTCTCCACCAACAACCCTCGCCGTGCTTCCTTGTCAACTTCTTCATTCTGGGCCATAAATTCTGACTCAACTAGGCCTCAGATATCACAGTGTGACATTATTATTATTATTATTTATTATTAAAGCTCCATTTATTCCATGGTGCTTTACATGTAAAAAAGGGGCATGCATAGACAAGTGCAATAATGATAAGTAATACAAGGCAAACACAGGTACAGGAGGAGAGAGGACCCAGCCCGTAAGGGCTCACAGTCTACAAAACATGCCGTCACTTAGGTGATTGGGACATTACATTGTGTGAGACAACTTCCATTATGCAGTGACATTAGAGGCCTAGTCGAGTCAGAAGCCATGTCCTGGAGTGTAGACACCAAAGAGCATGCTCATGAGGTAGCAAGAGGAGGACCAGACAATGGACTCTGGGATTGAAGGGACAGGTGATCAATGAAGTGAATATTATTATTTTTAAAAATTTGCTAGATCCTTTATAGTTTAGTATATGGTTTGGCAGCTGCACTCAACTGCAATTTTGCGGAATTTACATAGCGTAAATGGCAAAAAAATCAATATTTTGAAGAATAATTTTTGGGGAAAATTCAAGAACGCCACTAGAATAAATTTGCTAATCTCTATGGGACTTCTTTCCTCAGAAACCCTTGTGCAGTTCTGTCAACATCCTTTGCTCACCTTAAGGTGGGGTCACACGCGGCGATCTCGCCCACGACATCGCCGCAAAGTGACTTCACAGCGAAGTCGCGGGCGATATTGCAAGTGCGTCGCGCTGTGTGACAGCGCGACGCAACTGCAAATTATCGCTGGTCGCAGGTTGACAGGTTTATGAACATGTTCATAAACCTGTCAACCTGTGACCAGCAATTAGGCTGGATCGCGCCGTCTGACACTGTTGGCGGTGCGATCCAGCCTATATCGCAGCGTTACTGAGCCATCGCTCGCTGGGCTGAGCCCTGCCCAGCGAGCGACGGCTCCGCCCACATCGCAGCCGCGTCACCGGCAACGTCGTGCCGTGTGACAGCTGGCCTGCGATGTCGGAAGCGAGCGGGCACCCGCGCATCGCTTCCGACATCGCAGGCCAGATCGCCGCGTGTGACCCCACCTTTACTGTAAAAATAACAGGTCTTGTCATTGCTTTGTTTGATGAAGCCTCTCACCAGGTCTGAAGTAACTCTGTATTTCGTAGAAATCATTATGGAGAGATTCCTAAGTGCTTCATAAGTGTTCAACACCATCATTGTATCTTTGAGAAAAGAGATGCAACACACTGGTCATCCCTTAAAATTATGAGTCGTGTTCGTTTCATCATTTTTTAAGGTTGAAACTAGACTTAAGTCCATTGAGTTCAACCTGCATGCTTATCATTTTCTCCAAAAACTTAAAACTTTCTAAAACTCTTTCCATATTCTTAGAATCACTTTTATAAGCAATATAACAATTCAAGATTTGTAACCAACATTTTGAGGAGAGAAACCGAACATTCTTAAAATATGACCAAGCATATTTAAAGGTATTTTCATACCGACACCCATAAATTTCTACTTTATTTTGGAAAAGGAATGCTACTGTAGATGAGAAGTATTTTAAAGAAAAATGTACTCCTATTTCAAATAATCTAGTATACTACAAATCCCCTTTTGGTTTCATCGCATGTTATGATTGATGTTTTTTCCCTGCTCTCTTCCTGTTAAAAAAAAAAATAAATCAGCATTTTATAGTGACAAAAGTAGACAAAATGTCTAAAATCTCCTTCGCTTAGTATGTATTTTGTTCTCCTTGTACTTTAGACCTGTGTTGAGTTATGTGATTTTTTTTTGTAGTCAATTAAAATGGAGTAGAACCAAATTGCACCAGAAATGCATAAGCAATGGGCCTAATTTTTGCTACAGTTTTTTGGGCCAATATCTGCATTTTTCACAAAAAAAGTAAAAAAAGCCATGTGTGAACATACTCTTAAGGTTCCGTCACACGCCGCAATATCGCCTGGCGATATGTGGTGAACTAACGTACGCGTTCACGTTTTTCATGGTCGCCTCAGATCGCCGATGGCGGCATCACACACCGCAATATCGCCCTGAAGGTAAGGCGATGTGTCGCTCCGGAAGTTGCCTCACCTACAGCAGAACCATTCTTGCCTCATTCCATCGCCGCTTCACACGCCGCAATCTCAAAGGCAATGTGGGAGTACATGTTCAACGCGGTAAGGAGATAGGCATGCCACTGTGTTTTACACCGCGCCCCATACACGTTCATTGGACGACGCAACAGTGTTACGATTGATCAGCCTGCTCTGGAAGGCTGGCTAATACAAGACGCCATTGTCTATCGGAGTTTGGCACAAATACACATTTGTGTCATCAATTGTGGCTTCTACAACACACTGTCAAGGCGCAAAAGTATTGCACAGGAGCGGTCTTGTGCATTATAGTGGCTTACACTAACAATGGCTAGGTGTGCGTCTGTAGGTGATTGCAGTAAGCTACAAACAACACTATGGACATATGTGCCTGCATTGGTCCACGCCATGACAGAGCTGCCATGGCTGATCTATGTGTGTGCAGACATGTTTGCGTGTGTGTACTGAAGTGTACCTACATCCCCCACAAACACCATTGCATTCTCCATGTGTGGCGATTGTAGTGCGTGGCCCATGGCTCCCATCTACGATGTGTAGTCCAACATCTGAGCTGTCATGTGTGGCACTATACTCCACACAGCGCAACTTGATACACGCGGACAACATAGCTTGTGCTATTCAGTGGCGAGCGTAATTGCAGTGAGCTTGCGGACGGTTGTGTAGCTGAAGATGTGTGTGGTGCTGAACAGACAGCTCTTCAAATATGGTACCCTGTCAACTGACAGCCAATGGGAACACAGTAGCCAACACCAATCATCGCAGACGGGGCCCGGACTACAGAACGCTTGAGGCACGCCTACGGGAAATCATAGGCAATGCTCTTTCCATCATTATCGCCCTGTCACATGCCACAACACGGAATTATCGCCTTAAGGATAGCGGCTGATTACTGAGCACTGTTCAGGAATCAGGCGACGGCCGAGGGGCGATTTATCGCCATGAAATTCCCAAATCACACGCTGCAACCATGAGGCAATTTCACGGCGATTGCTACGGGGTGACATATCACCTTTATGATTTCCAGGTGAGATTGCGGTGTGTGACGGTACCTTTAGAGTCCATCGATTCTACTTAATCCTGAAATTATTCAGTTGCTTGAGTAGTCTTCTAATTTAGAGTAGGAGAAAATTATCCTATGTATACATCGCTTTATCTTATAATTAAAAAATACAAGGAAATAGTTATCTGTACTGCTCATGTTTGGTTGACTTAATTATCAAAGATCTGGAACACATTAAAGCATCTCAGTTTTCAGTTTTTGCTCTTGAGGTTTTTTTAGAACAGGAAATTTGTTTTCTTGAGTCATTACGAAGAACTATTGCTGGTTAAAAGTGAAATTCTGTCTAGATGCTTTACAACCCAAAACCTTTTTTTTTTTTAATCTAAGGAAGCTTAAAGACATTCCTTCCAAGCCTCGAGGGTGCTTTTGGGTGGATCTTGACTTACATAAGTACTGATCTATATCAGCAATTCTGGAAACATCTACATTTTGTATGTAGCTGAATAAGCATGGTGTCACCTTAATTACTATTGTCCAGATGACCTCTTTATGTTTCTGACTTGCAGCTGTGTCAGGAGCAACCCAGAATATTCTTTGAATTGCTTCTTGTTCCAAGTATGCAATTTAAATTGAAAAGAATGAAAATGTGTATGATATTAAGTGTAACTATGTGTGACATTTTTTTTTATAAAGGAATAGAGCACCACTACGCAGCATCATGTGTCACCTCCATCCAGTCATTTTAGGGATGGTTTCTTCTACTTCATTTTATGTTGGTTGAAAAATCATGAGCTTGACAAAGTAATTATTTGGAAATATCATGTTAACGGCATATTTTGATAAAGTATTAAAGGGGCTGCTTGCTTCAGACAACCTCTTTGCTCATGCCTTATTAGAGCTTGTTGAGCTAACAAGCCAAGAACGATGACCAGTGAGGCTCTCAGCGACGGAGGCAGGATGGATTGATTTTAATGGGCACACTATTAAGATCTGTTCTTCCTCCCGTATTAATGTAGAGGAAATGAGCTTTTACATTGAGGTTTCTTCCATTGAAAATAGCTTATCAAGATTGATCTCAACTATGTTGGCTGTATGAAGAGGTGTGATCATCTGAGAATGGGGTTGTTCAATTTGGTCAGCCCATTTTAGTCAAATTATATGGTAAGGTTTAATTGTATTCCTGTTATTTATTATATTTTCAGTACAATAAACTTGAAAATCTGTTTTAAGGACATATTATTGAGAAGGTCTGTCATTATGTGAAATCCAATTTATTTGCAAGTAACTTAGTAGTAATACAAAAAATTCCTATTACTATATAATTGGAGTACATCAATTTTAACTACTTTGAGAGGATTACTTTTTTCTGTTCCCCGTGTCGGTATATGAGTAGAAAGAAAGAGTAACTATTACTATACCCAACAGACACTAGTGCAAATCTTCTAGACTCTAAGATAGCAATATAAGCCATATTGATGTCACTTGTAGTTTGAATGGAATGGCAATGTGTGTTAGTAATAAATACCTTTGTACTATGATGGACTATAAATTATAAAGTGATATTCACCAGGATAGTGTAGTATCTAATGAGGCAGTTGGTATGGCTTTCATATAGAGATGTTAACGATGTTAACTCTACTGTAAAACATATTGTTTTACATGACTGACCTTGGGTCTTAAAGGTGTTATAAATTGACATTGCAGATCATGACAAGCTTTATTAACACTCTGGATTGAAGGCCCATACAGTTTTGATCACAAAAAGAATGGTGTGGTCTATTAGGGGGCCGGGCTGCTGAGGAGAAAGAGGAGACAAGAGTTCAAAGTTGTCAAACCTTCTTTATGTGCAAGAGGTCATTCACAATGTTTTTCAGCGGCAATGTGTTGCCTTCATCATGTGATGGAGGACTGCGGGGCCGACACCCTATCACGTGATCCTCTGGCTTTCAGTGTTTCTGACTCAGAGCTCACCCGCAGGACAGATCACAGAGCAAGATATCTCTGGTGTTGTGCAAGCGTGCACAACCCGGTTAGGTGAGTTTAAACATTATTTTTGCCTTTCACTATTGAACCACCAGGTTCTACCTAGGAACGCCTTTTTGTCTCTCTTTTGTATTTTGTACAGCTTCAATAGGTCTTTCAGCTATTCTTTTGTACACTCACATACATATGCACACTTGAGTTTTCAAAAGATGCCTGTGTTCTCAATAGAAAGACAGCAGTGAGTTGTTATCAGACTTCTCTATTGATGGCCCATCTTCCCTGTGAACAAAAGTTTGAGGAGTTGCAATTTTACATGAACAATCCTGTGTTCAGAGAGTAATAACACCCCACTCAATAAGTCTTGTAATATTGCATGATCTCTATATGCAGAGACCCTTTGTTGAGAAGAGAACAGAGGTAACTGTTTACATAATCTTTGAGCTATATTTCCTCCAATGTGGATCATTAATCCACAGTTGAAGACTTTTTGATAATATTACCCTTTGAAACAACATCAATAAGTGACAATCCAACTTATTCCAATGTAACATAACAATACCCACAAATTAAAGTTATTTTAGTTTAATTGATATATTTTTTATGTACAGTCTATTTTAGAAGGCCAAAATCAACTGGTCTGGACATATTGTCATAATAAATGTGTCACTTTTTGATTTAGTTCAGTAGCTGTTCTTACACCCTCTTGGCATCACAGAAAGGCTAGCGGAATATTGATATACACTACCGTTTAAAAGTTTGGGGTCATTTAGAAATGTACTTATTTTTTAAAGAAAAGCACATTTTTTTTAATGAAGCTAACATTAAATGAATCAGAATTACACTCTATACATTGTTAATGTGGTAAATGACTATTCTGGCTGCAAACGTCTGTTTTTTAATGCAATATCTACAGTACATAGGTGTATAGAGGCCCATTTCCAACAACCACCACTCCAGTGTTTTAATGGTATATTGTGTTGGCTGTGTAAGAAGGCTAATGGATGTTTAGAAAACCCTAAAGAACCCTTGCACAAGTATGTTAGCACAGCTAAAAACAGTTTGGCTGATTAGAGAAGCTATAAAATTGACCTTCCTTTGAGCTACTGTAGTTGAGAATTTGGAGCATTACATTTGTTTGTTCTATGAAACTCTCAAAATGGCCAGAAAAAGAAACTCAACATTCTATTCTTGTTCTTAGAAATTAAGGCTATTCCATGCGATAAATTGCAAAGAAACTGAAGATTTCCTACAACGGTCTGTACTACTTCCTTCAGAGGAGAGCACAAACAGGCTCTAACCAGAGTAGAAAGAGAAGTGGGAGGCCCCGCTGCACAACTGAGCAACAAGACAAGTACATTAAAGACTCTAGTTTGAGAAATCAATGCCTCACAGCTCCTCAACTGGCAGCTTCATTAAATAGTACCCGCCAAATGTCTGCAATTCTGTAATTGCGGCAAAGGAAGCATTCTTTGATGAAAGCAAAGTTTGAAGGAGAAATGTATTATTTCAAATAAAAATCATTATTTATATCCTTGTCAATGTCTGGATTATATTTTCTATTCATTTGCAACTAATTCAATAAATAAGTATGCGTTTTCATGGACCCCAAACTTTTGAATGGTAGCGTATGCCTAAAGGATGCTTCTCAGAAGGAAAGGAAAGAAGCGTAGTTTGTATTTAAAAAAGTTCTTGGTTCATGCAAGAAATGCATAATTAAATTATTTGCATCAGCCTTGGAGTGTGGAACCGCTCATCTTCTGCAGCAGCTCAATCATCTTCAAACATCTATCCTCTGTGCCATTTAGTTAAGTTCTTCTTAACATTTCAAAAATATCATAGAAACTGTGTGTTTTTTTGTTTGCAAATAGAAGGAGTGACCTTCAAGAAGTAATTTCACCATTGGAAGACATTCTAAAATATAATATCAATAGAGATATTAATTGCTTATTTTTCACATTACTTAAAAAAAAACATTGGTAAATCAGTTACCTCTGAGTTGCAGATCTTTTACCTATTTTCTTAGTAGTTTCGGAACGACTGGATGGCATGCCGCAGTTCTATTTCTGTCTATGGATGACGCTCACATGATTTTATCTCATAAGTAGGTTAACATCAAAACTGCTTACTGAAATGTTTCTCTTTGAGGATAGGATGTAAGGTAAAAAGAAATATAAACGGAATCATATTTATTCACAAATTGCTGAATTTATGATTACTATTCATCTATTTTTAGACTATTTATGGCTGAAGATATAAAAACTCTTATGAGAGACCATAGTATTAGATCGGTGTGTAGCTATGGAAGTGCAGACCAGGCTTTGGTGCCCGAGGAATCCAATGGGCATTCGCATAATCCAATGGCCATGACATAAATTGGCAGTAGAATAAAGTATGCCTCTGATATATATACATTAGTGATACCGGTTATGCTGTTGACATGACATAACATATATTTGAATAATAAAGCTGGTAAATGAAAATAAACCAATTACCATGAGGTGTCTGGATTCATTGTAATGCTGGTGTGAATTAACTAGGGGGGTTAGCAGTGCATTTATGCAGAGTGGAGGTTGCAGTGGGGAGAGTCAACAAGTCATTCATCCTTGGCAAAGAGTATTGAGTAGAGATGAGGGGGTCTTGTCCACCAGATTTCAAATCACATTTTTTAGGGAAATTCAAAGCACAGCAAAGGTATTCACAGATTTAATATCCCACAGCATAATAAATATAACTTGTAAAAAATCTTAAAATAGTTATGCTCACCCCTCCATTTCTCACCATCTCTCAACAGGACCTTAGATCTTCTTATGACTGCTATGAATGGTAAAATCTCAAACCTGTGCATGGTATGTTTGGACTTCTGGTTCCAATGAGGTTTGGAATGGTTCTGTTCATGCTCCTGTAAAGTCACGGTGCACATTGTGATTAGAGATGAGCTACCCGATGGATGTAGGAGTTTTCTGGGTTCAGCCAGACTTTAGTTAAAGTTTGGCTTGGTACCAGGACTTGCACCGAACTTGACCTCAGACCCCATACCCCATATAAATCAATAGGGACCCAAACTTTGGTGAAGTAAAATGGATGTAAAATGATCGCAGCAAGGGTTGGGGTGGTGCAATAAGAATACAAAGGTGGGCAATTGCCCTGCAAAAGTATGTGGAGAAGGAATAAATAATAAAACAATGATATGGGGTCCTTCCTATTTTTGATAATCAGACAAGGTAAAGCAGACAGCTGTGGATTGGTATTATCAGAGTGGGAAGATGCATGTTCATTTGGGCCTTATCAGCAAAAATATACTGGCTTGCAGCTGCCCCATATGTAGCGCATCACATGAGGTGCCAATTCAGGCACTTTGCCTGACTCTACCCGATTATCATGGTGTGGTGGTAATCAGGGTAATGATTTTCTGGGTTGATTTCAGCTGTGATTCGTCAGCTGGCATGAAGCCAAGGGTTTTATAATAGAGAGAGCTCTATCAGTTACTCCCGAAAGTAACCTGGTAAGTGTACAGTTGAAAAAAACACAAACACATTGCAAAAAATAGTTAATTTAGTTTACCAATTTATTAAAAAAATTTTCCTATAAAGCTCTGAGGTAATTCACAATCCATAATTGCAGCTCTGGCAACTGTGAATAGCAGTGAACTGTATCTATTCACAGGCGCCGACTGACAGAAACTCCCACCAGAGGTGCGTTTCTCATTGGATGCGCATTGAGCCGGCGGGTTTGATGGGAGTTGTAGTGTTGTATTACATCTGAGCTTGAGAAATTTTGGGTTTTCGACTGACCAGGAGTGACCTATAGATTTTGATGGGGGTCGTGGAACATTACACCCCTGGATTAGTGTGTAACGTCAAGTATTTGTTTTGAATTAATAAATTGGTGAACAAGAGTTTGTGGGGGAGTCTTTATTCAAATAAACTATTTTTTCCAGAGTGTGCGTGTTTTTAACTCTACACTTTCAGGCTAATAATAGAAGTGCCATATAACTGCCTATCCATTAGTAATACTAGGGCTTCATGCCAGCTGTCAATTCACAGCTGACATAAACCCCAAAATTATTACCCTAATTGCCAATCCACCAGGGAAATTGGAAAGAGATGGGCGAAGCAGCTTTTATGGTGGCTGTGGGCTGGTGTTTTTAAGCTGGGGAGTAAATAAAGTAGACAGCTGAGGGTTGCCACAGCTTTGTGCTTTTCCTTGGCTGGTTTTATTATTATTGTTTGTTTACAGCAATGCACTGCAGCGTTTTTAACAAATTTGGTTAGCATACTAACAGCACACAAACTCTGAACTCGGACACATGTTTAGGTCCAAACCCCAGGCACAAGGTGTCCAGTATGAACCCTGAACTTTATTATTCAGGGTCGCTCATCTCAGGCCATGATGTCATAGTGTTATGACCTTAGAAATGCTTGTGGCAAAACGCCTTTGACCTCCTCAGAGCTGAAAGCCCCAGCCTAATGTGAAAAGACCCAGGATTTCACCTCTTGCAGCAACAGTTATAAGATATGCTGAAGATCCGAGGAGGGAGTGTGGTAAGGAGCAGAGGGGCCGGAAGGATGACTGGAAAGGTGAGTATAAGTACTTATTTTTTTAACCTTTTGATTGCCTTTTAATGGTTCAGAAAATCATGGCAGCAGTCCACCATTTTGCTAAATCTGCATTGAAGTCAATTAGAAAACTGTGGTTGATGTATTGGTAGAAATCTTACTTTGCGTAAATGGACTTTTACTGTAGCTACTTTTTAGGAACTTGGGATATTTTTTGGCTTCTAATTAAGTGCTAACGTTACAAAAAAACTAAAATAAGTAAATAAATAAAAAAATATGCTAGCTTTCTTTAACAAGCCTAGCTCCCTTGGATCTGATTGACACAATACAAATGTTTGCTCTGCCACTCGGAACAAATTCCTTGACTTGAAGCAGATCTCCCACAGAGATCTGCCCATCGGTTTGATCATACATTTGGTTTGCTTGGCAGCACACAGTTCACAGAGTCAGTCTTATCTCTATTTAATAGCTAAATTGCATGAATATAGGTATGAGAGAAATATTAAAACGAGAGGGACGAGTCTCTGCCGGCGTCTTTCCGCTCCTCTCATTTTCCGCTGATCACTATTATTATTATTATCTTATATTGAAATTTTCATTAAGAAAAGATCCTATTCATTCGTCCAAATCCTGAAATGCTTTTTATTTGCAGTAGAATGGAATTAGAAAATGATTAAGCGCTGTCTTTTTGTTCCTAATAAAAGACACATGCCTGTGCTTGCCTCAAAGGAACTTTTGTAATGATTGCATTTGTACGGCTAATGTACGTTACTGGACAACAATTGCGAACACTTCCCCTGACACAATGGAGACGTCTTCAAATCTCACAATTGCTCGTGAGATACAGCTTGATATGTGTGATATTGATTTTTTTTGTCTTCTTTATTGGCTTGTGTTGTACATTTTTGGCCGGAAATCTAAATTGTGTAACTGATTTCATCTTTAAAATTTAACTGAATGTAACTGGAGAGTATTTTCTGGTTGGCGTTCATGCAGTTTTCAGATACCAAAGGAATATTTGATGTTGCTGGGAATTTGTCCAATCTGCTTTGCTTGCTGTTCACTGTACGAATATGTTGACTCAACTAATGACTAAGTGTCTGGTTTCTTGGACGTTTAATACTGTAGACAAGGAATGTGCTCACATGTTCCGACATAGAATTGTGTTCCACCTTGCAAATTATTTATATTCTTATCAAGATTTATGATTCTTTTTTTCCTAACGTTTATTTTTGGATAATTGATAGAACCCGTTTCAGCCACCAGAGATAACACCGAGAATTGCAGTTTCAGCAGAACGTTTCTTATTTATTTTCCTACCAGTGCAATTTATCAGATATAAAATTAATTGCATCTCTGTCTCTTCCCACATAGCCAATTCATTCTGCAAACAGCCATGAAATAAAACGGGAAGCCAACATTACATGCCTGTAGCATAAGGAACCGATGGTGATAAACAGATGATCCGACGGCTTTTGTGGGAAAAGCCAAGGCTTCTTTAATGATTTATTCAGTAAGGTGCTTTAATGTCCTACAGGGCACTTCCAAGGCAAACATATGGGCACCAGCATTGTATGGCGGCGAGCGCTGATTTTCTGTGGCATGCGAAGATATTTCTTTGTTTAATTCGTAGTGTAATTTTTTTTAAACAGTATGATGTGTAATTAGCGTGTGGCTGCAAAAGAATGGATATCCATTCACTGAGCCTATAATTACTGCAATGATGAATCATGTGTGGCAGATACTTTGTTTCGTACAGAAATCAAGGCATATAGTTTATTTCACAGCTAAGGAAGTCTTTCATATTGCAAAATTGGGGTTTCGACTTCTTCATGAAGCTCTATGATCTTAAAACGGGCAATGAAATGATCATGTGTTGCTTCAAGATTGTGTTAGTCTTTACAGCATGAGCTACTGAAAATGACACTAATAAACTTTCATTCTACTTAAAGTATAGATTATTACATCATTTACTGGAAAAGTAGGCATGTTAACACAAGTTTCATGCTGGTTCTTCACCAACTGTTAATGATTGTATATATTAATAAATACAAATCTACTTAATTTGACAATCTCACATCTATATTTCCATCCTATATTCCCTCTCCATCCCCCGCCTCTGGGCAATTAAGACTAGAGATGTTTGAAGAACACAGATATGCTTCTTCAGCATGTCATCTATATCTATAGGAAGAGAACAAATCGACTGTCGTTTTGTTCCAAACATTTTTGATCATTTCTAAGGCTACTTTCACACCTCCTTCACACATCCTGCACAGATCCTAAAAATACAGATCTCTAACCGGAATGAGCCAAATTGTACCTTTTTGGTTTTTAGCCTTATCCATTGGCCGAATCCGGCATAATACTGGAACGCTACCATAAGGTTCAGTCCGAAATTGTCTGTTTTTTGCCAGATCCTTTTCTATAGGCACCACTCAATGCTGGATTACAGGCATGCACAGTAAGCATGCTTGATCTCGTAATACCGGATGCGACACCCATTGACTTCCATTATAATTGATGTCGGATGATCCTGGATGCAGTTTGATATATCTTTTTAATTGGTTCAAAAAAATTACATTGTGAAACATTTTTTGCACTAGTTGAAAGGATTCGGAAGCAACCTGATGAAATCTGTTGCAGCAGGATGCTACACCAATTACAGTGAATGGGTAAAGGCAAGATCTGTGCTGGATTTCAAAACAGAGGTGTGAAAGTGCCTAAGAATGGGTTTACTCCAGTATTAATGCACCACTTTAGTATTTTTTTTATTTCAGCAGGTCCTTTTAAGTCTAAGGCTGCGTTCACACACAGTGTATTTTGGCATTTTCACAGCGCTATTTAGTGCTGCATAGATGCCATGAGATACAGCTCCTTTCACATGGTCCATCTATTTTGCAGATGCACTTTGCGCTGCAAAGCAAATCTGCATAAAGAATGACCATGGTAATTCTTTGCGCTGTTTTCAGTGCATTTTTACTCACCTTGCAGCGCTCCCACGGTGATCAGTTCTCATCCCGACGGCACAAAACCTGGTTCAAGACCTTAAACTGCACCATGTGACTGGGCAACATCACTGGTCACATGGTGCTGCAGGGTCCTAGAAGCCTCTGCTCACTGCAGGCCTGGTGGGGATCAGAACACACTGCCATGGGTCACCAAGGAAGCGCAGCGAGGTAAGTATAAAGCGCAGCAAGAAAGTGCAGACTGTTCACACACAGAATGCTGTGTTCGGTAAGGATCCATTCTTGTTGCAATTTTGCACCAATAACGTATCCTCACAAATACACTGTGTGTGAACGTAGCCTAAGTCTCTGGCCCTGTCTTATACTCACCCTCCGTCATTGTTATTTGTTTTGAGCATCACTCCTTTTGGCCTCAGGAACTTTGTGATCAGTTGGTAGCGCCCTAGATTCATGGAGTGGACCAGAGGTTACAGCTCAATACAAGTCTATGAGAACCTCATTCTGGCCTTCTTCTCACTCTCACAACCTTGTATTGAGAACTTGTGTCTAACTTCTGACTTCCAGCCAGTCAGAATTTATGGCCAATAAATAGCACAACAGGACCCAGAACAACACCAAAAAGGTGAAAATGCCAAAGGGTAAGTATAAGACCAGGAGCAGGGGACTGTGGTTTAGAGCACCACTGCAGCACTAAAAAATCCGCCCACTGGAGTGGTGCTTTTAACGATTCCTGGTCAGCTAAATTTTTAACAACTGGCTGTCATTTAACCTTTATCTACTGGCTATGTCCTTATACAGCAAAGGTATGGACATATGGTCATGTCGGTGCCAATTACAGCCCATTCAAAAATTGGTGCTTGCAGTGACCTTTTCTTATATTTGTTTCTACAAATTGGACACATTTCATGTGGCCTTTGGTACACTTGAGGTTCACGTAGTAGGTGCTTAATTGCAATATTAATATTATAATCTACATTTTTCCTCCCTTGGTATTTCTCATCATTTTTTAATTTTCTTAATTTAAAGAGGTGATTCAGACCACTATTCTGTGCTCATTGGGGCCCCAGAAGTTTGATATTTATTATCCTCTGGATTCATGATACCTTTTGATCAAGAAACAACACCTTCAAGGGTCATTACAATTTTATTTACTCCAAGCAATGAGAGATGAGTGAACCTCGTGAAGTTTGAATTCGGGTGCATCCAAGTTTTTTGGCCCACTGTTCACGACCCTGAAGTTGACCTGAACTCAATGAAAGTCACTGATTCACAGTTCAGCTCTCCACCCACACACAACCAGCCATAAGTAAAATATTTATGGGGTATTTATGGGGAGGGCATGTTTTTTTTTTAACCAAATTAATTTTGGAAACACACTACACCCAAAAACAGTTTTTTTAAACCCAGTGTGAGTCAATCAAACACTGAATGCGGCTCACAGTAAGCCAAGCACCAACTCTACTCAACCACAGCGATACTTGCTTCAGCGCTTTGCAAGTGTAAAGCACCCAAACTCCGAGCCCAAACAGGTTTGCTCAACACTGGGAAGTTTGCGAACCGAACCTTGAAAGTTTCTCTCATCTCTAGTAGCAACGGCTCAAAAATCTGCATTAATGCCGCAAAATTTGCATGTGTGATTCCTCCTGGATAGACATGCTCCCACCAACTCAAAGGACAAAAGGGATTAATCGAAAGGGAAAAGAAGTGTTAAGGTTTTATTTTCACATTATATCAAACAACTAGTATGGGAACATCATTCCTTTATTGTGTGCCTTGACCTCAATAAAATAGAAAGATATATACCAGTATTTCACAAATATTGGTGCAAGCAGGGCCACAGCATCTGTTGGACAAGTTGAGCCTTCTGCTCAGGTGGCAAGGAGGCAGGGGAGCGGCAACGCTGCAGGTGGGCAGCGCCCTGCACATGGCGGCGGCTTCCTGCCTGCTGGCCGATGTTTGCCACCACCTGCCTCCACAACAAGAAGGTATGTGCACACACACCGGACGGCTAGTGACTCGCCCAGGGCAGGGTACTCAGGGCTCGGGCTCGGTTTCAGTCTGGATTGTCACGGGTGGCTGCCAGAGGCTGTAGCCCTGGTGGTCAGTGAAAAGGGGTATTTACAGGAAGTTTTTACAAGTTGTCTTTGTCGTGATGCCACCTGCTGTGTCTGGTGAGGGGTCACCAGCGCCGCTTCAGGCCTATGGAGGTCAGTGGGAAAGCGGCTATGATGGGATAGTCCCCGCAGGCAGGACTGGGACCTCCAGGGCAGAGTGGTGAGGTTGGGCAGGATGCAGCAGAGTTGAGTTGGTTGAGAGGATAGGAAAAGTCTATGGAAGGGCACGGTGAGGGGGTAGAAAGAAGGCAAACACACAGCAGAGTCTCTTTACCTCTTACTGATGGAATTCAGGCAAACGGTCCCAAGCACTGATGGGTAACTGGCTGTACAGTGGGCTTCCACAGCGAGTGGGTATAAGGCCTCCTTTTCTCTTGGATTCTCCAAAGCACAGTCTATTAAATCAGGACTTGCCTCCTCTCTCTTCTCTGATCTGTTTCTCTTCCCTCCTGTGCGGTCTGTGGGACAACTTTCTCTTGGTATTTGCAGTGGCCACTGCACCTGGCTCCCTTACTCTGGCTCTCTCAGGAGACCGGGTAGCTGTAGCTTCCTCGTTGCCCAGGGGTTTCCTGTGGGACTTGTTGTTCTCCACTGGTGCGGATCCCCAATATCCGGCTTCTACTTCCTCTCTAGAGCGAACTCCCAGCTAGAGCTGCCTGTTCCTACTCTGGTCCTGCTTCTGGTCTCCCAGCCTTCAGTCCCACTTAGGTTCGTGGGACGCTGAAGGGCTCATCTGGGTCTCTGGCCTGTGCCCTCTCTTGGCACCAGCACCAGAACCTTCCAGCAGCTCTTCTAGCGTCTGCTACACTCTGACTAACTCTGCCCCCACCAGCAGTATTTATGGGGGATCCTGCTTAAGTGCAGCAGGTTGAGCTCCCCCTACTGTGCCGGGGTGGAAGGGGTTGTTTGCAGTACTACCTACTGTGGAAACCCAGCTGTGCAGCAGGGAGATATGGGCATGGCGCCACACTAGCACCCCCCAACCAACCCTCCCTTTTCACCTCTGGACTGCCTATCCCCCCCGCTTTTCAATCCTGCCACCAGACTGCTAGCACCCCCCTTCCCTCCACTCTCCGCCTCAGGCAGTGGGGAGGTTTAGTTCACCCCTGGGTACAAGCTTAGCCCCATTATCAAAAATGAGGCTAAAATACCAATCCTTAAAAAGGAGAAAATTTGCTCATGACTGCATGATTTCTGCATGTTCATCAGGTGATGCTGTTGTAAGATCCTGAAATAAACACATTCATCTGATGTGTTATTAAGGACACGGCGGAATGCTCCCATGCACAAGCAATAGAGTCAACCCTATTTTTTCTTTGCTTATTTATGAGTAAGGTGACAGTGACTGATTTCTACTGCAATGATAATAAAAATAACAGACAACAAAAGTGCCCTAAGTGATCAAAAATGCCAAATGTTGCTCTGCTGTATGAGAAGGAACTGTTTCATATAAATGATTGAAGCCATCTTTCTCTTTGCCATTTACTTAATTATACTGGTAAAATGACTGAATCAGAAAAGAACTTTCTCCAATTACATCTATTATGTGATAAACTGTAGTTCAATGCATTAAAAGGGCATTTTTCATATGATTTAATAAGGCAGGACAATTCTTCCGCACTTGTTTTTCCCTCAATGCTCAAAGTCCGTCATTTCAAATCATTCATCTGTTACATGTAATTAAATTAGGTATTTATTTAAATGGATCAAAATTGAACTATAAGACGCTGCATTGCAATAATGGAAGACGTAATAAACAACAGGACATGAATGATTGCACAGTTAGAAAGATTTCAGATTTCATCATGGATGAACTAATTGGCCTAGCATGCTATAAGAAGCTTGTGCTTCCCGTCTCCAGCCTAGCCATTGTACCATTTGCACAATTTGCTCAAGTGGTTTGTTTATTGAACCTAAGTATGGCAGTACGAATCCGATGGATGAGCTCTTTGATTGCTTTTCTAGTTACCTGCATTTGTATATGTCATGATGACCTCCTAAAAGTAAGGAGATGGAACCGAATGGAAAAAGTTCTTGCCCAAAACAAAGGATGAATATAGTCTACAACAATATTTTGACTGAAATATTATTTAGAATTCTGTATATAAGACAGGATGCTGCTATTTTTTAAAGCACTTCCAGGAGATAAAGGGAACCTGTCACGCCGTATAATGCTACAATCTGCAGATATATGACCAAATAAGTTGACTGTTATTAGGACAACGACTTCTAACTTCACATATTTTCCCCATGTAAAAGAGCCTGTACTAACCTCCCATGCTGGTGCCGCGCCCTCAATGTCGGTAATCCCAGTTCCGGGGCCCATGTGACAAGACGTCATGCAAGTCCTGCGTCCAATTACTGCCAACTTCTCCTGCCACTTCTTTGGGCAAAATGGATTAATCAACTGGAAGTAACGCTATGGCCGAAGGAGAGAAGTCAGAAGCCAGCGGTAATTAGAAGTGAGCGTTGCTTGATGTCACAATGTAACGTGAACCCTGGAACCATGATTACAAACACTGCTGGAAAGGCAGCAGCATGGAAGGTTAGTATAGGCTCTTTTATTCTATCTGGGACAGACATGTGGAATCAGAGGAGTTGTCCTAGTAGTGGACAACCCCTTTAATAGCATTAAGAAGGTGCCAAACCATCATACCTAAAGTGTGGCTTCTGGGAAAAAATGAACTTTATTCCTTTGAGGAGCCACCAGCTTTTAGTCACTCAGGGGGCTGTTGGCTGTAAGGTTCCTCAGCACTTTGACTTACAGCTGGCTCTACACTGATTCTCCATTTACAGCTGCCATTCACATAGCTGTGAGTGATGATTGCAGCCGCACTGATACTCCTGTATAAATGAAAGCTTGCGGCTTCCAGGAGATATAAACTTGTTAGTCTTCCAGCTCTTAGAAATGTGGCCTCGCACCTTTCTAGCCCTATTTAAAATGCAGATGAATCCTATGTCTTCAAGTTAATAACAATATCTGACAGGTTTCCTTTAATTGAAATCTATCAGTAGGTTTTTGCTATGTCACCTGAGATCAGCATAATGTAGGCAAAGCGACCCTAAATCCAATGATTTATCGCTTAGATTACTGGGTGCCACAGTTGTTACACAATCACTTTTATAGAGTTAGAATTACAGCAGAGCTCAGAAGGTTAAATTGCCCACTCAAGGCTCTCTGTGTGGAAAGTCTATAGCCACAGAGATGCTAATCAGAGTGCGTTTAGGGGTGTGTGATCAGGCTAGTGTAATCCCAGCAATGATATTCCCAAGTGCTAAAATCTTCACTATAAATAAACAACAGCACAGCAGAGTAATTATTAACATATAATGTATGACTCACTCGGAACATCTGCTGTCTCTCTGGACGGGAGTGGGTCAGCTGCATAGAAGCAAAAGCAGCTGTCATGCTCCGTCCCGAGGGGCAGTGGCCATTCTGGGTAAGTCGTGCAAGTCTTGTGTGAGCATTTTGCTTGTGTCTTGTATTGTGTGATTCCGGCCTACAACAGCATCAAGTCATTGGAGGTGCACAGTCCACATCAAGAGTTTAATATATATTTTCTCTGAAATGTCCTAGCATAAATATACATATTGCAATAATGCAGCTAATGTCTGATTCATATCGCCAGTGGTTTAGGTAGAATGAAACAGATAGAGGGTTCTCTTAAATTCAGGAATAACCTATGTGAATTATCTGTAAAATATAGTCGTACTTTGCTATTTTGCAGCAGCAAAACCTGCTCTTTTTGCAGTAAAAAGTTGCTTTCATGAAGCTGTTTTTGCTGCTTTTTTCCAGCATTTTTGCTGGGTTTTTGTTTCTTTTTTTGCTGGGTTTTTGATGTATCATTTGTCTAAATTACATGTTTCAATACAGTTAGTTTCATTCACCACAAAGCAGCAAAAACATAGCAAAATTGCAGCAAAAATGCATTACTTTTAATGGTGAATAAAGCTGCAAACACTGAAAGAATTGACATGCGTGTGCATGAGATATTCCAAATCTTATAGCTTTTGCTTGTAATGTAAAAAGCAGCTTTTAATTTGCATAAAACTCGTAAAAATCATGAATAAAGCTAACACTGCAAATACGCAGTAAAAATGCCATGTATGTACGTAGCCATAAAGAGTTAAATAGCGTTATATGGGATGAATATTACAAAAAAAAATGTGCCCAAGCATAACAGGCAGATAGCTGCACCAGTCACTGCTGTTCACCTCCGGCACAGACTACTACTGCCGGGCACAGTATAGCGGAGTAAACACAGAGCAGAGGCGGCATTTCCACTCTGCTCTGTGGAAGTGGGTGGTACAGCTGACATCATGCTGATGGATACCTGGCCTTGGTATTCCTTTGTCATATCTGTAATCTTGCAAAAGAGCTGGATATTTACTGAAAGGGCCACTTAATATGGTGGTTATGGTGTTCTCCACAAGGAGCCAACCCTTGGCTGGGTCCTTTCCTGGAGGGATATCTGGCTAGTCCTGTGTTTGAGACTCCTAACCGAGGCACCACAGACTTGATTTACATATTCATAATTCCCAGGAGAAAATACGCCTAGCAATTCACTGTGTTGAGCGCTTTAGCCAGCTGCCCGCAGTGTTTTATTGGACTGGTCTAACTGAGATCAGTGAATGCTTTGAGATCATGCTGATTGACAGCTAGCTCCTTGCTACCTGATTGGGTGTGCCGACTGTCAATCAGTGTGACATCGGCTCTGATGCTCGTCGACAGATGGGGAGGAGCCGCCCCTATATAGTCATGACATCGGTATAAGCTGCAAAATCACCCACAGGAGTGGACTTTGTCCACTCTAGTCAGCGGTGAATGGCACCAAGCACAACAGGCAGGTAGGTGCCAGCTACCTGCCTGATAGTGCTTAGGCACAATTTTTTTTTTAGAAATCCTTTATAACATCTTTAATAAGGCATGCTTTCATCTTCGTCAAAGATTCAGTTTTCCTTGTGTGACCAAGTCAAGATAACTTGCTTCATTCCTGTTGTTTGTACTCAGCATCTAGGGCAAGTGAATTAAAAGAAATAAACTCCATTTTTGTCAAGTGTTTAATCCAGTAGCCGTCCTTTGTGATGTGCAAGAATGTTTAGACATCTGCCACAATCTCTATGCCCCTTAGAAAAAGCCTGATCCCATGTAAAGGTTTTTCCCAAACTTAATTTTTATTACTTTTCCAGAGAACAGATGATCAGAATTTTATCAGTCCGGGATCCACAATTGGACTCCCACCCAATCACAATGACTGAGGTCTTGTGTTTCCAAGTTAAATGAGGAGTACGTACTTGATCATTCTATTCAGAGTCTATGAGAGTGAAAAAGATAGAGTGATGTACTAGCTAGCTACATATGTCACTCAGGCAATGACTGCCACAAAATCCCTATCCTCATTACCACCGGAAGACTCAATGAATTCAAACAATAAGACCCTTGAATTGTTCGTAGGAATAGGTGATAAGTTTTGTTTATGGGACTACTTCTTGTAGGGATAAAACTAATATTTTTGATGAAGGTTATAAAGTGTCTTACAGACCTATAGAAAAAAAACTTTGTGTTATATCTGCCTAATGACTGTTTTCCATGCATATGGAAGACCATGAGACAACCCCTACTCACACTGTGATGGCAGTGGTATCAAAGAAAGTGAAAAATCCAGCATCCACAATAATAGGTAACTTAAATCATCACCTTTATTATTTCTTTTTGGATATCCTCTTACAAAATGGGGGGAGCCACAAAATTAAAGCTTATGAAAAGGAGCAGGCACTTAGTCTTTGCATTTCGAGCTCAGGATTAAGAGCGTTGAGCTCGAAACGCATAGACTAAGTGTCTGCTCCTCTTTATGTTATTACATTTTTTTGGATCACCCCTTTTTAATGTTTTAATAAAGGCAATGTTTTAACTTACCTATTGTTGGGGATGCTAGATTTTTCAAATTCTTGTCTACCATGGTTACCCAGACGCTGGTATGGAGTTTCCTTGAACTGCAACTTGCACAAGGCTATTTCCTTTATTTGGTGAGCTGGTTAGAAGAAGGGTGATCTTTTTCTTATTAGTCCACTGTATTGGTAGTAATTAGGAATTGTCACCCAACATTTAAAAAGCTCAAAAATCACAAAAGAGCCAAAAGTGATAAAATAACAACAATTTTCAATGAAGGACAACTCAAGGACTTTTCCTTTATTCATACTTTTACAGAGAATCCTCTATAATCACCTAAAGCAAAGTGACCACTTGATATAATCCTATAAATAGTAGAAAAAAGACATGAAATAACTAATAATTATGAGACCTGAGTGAATCTTTTTGTCTACGGCAACAATATCATGCAATAAAAAAACACGTATTTGGTATGAAAAATAGACAAAACGAAAGATGACAGAGTAGTGAAGTGTGACCTGGAAAGTCCTGGCCCGTTCTGACCATTCTTCAGGCAAAATGGGCTTCTAAGAAAGCAATTTATGTAATAAAGAAGACCTGCTGAAATCAATAACAAATGCCACAAGTCAATACAATGAAAGAAGAGGTCCTTTTCTGATAAAGGACCATTTTTTGTGATATGAGTTTGGAGTAATCCAGGGGGACTCAGAATCAGTCATGTTATTGATCTTTACATCTTCTTATTAAATAATCATTGAACGTTTTCCCCTGTAAATAAATTCTTCTATGGTCGGCATTGTAATGTAGACCATAATAGATATTGCACAAAAGATTATTCCAAGGCAGAGAATGCACTTTATATATAAAAAACATAAATCATTTTTTGAATTAAAAAAAAAAGAAATGTAACAGAGCTTAGTTTTTTATTGTAGCAGATGTATAGTACATTCGTCAGATGGAATATCATAATACGCTGAATCCTTATGTATTGTTGTCTTTGTAGGACCTCAGACCTGTATAGAAATGTAGGATATTCTTTGAATTATGTAGGGCTTTTTTATCCTTCTACATGCCCATGCTTCACAGGTTATCTTATTGCACAGTTAGGCTGCTCTCACAACAACGTTTTTGTATAATAGCGGCAGATCCGGCAAGTTTTCCACATCTGCCGTGTAACGGCTCACTTGCGGCAAGCAATTTTGCCGGATCCGGCACTTGCGGTAAGTAAAAAAAAATGCTCCTGGCAGCATTTTTGTTTTGCGCTGCTACAAGTGCAGGATCAGCCGGATCCAGCAAAACCTCATTGCTGCACCTGACCACAAGTCCCATAGGGAATGAATGGGGCTTGCCACAAGTGGGCCGCTACGCGACAGATGCGGCAAACCTGACAGATCTGTCGCGATTATATGAAAATGCTGATGTGAAAGGTGCCTTATTCTCTTCTTGGAGCATTTAAGGCACACAGGTGTTTTGCTGCAGTAAAAAATACGACAAAACTTGTACAGATTTCTAGGACCTCCAAATTCCTTGGCAGGAAATTTGCTGCATATTTGGCTGCATTTTGTGGGGGTCCCTGTGTGACTGCACAGGTTGCACCAATAATATGTCCGTCCCTGCAGTTTACCATTCTGCCTGGTGTTTTTTCTTTCTAACATGTTAAAATGCACTGAAAAGTTTTAGCTCTACTGTTTCTGATCTCATTAACAATGCATTGTATATATTTTTCCCATTTATTGTCTACATAGTGACTTGGCGGAAAGAGTTCAAGTTTCTGTATGAAGCTGCATACAGCATTCATGAACTTTAAAATAAATGCTAAACATATAAATAATCTATTGCTTAGTAGCATATGTTAGAAGTTACCAGCATATACTTTACAGCAGTAGTGATAGATTGTGCTCCTGCTATTTATAATAAGACTGGAGTTGAGAAACACTGTTCTTGGGTCTTTTTTGACCTAAATCCTAATAAACATAGTTACAAAAATATATATTTTGTGCCCTCACCTGTCCTACCACCCAACCTTGCTATTGTTCAGTATCTATTAGTCCGTCATTCACATCATCCATTGCCCAGCCATCTTTGACGTTTTCTGGTGTCTGCAATCTTCACCAGGTCCTACACCAATCACGGTCCACAAGATCTTCATTGTGTAATTTAGAGCTCCTTCCGGTGCGAGGTCAATTCACAGGCACCAGGAAACGCCAAAGATGGCCCAGTGAAGACCTGACCAAAGCAGATGACCAGAGAGTGGTGATGCAATGGGACAGGTAAAAGTTGGATTAGCATTACTTCATTACTTAAAAGAAAATCTTTTTAACCTTTTTACTGCCTCATACAATTCAGAAAACAGGACGGCAAACTCAATTTTGCTGAATTAATTTGTAGTAAATTCTATAAAATTCATATTTGGATGAATCCAAACTTTTTGTCCCATTCTAAGAGCCTTAAATTGTCTCACTCATGGGTATATTTTGGCATTATGTGGCCTTTATTCACATTTGTTGGTACTGGTGAAGCAGTGGAATCCCCAAAACCTATGTTTTAATCTATATTTTGCTGCCATTTTATTGTGATAAAAATTAACATTTCTTAGTGAAGAAGTATTTTTGGCAAAGTTTCTTAAAGTTTTCCATAATGATGCAAATTTACATTGTAGTATATAAGAATTATCTACAACATAATTCCCTATTGAGGTCAAAAAGGGCGAAATGTCAAGATAAATATAAAAAAATGGATATAGTCTTAGAATTATACAATCATAGAATGGTGAGTTAGAAGGGACCTCTTGAGTCATCAAGTCCTACCCCCTGTTCAAATCAGGATTCACTAAATCATCCCTGACAGATGTCTGTTCAGACTCTGTATGAAGACTTCCATTGGAGGAGAACTCACCACCTCTCGTGGCCGATTGTTCCACTCATTGTCAAATTGTTTTTTCTAATATCTAATCTGTCCCTCCTCCCATTCAGTTTCATCCCATTGCTTCAAGTCTATTCATGTGCAAATGAGAACAAAGCTGATCCCTCTAAAGTGTGACAGCCCTTGACATATTTGTAGACAGCTATCACGTCTCCTCTCAATCTCTTTTTTTGCAATCTAAACACTCTCAAATCCTGTAACCGCTCCTCCTAGGGCATTGTGCATAGGGCATAGTGTTGTGTTATACTACCTAAATCAGTGATGGGGAACTCCAGGCCTTGAAAGCCGCCAACAGGTCATGTTTTTAGAATTTCCTTAGCTTTGCATAAGGGTTGGAATTATCACCTGTGAAGGTTATTTAATTATAACCCGTTCAATACTAATAAAATATTGAAAACATGACCTGTTGGCGGCCCTCGAGGCCTGGAGTTCTCCACCCCTGACCTAGATGAAGCACCTATATGATGAAGCGGTATGATTACAGTTATTATGATTGTCTGATGTGTGTAGGGATAGAACCACATAAAGAAATATTATCAAGTGAATAAATCACATTTGCTGTTCACATATTAAAAAGTTTAATACCTGTAATATTAGTGTATTGGGATCAAATGCAGAAATACATAAACCAGACATGACTGGGTGAAATAAGCCTATAACGCAGCTCAGCTCTACTACTTACAAATGTTAAAACATCACACGATAAACTGAAATGTCAGTAATGTGTGTTTTTTAGAGTTTGTTATTGGCACGTGATCAAAACTTGATAAATGTCAAGTAGGTTATCTGTACTGTTATTTTGTCTTGCTGATTGTTCTGTCCATTCCCCCAAATCTATTACACCAATTTATAGCGGCTTCAAAACAAAAATTGAGCAATTCAGGACACAAAATGAGTAAAATACTTTTTCACAATTACTCCTGGGTAGAAAAAGAGAAGATTGCAACAATTGTACAGCAATATATCCATTGGAAGCTATCGGTGTACTTTTCAAACTTTGGACTCCAGAATATATATATATGATTTCCTCTTACATATAGTTGGTGCTATGGGAGGCTTTGCTTAAAAGACCCTGAAATACTAAGATTATTAGTAATTTACATTAATTACCAGTTTTATTTAAACTGGGGCTTTGACGTTTCAAGTAAACACTTATTGTTTGTGGTTGGAAAGATTGATAATTGGCAAAAAGGCTGAGTCTTTTTTGTCCAGTTGCTGATCTATGCCCTTATTTCCTAATAGTCTACTCCATGCCTATTTTTCCCTGGTCCCCTTCTCTACAGACACACATTGGATTGGTGAGACTACTGCTACTTCCAGTGTTGGAGGAAAGTGGAGAACTCAGAGGAAACCCATGCAAACACAGGTTGACCACACAAACTCCTAGTAGATATTATCCTTGGTGGGATTTGATCACAGGACTCCAGTGCCTAAGTCATATGAGAGGTGCTCAGAATTCCCATTCATTTGTATAAGAATTCTGATCAACTCATCACTGAGAGGAGCACAAAATATGACCCTATTCTTAATATAGATGCAGGTATTATCTATGGGATTCAAATCTATTGCTATTTAAGACATATCCTGGTAAAAATGAGCTCCAGTACCCAAAGAGATCTGAATATTAAAATATTAAGCTTAAAGGGTATTCCCATTTCTTAGATCAGGGGTCTCAATCTCCAGACTTGAGGGAAGCACACAGTGCAGGTTTTCAGGATTTCCTTAGCATTTGACAGTTTGAAAATGATAAAGAAATCCTGAAAACCTGCCCTGTGTGGCCCTCAAAACCTAAAGATTGAGATCCCTGTCCTAGATCCTACCCCAAAATGTAGTAGGTGTAGCTATAATAATAATATTAGCAAATACCTCCAATTAGAGATCTAGAATTGTTCTTCTGATTAGCTATGTTACCTACCTCAAATACAAGGCATTGTAGTATTTTAGGTATGCATGGTTATGACCACTCATATAGTGACATACAGTTGATTGTGGTCTTAACCAGGAATACCTAGCTGCAATGCCCTTTACAAGAGGTAAGCAAGATTATTATTATTTTTTCTCCTCCACATTCGGATTGTAAAAGTCAGATGTGTGAAAATAGTTTAACCACTCTTCTCTCATTTCTGGCTATTCGCTCACCTACGAGGTGGCTCACAATTTATTTTTAGGTATTGGTAAGGTTAATATTACAGTATAATTTAATTTCAAACTGGCATAGATAACTATGTGATGTTATTTTATCATTTAAACTAAGCTTTTATTCCATATGTTAATATTCTACAGGTTCTGGAACAGCTGTTTATTTCTTCTGTGCCTCTCATTTCCAAAGTTATGCTCTTTAATAATAATAGTTACATTTTTCATTTAACCAAGCAAACACCACTATTTTCTAATTGTCCAACATTACAGGAGTAAAAGCAAATGCCACGAGGGGTTCTGTAGTATATGTCCAGTTGGTTGAAGGCAGGGGAATAGCTTTAGAACAGAGGGACACCAAACAAAAATACAAACATTTCCAGAATCAGTAGAGTATGTACTTAGTTTAAAAAATCAGTAAAAGATGATTATTATTATTTATTATGATAGCACCATTTATTCCATTGTGCTTTACATGTGAAAAGGGGTATAAACAAAAAGTACAATATTCATGAATAATACATGGCAAAGACTGGTATAAGAGGAGAGAAGACCCTGCCCGTGAGGGTTCACAGTCTACAAGGGATGGGTGAGGATTACAGAAGGGATGAGAGATGACCCTGCCATGGAGGGCTCACAGTTACAGGGATGGGGAGAAAACAATTGGTGACGAGAGAGGACTCTGTCCATGAGGGCTCACAGTCTACAAAGTGATGGGTGAGGATAAAGTAGGTGATGAGAGATTGGACCCTGCCAGCGAGGGCTCATAGTCTACAAGGGATGGGTGAGGATACAGTAGGTTAGGAGAGAGGACCCTGCCCGCGAGGGTTTACAGTCTACAAGGGCTGGGTGAGGATACAGCAGGTGAGGAGAGAGGACCCTGCCCATGAGGACTCACAGTCTACAAGTGATGGGTGAGGATACAGTGGGTGAAGGTAGAAATGGTTGTGCGGCAGTATAGTAGACTGAGGATCACTGCAGTGGGGTAGGCTTGTCAGAAGAGGTGGGTCTTCAGATTCCTTTTGAAGATTCTAATTTATTGGAATCTCTTTATTATATACAGTGTGAAATATAGATTTTTGGTGAAAAGTATATATTTCCATTGTACAAAATGCTAGCATAAAGTATTGCTTATGTGTTGTCATATGGGGGTCCAGTATTTGCTGATATTGCAGGTGATCAAAATATAGTCAGGCAAGCTGGGGCACCACTCTAACAAAGCCAGCGGGTTATTATAGCCAGTGGGCAGGATGCACAGTGCAACAGTCACAAAAGACAAAGTCCAGTATCAAAGCAGAAGAAGACGGCACTCACCGAGGTGTAAATAAAGCAGCGGTGTCCTTTTAATGTAGGAGCATAGCACAGATGCAAGGAGGGGGTGCCGAGGGTGACAATGGACCGTTTCGGGTTCTCGCCCTTCGACTTGTGACCAGTCGAAGGGCGAGAGCCTGAAACGGTCCGTTGTCACCCTCGGCACCCCCTCCTTGCATCTGTGCTATGCTCCTACATTAAAAGGACACCGCTGCTTTATTTACACCTCGGTGAGTGCCGTCTTCTTCTTCTGCTTTGATATTGCAGGTGAACCCAGTGTAGATTAGCCTGAACCTGAGTTATTACTAATTCTGTTTGTGTATATATTTATTATAGTGTCGCAACGACAGGAGTAGATAAACGTTCTCTGAGCAGATTCTTTCTGGCTGATTAAACTGTACAGTAATTCTCCCTGTTTTCCTAATGTTATACAATTGCATAATTTCCTGCATAAGGCTGTCTCATAATTGCTTCCAGTTCCCACTTGTTTGCACTCAGCAGGGTCTGTCATGCTATAATTCTGATCTATAATATAGATATGTGTATTGCAACAGAGTACATGTAGATATAGGCAGTGCCTTGTGCTTAATCTCTTCTGAATGTGTGTGATTAATGTGGATATAGGGTATATATGCAAATATATTGAGTAATATCAGGTTTTTTCTGCTGAAAGGAAGCTTGTGGGATCATTGTAGGTGATGTGTTGTTGATTGTGAAACTGTTAGTGTGCGGAAATGAATCATGTAAGTAGACACAGTCACAAATATGGCAAATGTTACTGATTGTTTACATATTTTAGTATTTAATTTCAGATAAAGCCTTTCTAGCCAACAACCTTTATCACAAGAGATGATGTTGGGTTTTCCACTACGGGGCTCGCCAACTCTCTCTTCATTCATACTCCTCCTTGCAGAACAATAAATTTAACAGGCTCCTCTTTTCTGGTGATTGACCAGAGTCCTAAACTTCAAGAAATTTTGTACAAACAGATGTGGTAATTACCTCTGATGCATTTTGAACCCAGGATCTCAATTTTTGAAGCCTACAATGCAGACTACCGAGCAATCATGTTGCCCATGAAGATTCATATGTCTATGATTGGAGATGAGTGGACGCATGGAGGTTTGGGTTCTGCGGGTTCAGCCGGACTTTTTATAAAATTCTGTTCTGGACTAAAACATGACTCAGACCTCATTGGAAGTCACTGATTGGGCAGCTCTGCTCTTCGTCCACCTTCCACCAGCCATGAACAAAGAACTTTAGGTGAGGGAGGAAGGGGTTTTCTCATTTTTTTGTACTCACTACATTTGATAGCATTGATTTTCCCCCCACTGCAATCCATTCAAACACCCAGTATACCTGAGCACAGATATGCTTGCTTGAGTGGTTTGCATATGCAGAGCACCTGAACTCCAAACTCGTATACTGAATTTTTTTGAAAGTCTGTGTTTGGCACGAACACCAAACTTTAAAGTCCACTCATCTCTTTGACTATATTCAAATACTTAGCTATATTCTAAAATAAGATGGATATTCACATTAGGTGAAAGTCAAGAAGGATTGGGCATGTAGGCCATCGAGACTGCATACACACTCATTTGAACTGAGCATGCATGTGTAGGGGGCTGCTAAGGTACTTTTTGCCAATAAATATTTGGTATATTAGGTTAACAAGATGTAGGAAACAGTTTAAAGGAGTCACGACTATATAAAACTATAAAAGGTTTGCCTGTAGTCTGTAACCATGTAGACACGTCTTTAATGAAGCATACTAAACGATATGGAATCACAGTATAAATAATTTGCATTTTGGATTCATTTATTTTTATTTTTCACTTTTGTTTTTACATTTTCTAATGCATTATAACAATTTGATTGGATTGCTCATTTATGTTTTCTGAGAAATTAAGCAGATGAATAAACCACCAGGTAGCTGTACACTACCATTGAAAGGTTTTACGGTCACCCTGACAATTTAGTGTTTTCCATGAAAACTCATACTTTTATTTATCAAATGAGTTGCAAAATGGATACAAAATATAGTCCAGACATTGACAAGGTCAGAAATAATGATTTTTATTTGAAATAATAATTTTCTCCTTCAAACTTTGCTTTCGTTAAAGAATGCTCCCTTTGCAGCAATTACAACATTGCAGACCTTTGGCGGGTACAATTTAATAAAGCTGCCAGATGAGGAACGGTGAGTCATCGATTTCTCAAACTACAGATTCTAATGTACTTGTCTTGTTGCTCAGTTGTGCAGCGGGGCCTCCCACTTCTCTTTCTACTCTGGTTAGAGCCTGTTTGTGCTCTCCTCTGAAGGGAGTAGTACACACCGTTGTAGGAAATCTTCAGTTTCTTGGCAACTTCTCGCATGGAATAGCCTTCATTTCTAATAACAAGAATAGACTGTCGCATTTCACATGAAAGTTCTCTTTTTCTGGCCATTTTGAGAGTTCCATAGAACAAACAAATGTAATGCTCCAGATTTTCAACTAGCTCAAAGTAAGGTGAATTTTATAGCTTCTCTAATCAGCCAAACCGTTTTCAGCTGTGCTAACATACTTGTACAAAGGTTTTCTAGAGTTTTCTAAACATACATTAGTCTTCTTACACAGTTAGCAAACACAATGTACCCTTAAAACACTGGAGTGGTGGTTGTTGGAAATGGGCCTCTATACAACTACAGTATGAAGATATTGCATTAAAAACCAGACATTTGCAGCTACAGTAATCATTTACCACTAGGGATGGGCGAATCTACTCGCTAGGACTCGTTACTCGGCGAGTAGTAAGGGACTCGCAGGACTCGGTACTCTGCGAGTTTCCCAGTGATTACTCGCACGAGTCCAATGCAAATCAATATCAATCCTAGTTTTGTCAGAAACGCTGACAAAACTAGGATTGCCATTGTTTGCATTAGACTCGGCTACTGTGCCAGTGATAGCAGGGAAACTCGCAAAGTAACTGCTGTTTCTTTACGAGCCGAGTCCAGCTGTCTTCTCTGTGCAGCTCCAGGGTCCTAGAGCCCGCCTGCTCACAGACATGATGTAGCAGTGCTGAGATTGTTCTCAGTCTGCTCATTCCCTGTGCATAGACATCTATCTATTCACAGGGATGAGCAGAGAGGACATCGCGTTTTGGACTACGTCGGACGGAAGAGGATTTTTTTAATTAAAGATGGAGTCCCTAATAACTTTTTTTTTATTTCAAATAAAAATTTTTCTCTGTGTTTTTTTAACCCTTTATTGGAGATTCTTAGTGGCTGGGTCAAATGTGGCCTGACATTAAGAATCTCGGGCTTAATACCAGCTTGTATAACAAAGCTGGTATTAACCCCTTTATTACCCAGCGTGCTACCGCCACCAGGGCCGCTGGAAGAGCGGGGTTCAGCGCCAGAGGATGGCGCTTCAATGAACGCGCCATCTTCTGGGGCGGCTGCGGGCTGCAATTTGCAGTGGGGGGTGCCCAGAAAGCTTGGGCATCCCTGCGCTGCGGATTCCAGCCCCCAGCTGCTTAGCTGTACCTGGCTAGACATAGAAATTGCGCGGAGCCCCACGCATTTTTTTAAAATTATTTCATGAATTTCAGAGTCAGAGTCTCAGAGTCAGAGTCAGAATCTCAGAATTTCATGAAATAATTTTAAAAAAATGCGTGGGGCTCCGCGCAATTTCTATGTCTAGCCAGGTACAGCTAAGCAGCTGGGGGCTGGAATCCGCAGCGCAGGGATGCCCAAGCTTTCTGGGCATCCCCCGCTGCAAATTGCAGCCCGCAGCCGCCCCAGACGATGGCGCGTTCATTGAAGCGCCATCCTCTGGCGCTGAACCCCGCTCTTCCAGCGGCCCTGGTAGCGGTGGCACGCTGGGTAATAAAGGGGTTAGGGCCAGCTTTGTATTATCAGCTGGCCCTAAGCCCGAAATTTATGGCGGTCACGCCAATATTAGACATGACCGCCATGAATTTCTATTAAATTGTTTTAAAAAAACACAACACAAAGAAAATTTTTTATTAGAAATAAAAAAAAAAGCCATTAGGGACTCCATCTTTAATTAAAAAAATCCTCTTCCGTCCGACGCAATCCAAAACGCGATGTCCTCTCTGCTACATCCCCTGTGCATATATATAGATCTCTATGCACAGGGAATGAGCAGACTGAGAACAATCTCAGCTCTGCTACATCATCTCTGTGCACAGACATTCATGTCTGTACACAGGGAATGAGCAGACTGAGAACAATCTCAGCACTGCTACATCAGGCAGCAGGCAGGCTCTAGGACCCTGGAGCTGGGGCAGCCAGAACACAGAGAAGACAGGATCTTATCTGTGCGAGTCAGCGATTACTTACAAAGTAAACGAGCAATGCAAATAAATGACAAAACTAGGATTGCTTCAGGCTGAAGCTTCCGAGACACATCTGCGATTTGTAAATCTCACACTACTCGCTATTACTCGCTTCCCCATTCATTAACATTGGACTCGCTAGACTCGCAACGAGTAGCGAGTCCTGGGCTCGGACTCGCTAGAGTCAAGCGATTCCGAGTAATTTAGGATTCGCCCATCACTATTTACCACATTAACAATGCATAGAGTGTATTTCTGATTCATTGAATGTTAGCTTCATTAAAAAAGAATGTGCTTTTCTTTCAAAAATAAGGACATTTCTAAATTACCCCAAACTTTTGAACGGTAGTGTATGTGTGAGAACTGTACAAGAAAATACTAGTCTGAGAGTCTAAGATTTGCCGTTTCCCCTCTCCCTTCACTTAACATATTACTGTATTTTTGCGTTGAAGCATTTGGATGTTCTAGTGCAACTCAAAAGCAATGTGCTTATATTTCATGGCTTACTTCTGGTCTTTATAATTTCAGGGATTGTAGTTTCTTAACTCATTAAAACTATCTAAGTTGGTGCTGTTTTCATATCTGCTGTTTAATATCTAATTCTCCGGATTTATTCTCTTTTCTTCTGATCCCCGGAGTAATCCAGCTGTATGTAGAGTTTTATCCGAAGCTTTTGGTTTAAATCTTGTATTTTTTCTATTTTTCATACTTTAGCAGTGGAAGACAAATCTGCAAGTGTTTGCTTCTTTATCTTCCGTTCTACACAGAAGTTTTCATATTCAATCTTCCAGCACTTTTAAAAGCAAAAACTATATTTAAAGAAGAGATTTTGAAATTGCAATATGACTTCCAATTCCTAAACCAAATATTATTCCTCCTAAACATGAGTATTGAAGTGTATTGAAAGTTTTAAAACATTATTTAGAAACTTACTTTTTATGAAAAAGAAGACTTTTGATTGAAAAATGGTCAAAGCCACGTAAATATTGGGAGTATTCTAAATAATTCACACAATCCCCAATTATATTGTAAATAAATGTAAAGGTAATTGGCTTCTTATTGAAATCATCCCAAAATTTATATATTTTCTTAATTCTCATTTAGAGGTAGGACAATAAATACTTGGCACTGTGATGTTTTTGCTTTTTTGTGTGTTTTTATTCAGTGTCATTAAAATTAGTTATACTGTACACAAATGTTTCGGTCCTATGAGTTGGACCTTCTTCAGTTTGCTCAAATTGTCAAATATACTATATATGCGATGTGAATATAACGGAATGTAGTTTAATCAAGAAGCCACAAAGAGTATTGGTCCTGAGTCTGACCAGTAGCACTAGTAGTCTGCAAATGCCAAAACTCAGCAGTGGACACCACAGTTATGCTATCACACCAGTGCTACTCCCACTTGACCTACCCGATCTTTACAGGACTCACCACTTATCCTTACTTGTATGATATTAAAGAGAGTATAGACACTGTATACGTGCTTCCCTACTAGTGCCACTGATCAGGATCACTTCTCTTTATGGCTTATTGATTGAGCTGCAGTCCGTTGTATCCACACTGGATATATAGTATATTTGACAATTTCAGCACACACACTGAAGAAGGTCCAATGTTATAGGACCAAAACGTTTGTGTTTATCTAACTTTTTTGTCAGTGAATAAAAGCACATGGAATGCAGCTGTATCAAGAAGCCACAAAGAGTAGTGATCCTGACCAGTGGCACTAGTAGTATAAGGGCATATATAGTCTCTATACTTGCTTTAATGCTATGCACGGCAGGATAACTTTTGAGTCCTGTAAAGGCAGGGTAGGTCAAGTGGAACTGCCACTTACGTTGGTGTGATAGCATAACCGCGATGTTGACTGCTGTGTTACACTGAGCACAGTGTGTTTCAAAGATGGTGCCATAGAGCGTTGCGCTATTCTGATTGGTCGCCGCATTCAGCGTGGCGACCAATCAGAATAGCGCCGCGCTTTATGGCGCCATACTTCAAATACACTGAGTACAGTGTATTTCAAAGATGACACCATAGCTGGCAGCGCTATTTTGATTGGTCGCCGCATGCAGCGTAGCGACCAATCAGAATAGCGCCGCGGTACTCAGTGTATTTGAAGTATGGCGCCATACAGCGCGATACTTCAAATACACTCTACTCAGTGCATTTCAAATATGCCGGCATAGCGCCCGCCACTATTCTGATTGGTCGGCGCGCAGAAGGTGCCGACCAATCAAAATAGCGGCGCGCGCAATGCCGCCATATTTGAAATACACTGTACTCAGTGTATTTCAAATATGGCGGCATAGCACCCGCTACTATTCTGATTGGTCGGCGCGCTGAAGGCGCCGACCAATCAAAATAGCGGCGTGCGCAATGCTGCCATAATTGAAATACACTGAGTACAGTGTATTTTAAGTATGGCGCCATACAGCGCGCCTATTCTGATTGGTCGACGCATTCAGCGCGCCGACCAATCAGAATAGCGGCGCGCTGTATGGCGCCATACTTCAAATACACTGTACTTAGTGTCTTTCAAATATGGCGGCATAGCGCCCGCCGCTATTCTGATTGGTCAGCGCGCTAAAGGCGCCGACCAATCAGAATAGCGGCGCGATCAATGCCGCCATATTTGAAATACATTGAGTACAGTGTATTTGAAGGATGGCGCCATACAGCGCGCCGCTATTCTGATTGGTCGGCGCGCTGAACGCGGCGACCAATCAAAATAGCGGCGCGCTGTATGGCGCCATACTTCAAATACACTGTACTCAGTGTAATTCAAATATGGCGGCATAGTGCCCCCCGCTATTCTGATTGGTCGGCGCACTGAAGGCGCCGACCAATCAGAATAGCGGCGCGCACAATGCCGCCATATTTGAAATACACTGAGTACAGTGTATTTGAAGCTCGGGGATCCACGCGCCGGGGGAGCGGCCGCGAGGTAGCCAGGAGCCGACCTCGCCTCCCGGCTACCTCGCGCCGCTGGAGCAAGCCGGGGATCTCCGTGCCGAGCATATCCGCGGCTCAGCTCTGGGGAGCCGCGAGCCAGCCGGGATTTGCCCGGTGCCGCCGCCGCAATTCTGATTGGTCGCTAAATCTAAGAAGTGGGAAAATTTTTTTTAAAGATGGCGCCGTGTTTCATTGGTCGCCGTCAGGCGCGAGCGACCAATGATTAGAGTGGGGCGGGGCATATTTGAAAACCAAAGTTCCCACTGAATTTCAAATATGGCGCCATGCCCCGCCCCACTCTTCTCATCGGTCGCTCGCGCCTAGCAGCGACCAATGAGAAGAGCGCCGCCATCTTTTAAATTTTTTTTTTTTTTAATTCTTAGATTTTGAAACATGGCGCCGTGCCGCGACTTGAATCAGAATAGCGACCAATCAGAATAGCGGTGCGCTCTATGGCGCCATACTTCAAATACACTGTACTCAGTGTATTTCAAATATGGCGGCATAGCGCCCTCCGCTATTCTGATTGGTCGGCGTGCTAAAGGCTAAAGGCGCGATCAATGCCGCCATATTTGAAATACACTGTAGTCAGTGTATTTGAAGTATGGCGCCATACAGCGCGCCGCTATTCTGATTGGTCGACGTGCTGAAAGCGCCGACCAATCAGAATAGCGGCGCGTGCAATGCCGCCATATTTAAAATACTCTGTAGTCAGTGTATTTGAAGTATGGCGCCATACAGCGCACCGCTATTCTGATTGGTCGACGTGCTGAAGGCGACTCTGCCCGCGGCCGCACCTGCCTCTGCCCGTGGCCGCTCCTGCTTCTGCCCGTGGCTGCTCCTGCCTCTGCCCACGGCCGCTCCAGCCCCTGCCCGCAGCCGCTCCTGCCTCTGCCCGCGGCCGCTCCTGCCTCTGCCCGCGGCTGCTCCAGCCTCTGCCCGTGGCCGCTCCAGCCTCTGCCCGCGGTGCTGCGCTGACCACTCTGCCCACGGCGCTGCGCTGACCACTCTGCCCACGGCGCTGTGCTGACCACTCTGCCCACGGCGCTGCGCTGACCACTCTGCCCACGGTGCTGCGCTTACCACGCTGCCAACGGCGCTGCGCTGACCACTCTGCCCACGGCGCTGCGCTGACCACTCTGTCCACGGCGCTGCGCTGACCAATCTCACTGCACTCACTGCTAACCACTGAGCCACCGCACTCACTGCTAACAACTGAGCCACCACACTCACTGCTAACCACTGAGCCACCGCACTCACTGCTAACCATTGAGCCACCGCACTCACTGCTAACCACTGAGCCACCGCACTCACTGCTAACCACTGAGCCACCGCACTCACTGCTAACCACTGAGCCACCGCACTCACTGCTAACCACTGAGCCACCGCACTCACTGCTAAACACTGAGCCACCGCACTCACTGCTAACCACTGAGCCACCGCACTCACTGCTAACCACTGAGCCACTGCACTCACTGCTATCCACTCAGCCACCGCACTCAGTGCTAACCACTGAGCCACCGCACTCAGTGCTAACCACTGAGCCACCGCACTCAGTGCTAACCACTGAGCCACTGCACTCAGTGCTAACCACTGAGCCACCGCCCTCAGTGCTAACCACTGAGCCACCGCATTCAGTGCTAACCACTGAGCCACCGCACTCAGTGCTAACCACTGAGCCACCGCACTCAGTGCTAACCACTAAGCCACCGCACTCAGTGCTAACCACTGAGCCACCGCACTCAGTGCTAACCACTGAGCCACCACACTCAGTGCTAACCACTGAGCCACCGCCCTCAGTGCTAACCACTGAGCCACCGCACTCAGTGCTAACCACTGAGCCACAGCACTCAGTGCTAACCACTGAGCCACCGCACTCAGTGCTAACCACTAAGCTACTGCACTCAGTGCTAACCACTGAGCCACCCCCCTCAGTGCTAACCACTGAGCCACCGCACTCAGTGCTAACCACTGAGCCACCGCACTCAGTGCTAACCACTGAGCCACCGCACAGTGCTAACCACTGAGCCACTGCGCAGTGCTAACCACTGAGCAACCGCGCAGTGCTAACCACTGAGCCACCGCGCAGTGCTAACCACTGAGCCACCGTATACTCTGCTACCCACTAAGCCACCTGTATACACACAATTAATTTCACTGCACTCCCCTAACTATTAGTAAATAAACTATATATGGATTCTAGACTACCCTATTCTTTAGAATCGGGCCACCATCTAGTTAGGAATAAAAGATATCTGTTATTAAGGTGCTGTACTGCAGTATGTTACCGGTCAATCAGCTTACAATCATACTGACTCTTTACGTACTGCACCTCCACGTTACATAAATCTTTGAATCATTAAACACAGACTTATTCTACCATTTTCATTCTTTTACAGCATTACAACATTTGTTTCACTTACAATTGAATCAATCTGCTCACATCTATCGGGTACTGTATGCAGGAGATATACTTACCAAAGAAAATGCTTTTAGTGGTAGAATAACCACATAATATGTCATTTCTGTTGTTTTTTAAGCCCTAAGCTCTGTAATATGGAACCCCTTAGACTGTTTTGCCAGTTTGCTGCCTCGTCAAATCTTATAAGCCAAAAAAATAGATAAAAAGTTGCAAATGTTTTGTGCGAAACTAGACTGAGCAAAAATGTTGTGTCTTCTGGCGTTTTCATTCCATTTTTGATCAGCCCTGGCAAATTGGGTGGGTTTGAGACAGGGGCATGGCAAGGGGTGACAATCCACGTACGAGCAAATCATGATGACTAGTGGTTACCAGAGCCACAAATCATATGCTAGTCCTTGACTTGAGTAAGGTTTGTAGCAATCTGCAAACTTCACACTTTGCCATTTTCAGTTGGTGGTAGACGATTCCTAATGAATAAGGTGCCTTGCACTTAACCCCTTCTGCCTCAGCAGGACCACAATAAAAAAGGCTGTTCTTGATCAATTGGGACCTAAAAATGCAAAGTCTCTCTAATCTCCCAGATCAGAATTTGGTTGTGATCTTGCCTCCTATATACAGTATTCAGCTCAAATAGAACAATAAATATTTAAAGCCAGATACTCAGGGCACTAAGCGGTGCTGAAAGTCAGGTCCGGGAGAACTTCCCGTTAAGGCGGATCCACTACCGGTGGTGCGCAGCCAAAGCACAAATCAAGATAACCAGGTATAAGAAGAAGCGGCACTCACCGAGGTAGTACAGATGGTCCTTTATTCCACAATTCTAGAAACGGACAGAGTGCAGGGAGGAGGCCACGGGGGCCAACGGACGACGACGCTGTTTCGCGACAGCTGTCGCTTCTACGGGTCCGGACAGCTGTCGCGAAACGGCGTCATCGTCCGTTGGCCCCCCGTGGCCTCCTCCCTGCACCCTATCCGTTTCTAGAATTGTGGAATAAAGGACCATCTGTACTACCTCGGTGAGTGCCGCTTCTTCTTATACCTAGAACAATAAATATTATTGTTCTCATATTACCAATAACACCATCGTATGCTGAAATCAAATTTGTTGATCTTTATTTACTTACTTTTAAAGCCTTTTTTACTTTTTTTATGAATTTTCAAAACCAAATGATTAACCCCTACATACAATTGTTTTGCCCCATAGTCCATGTTCTATAGTTCTTGCACATTCCAGGAGAACACATTGTAAATAATAACACCCCAGAGGGATATATTACAGGTCTTAGAATGAAGGGTGGAAACTTCCTCAGTTTGTAAAAGACAAAACATTTCAAGAACTTTGTAAAGCTTATTTCACAAGTGTCAGCATTGAGCCTGTGTATAATCAGGGCAGGTAACATTATATAGTGAGGAGGGGGCTACCGTGAATGCTCCTATCAAGCGTTTTTGGCATCTGCTTATTGAAGTAAAATGCAGGTGCAGTTAATCAGATTTGAGGCCTTTCAGAACAGGTTGTACAGGTGTATAATTTAGTTCCTGGAAGGCTTCAAGTCAGTAAATTATAAGAACAATACTTCACTGATGCGAGGCATGCTCGGAGAAAAGCCGCTAGTCATTCACTTGAAGCGTGAATGCATTTCCCCTGTAATGAGAGCTATTATTGCCTAATAGGTTGTCCTTTTTATTTGTGCATACTATATAGCAAATATTCGGTTGGTAATAAATGTTCTATCAGGTAAATGACAGCTATAAGACATGGAGACCGACAGAGCCCAGAAGTGTATTTGCTAAAAGGCATATTACATTTCAAATGTGTATTTTTTTGTCAAGGCTCGTCTAACGTTGACAAGGCTTCTCTCCCATAGGTAATGGGATTTTAGTGCTTTGAATTAGTTTGTATAATCACGGGAAAAGAAGATTTAATATGTAAAAGAAAAAGCTCATTCTTAAAGTGAAGTTTCAGCGTGAGTTAGGAGACAGAAGAATAGGGATTTCTTAAAATATATTTACAGAATAATTGGGGTCACCAGTTTCCATATCTTCTACACATTCCCATACTAGTCAGGGACTTTCTGTTTAGATGAGTAAACACTAGGGTAAGGTTGGTACTCATCTAGAAGTTTAATATGGTAACATGGGGTCAACCTATGACAAATGTTAGAGACAGCTCACCTCCTCTGTCCTCCTGTTCCCAAGTACAGTGACTTATGCACCGGTTGCAGAGCATCTAGTCTCCAATGAGTGTCAATGAGCTATTATTTTAGCTTCATTTTTTATAGTTACTTGTCTGTTGTTAAAAAAAATTGCCAATAATGTCCATAATGTCCTACTATTCCCAAGGATATGGCAATTCATGGAATAGAAGGTGGCTATCCACAAAGTCTTCATTCTATACACTTGTAGTAGAGCTCTGCAAATTGTCTTTTCATAGAGGAAGTAGACAACCTCTAGTGCCACTCAAGTAGCTATCCTAAAAGTCAATACTGACTCTTCAACAAGCCTTTCAATATGACTTAGGATTTATACCATATCATAACCCAATCTGCAGATGCTGCGTTTCAGGGTGATTGCCCCTCAGCAGTGTAAAGTATGGCTGTATGAGGCTATGACAAGGATTAATCTCCATAAAGAAAATAGCTTTCCCTTTACCTTAACATTTTCCCGCTTATTAAAAGATTCGTTAAAGAGTCAAGTTTGACTTTTAGTAAATATGGACAGGCATGGTCCGCGCTGTTGAGAATAAAAATGAAAACATCCAAGGTAAGATAGATAGGTGGCTCTATTCCATGACCTACGCATTTCAAGGCTGTCCCAGCCTCTTCCTCAGGAGCAACACCATCAATAATCTATTTGTTTGCTCCTGAGGTAGATGCTGGGATGGCCTTAAATGCGTAGGGCATGGAATAAGCCACCTATCTATTTTACCTTGGACGTCCTTCATTTTTATTCTCAGCAGCACGGACCATACCTGTCCATATTTACTGTACTTTCACCGCCTCGAGTGGGGGTCCTGCAGCATCTGATACCAGGCACTGATACCAGTTGTGGGTCTCACAACTGTATAAGGTGAGCAGTTATTTGGCTTTCAATTAATTTTTGGAGTTTCGACCCATTGCGCCCTTGTCTACCCCATTTCTTAAGTTTAACTTTTAGGATTGCTACTTCCAACAGGTGGCACTAGAGTTCATCTACTTCCTCTCTGAAGGGACAATTTGCATATTTCCCAGAGGAACATTGTGCTAAAAGTCTCCCCCTGCTAGCATGTAGTTGAGCTGTTAAATTGTAGAGAAGAAGTATCATTCCTGATTGTAGCATGAACCTCAATTATGTCATAAATGTTCAAGGTGGAAAAACCCTGTTCAATTAAAATACATCCAGACCGGCCTATCTAGACCAAATAACAAATGGTAATTGACTACATACAGTGAATATAACATACAATTTTATGGGCAGAGTGTTTCATTCAGAAGGAATGAACCGCAATGTGAAATAAAAAAATGACGGGTCAGTAGTTTATTTCACAATGTAGTTCATTCCTTCTGATTGAGCACTCCTCCCACTAGCTTTAGCTTTTCAATCTAACAGGTTCCTGTATGCCATAAAACAGTAGGCTTTCAACCAGGATAGAGGTATATCATGGATAGGGACCCATTAAAAAGTTATGCCTTGTTGCTGGCTGCTGGGCTTTCATAACTGGCCATTTTATGTGCTAAGTGAAACGTTGTGGAGGCCAAGGGGTCAGGGGAGCCTACTCTGGCCCTGATACTAGGGTCCCTGGCTCGCCCTGATCTTGAAGGTACCTCTGAAGGTGAGAAGGTTTGAGCCACCCCCCTAAATCCCTGACTCCTAAGAAGCCCTAGGCATAAGTCCCTACCTCCACCCACGGACAAGGAACCCAGCAACTTCCAATGGAGAATATTACTGCAGCTCAGGATCAGCTTCTGCTCATGACAGGTCACAGTCCAGAAGTGAACTGAATCAGCAACAACAGGTGGATGTGTACTGATCCATTGAAGGCCGGGGGTGGGGAGCAACCAGCCCAGACACGCCCCTCAGCATACCTAAGCATTCACACACACACACCTGCTACTACATGCTCCGCTCATTAGCCTGATCCACACACACTGAGCAGGGAAAAAAAGGCTTCATTTAAACCTACAGCAGCAGCACTTCCATACTGCAAGGCGGTCAATAGGTAACACTAAGTATCTCAATTTTTCTGTTTTCAATAGTCGTAATGCAGGTCCATTATTCTTTAATATAGTTTCTGAATGATTGGTCCCCATTTACTTGTCTGTTAACACAGGTTAATGAATACTGAAGGAACAGAAAAATCCTTAGTACGATCATTCTGGCCTTATGCGGTAAAATTACTGATGGTGCACCACTGTTTTTCCTTGTTGATGTGCTGCCAATAATATTCTCGGACCTCCAGGACAAGATAGTCAGAAATTGGAAATGTACAGGATGTTAAGGATGGCAAATTACAAATATAAAAAAACAAAGAAATAAAAAAATTAATGCATAATAATCATAACTATTAAAATGCTGTAATTATGGTCCTGCACAATGATTTTGGGCTGATAGGATGAGATTTCCACTCAGCTGCTGTTCACCATTCTTAACGAATTAGTAGAATAACACCCCCAAATTTAGCCTGTTACTATTTTCTCTCTTGATCACTGCACTTATACAGAATGGATGTAAAAAAAGGTGAGAAAAAAAAGTATGTCGACTATTTAACAAGCTCCTACCTGCTGAAACTTAAGGCTATGAGTTCTTGGCATTATACCAATTTATTCAAATAATCTCTAAATAAATATAATTCATCTTGTTTTAATGTTGGTGAATATATTTTTTTATCTCCAATGTTAGTGTATATTGATTTTATTTATATTATGATGAAGTGGAGCCAAGGAAGTTTGCCATTTTAATGTGACTTTCTTTTGACTTTTTTAGACATGTTAAGTCTAGTCTGTTATAACCAATTTCCTTATCTACTCAAAGAGACCTTTACTGTTGGTGAATTCAGGAACTTTTGCTTGTGGTCTTGCCAACTATTACATTGGCTTTCGGATATTAATGTTATGGAATGAAAAATCTGAGGTGCAGATAAAAAGAAAAATTGGAATAATTATTTTTTGTAACTATATTATTAGTGATGTTAAAGGGAAGCTGCCAGGTAATTTATGCCCCGAAACCTATCACTACCTGTTCCTGCAGCCCACTATTATATCCCTAATCATCCCTGTCTGAGCTAAATGTGAAGTATAAAGGTTGTAAAAACATGGATTATAACTTACATTTTACCCCTATTCTCTGGGTTGTTTCCCGGGTCCATGTCTCTCCTCGCTCTGTGGTATCATGCCCCGGTGGGCTTGATAATTAATTCTGAAGCATGGTCCCACAGTTCATATCTGTTGGTGATTCCTTCCTGGTATGACACTGTGCATCATTTCTGGTCCCGCACTTTGTGGGGATAATTGGCTGTACTCGCCAGCTCTGGAGCATGCACAATGCACACTCTAAAGTTGGCAAGTGCACCCAATAATTCCCCACAAGGCGCTGGACTCGATATGGTGTGCAACAGTGCAGTGCCACTCACAGATTTGAAATTCGGGATTGTGCTTCTTAAATACATTATCACACCCACCGGGGCATGATGCCATGGAGTGAGGTGAGACATGAACTTAGAGAGGCCTCCCACAAGTCTCCCAAAGGTATAGACAATGGGGGGAAAATGTAAGTTATAAAAAGCTTTTTACTACAATTGCACGTCACATTTATGTCAGGGAGGGAAGCTTGGGGTTTTACTAGGAAGCTGCGGGGACAGGTAGTGATAGGTTTGGAGTATAAATTACCTGAAAGGTGCTTTTTAATATTTTTAACATTTCTTGATCTACTAGCCTTGCATTCCCTTGTCTGTCCACATAGTTTGGTACTTAAAGAGAATGAAGGCTTTATGTTATACCCCATCATTCAAAGTCTTATTGCATTTCATTGTATTTTACACTAGAGCACTAACTACTGGCTGAAATTAGACATAAGTGGATCAGGCAAAATAAAAATTGATCTATGTGGAGACACAGGGGTCAGTGGATGCACTCGTACACTGGCCCAGCTGCTTTTCAAAAGACAATATGGACCAGGGCTCATCACAACTGAACACCCAAGCTCCTTACCCATGGGCGGAACACTACTGAGACAACACAGGGTGAGGGAACCACAATATTAAGGCTTTATTGGATCTCCAAACAGTTAACAGCATATAACACTCTCATAGACTGTGAGCCCTCGTGGACAGGGTCCCTGCCCCTCCTGTACCTGTACGTCCTGATTGCCTAGATTTAGTGTACTTGTTCTTGTCTCCCTCATCCTCATGTAATGCGCCATGGAACCTAATGGCGCTATATAAATAAATAATAATAATAACACACAACCAGCAAAACACACAATGTAACAGGCAACAGTTACTCACCCTTCCGCCGAGTCACCAGGGATTAGAATATTCCTGTCTCAGAGCTTCCAGGGCTACTTACTCCAAACCAGCAGCACCTTGCTTTTGACAGGCACCCACCAAAAATGGAATAATGCCAGATTTAAGAAGCTGAGCTAGCACAGCAAAGTCTGTAGTCAGGTGACTGGATTGTCCCAACCTGTGTTGCTTTCTTATGTAGCCTATCATATCCCAGCCGAATCCTAACATTCAATGCTGAAGTCCATGTGGAGATATAATCCAGATTCTGATCCCCTTGGTCGGCACCAAAGTGCCTAGGCCTGGGATTATGGCCTGCCAATTGGATCTATAGATCCTACCTCAGCAGCATGTACCAAGTCTCGTGCACCTCTATTCGGCCCTGAAATCCCTAACCTGAGGCCACAAAACAAATCACTCTGGTTAATGATTAGGTCTGCTTATATCCCCCTGGACCACTTAATTCAAAAATTGGGAACTTCACGATTGGTTTACTAAGACTGTGCTTTCATTGGCTAGATTTCAAGCAGCATAAATAATATCTCTAGTAGTATTGCATTTCTGGCAGGGGAGACCCAAAGACATAATTTACATAGAATATAAAGGTACACTTAGTAATACAATGGGAGGTTAGCATAATTCACTTTTCTGAGCCTCTGACCTTCTCTGACAAAGGGGTGAGATAATTATATTACAAACGTTAAACACTACCAGGCATCTACAAGTCTTGTAGGAACAATGAGTGGCATATCACAAGGTTGCAAATAAAATACAAATATTGTATGGCTACATAAGAAACCATCCTATGTTATACATTACAAGAGTCCATGTCGTCACAATCTGTTCTTAAATTTTATCCCAAACGTCAATTCACAGAGAAGATATTCTCAAATTTAATGTCATTTACTCTCTGGAGTCTCTTCAGACTCCAGATGATAATAAACACAATATGTAAAATATAAGGTCATTTTTATACGTACCTTACCACTCACCTCTCTGATCCCACTACTGCTCAAGGCCACATGTTCAGTCCTAACCGTATCTTGTTATCCTCTGCTGCTCATGCTGGAATCCCAAGTTTTTACACAAATGCAGGGAAGGCCATGACGTCATAGAAACATGCATTAGCTGCATAAGTGGGGAGACCAGAAAGCGTAACGAATCCCGGGCGGGTGGCAATAAATAGCGGAGAAGCCGAAGAGGTGAGCAGTGAAGTCTTTATTTTTTCTCTCTCCTTTTGTTAGCCTTTTATGGTTCAGAAATATTGTGGCCTACAGGTACATTTTATTGAATGCAGTATATTTACTCATCTCTGATTGAGATATTTACTGCAGTTTTGTGTTTCACGAACACATACAGCACAGATATCTAACCTCTTATAAATGCAGTCAACATCAATCTTAAAGGAGTTGTTTGAAATTGCAAAAAAATGTGTTAATAAATCAAACAAATCAGTTACTTAACAATTATTTAATTCTTCACTAGTTCAGGATTGCTTTTCCAGTGAACCTAGCCAGGTCCCCGGCTATGACGTCATGTTCATTATTTATGTGATTGTTGAAGTCAATTACAGGCCTGAATAGTCATGTCTAGGAATAGAGAGAGACAAAGAGGCACAAATGATTCTTATCGTTTAAATAGGATCATTTATCTGTGGGCGTTTACACTCACCTGGTTAGGTTGTGCTAGCCCACAACCGGTATTCTCACTTGGACAGCTGCCGCTGGATCTACACTTCCATGTGCACGGTGGTGGTTTATTCAACATCCAAAGGAGTAGTGGTTAGATGATCCGCGCTGCCGTCGGGATGAGTGATGAACTATCTACATCACTATGACTGTGACAAAAAACCCAGTTGTAACACAACCATTTTACTGCTACCGAGTTCAAATGTTATTTATAGACACAGACGTTTTTTATGATTTTACAAAAAATTGTTGTTAATGAAATCTGACTGTATTATTATAGCTGTTTATCAATCATGTCTTTGTATAAGTTATATATATATGTTTGGGTCTACTGTGAATGCATTAGATACATATGAATCTCTGTTTACATGGTACGTGATCTGGAGCCACCCTTCTGATGTCATAGTGACGTAGATAATTGTTTGGCGTTTTACATCCCCCAACTGTATATAAGGTTGACACCCTGTTTAATCTGAGTTGTAGCCCTGAGGAAGGTGCTGGAACAGAACCGAAACGCATAGGGAATAAAGAAGCAGCATCCTAAGAAACCTTGTGTTCCTTGTCATTCATCCCGACAGCAGCACGGATCATCTAAGCACTACTCCTTTGGATTTGAATAGTCATGTGTCCAGCATGCAAACATCACCATTGAGCTGAGTTATTGGCTGCAGTTGTCATGTGAATCAACTTTAACAATTGCATATTTTATTCATATTGATATTATTTGATGAAAGTTGAATATTCCTTATTTTGCTGTTGTGTCTCGCCTTGCTTCACTGTTTTACTATCAACTACCATAGCAACACAACCAACCTCCTTTATCTGTTTACCCTCATTGATTGACATTGTCTTTGGCCTTCTTTACTTTGCGTCAAGGCTTCCAACACCAAGTGGGCCTCTGACATCATAGCACATATGTCTCAACATTACAACATTACAATCAGTATCACCTGGGGTGCGTTTCTTACATTAGAGGTCTTCTCTGTGCCAGATGCCCCAGTGTAGAGTAAGGAATGCTGAAGAAGATGTATAATCCAAGATGGCAGAAAAAAGAGGCCAAGGATTGTGGAGGATCAGATGGTAGGCTGAGACAATGGTGGGACAGGTGGGACAAGATGTGTTTTATTTTTATTTTTTTAGCTTCGTGGTTAGCCTTCAGTCTTGCAGTGCTGGGATCCTAGATTCATATCCCACCAAGGACAACATCTGCAAGGAGCTTGTATGTTCTCCTTGTGTTTGTGTTGGTTTTCTCCGGGCACTCCTTCCAAACTCTAAAGACATACTGATAGGATGGCTAGATTGTGAGCCCTAATGGGGACAGTGATGATAATGTCTGTAAAGGGCTGTTGAATTAATGACACTATATAAATATCATATTATTATATTATAACCCCCTCCCATAACTAGCATAACTCTACAATTAAGCAATATGGCGAATTGCTGAATTAGCACTAGGTGGAATGCAAAAACAATGTTTAGGAAAATTCAATTCACCTTAAATAAATGTGCTCATTCCTAATTTTAATATTTAATGCATTTGATCTGACTTTTCACTTATTCTGGCTCTTGATGTTGGATGGCGACTGGGAACAATACACAACATTGAAGCCTGTGGGGTCACAGTTTTGTAAATGTGCAACAATTTATATTTATTCACGGCTTCTAGCTATGTAGAGAAGGGGTTATGATGAGTCTGAATGTGAACGTCTGAAAACTACAGCTGTGGAAGGGTTAAATGATTCTACATTCATATGCTTGACTCTGCAACATAATAGAGTGATATCTCCATAAACACTACTTACTGCAGCAATTTATAATCTTTAGCTAAACTCTCTGTTTTAGAGTCTGTCGATCTAAAGATACAATGTTTCCTATACAATGACCTCAAAAGTGTGTGCCAGTTTGTTGGTGTGAACGTGTGTTTATTACGGCAGACACTTACTGGTGTTTAGTATCTGAGTCATTTCCATAGCACTTTTGACAACTCAGTAGGGTTCCCCGTGACAGATATTAGGCGACACGCAGAGCTTATGGTGGCCAATAATTATTCCTGCTGCGAGATGCCTTAATTGGAACTATCTTATCCTTGTGCTATTCACAAAGCTACATGTTTCGGGCGGAAAATGAAAAAAAAAATAAAATAAAATAAAGCTGTATAAAAATAAAGCCGGTTAAGTACGTAGAGGAATTTCTGCAGTGAGAGCGATGGTCGGGATTATGCCGAACATGAAATGCTTTGCAAAAATAATGCTGCTGATCAAACAATAATCAGAATGAAGTGAGTCACCGTTCCCTTTGGCAAGGAGCCGACGTACAGTCAGTCAAGACTAAGACCTGTCAGGCTGAACACTTTCCAGATGTTGACGACGCCCGTGCTATGTGAATAGGCGGTCATTAGAGACCTCCGGTTCATGGGGAAAGAAGGCGAATTCTGTTATTTAACCAACTTACAAGAAGAGCACTCTATTTTTATTCTTTACGATACGCTATTCTCATTTCTCTAGGTAAAGCTTTTAAAATCGATATCCAAAGTTATCAGTAAAACTCTAAAGTGGAATTCGCTGTTTCAGCCAACTGCCCCTTTAAAACACAAAATACAATCCCATTGAATTAATATTTGAAGAAATAAAACTCCTTGAAAGACGCAAACAAAATGTTGAGCCAAGATAGTGTATGCATTACGATTACTGCTGAAATGCTTTAAAACAGAAGGTTTCCGTGGGAGTGCTTAACAATCCAAAGAATTGGATGTGTATTTGTTTCCTTTACTAAATCAGACTTTTTTCTCTTTTTTTTACTTATTTGGAAAACAGGGCATGTGCGGAATTACGACGCATTCTCAGCACTGCCACCTAGTGTTTGCATTGAGAATTTCACTGTAAATCTCATGTTTGCTGCTAGATAACTCTCTCTAAATCTCTAAATATATATGTATATGTCTAGGCTTGCGGTATAAACATATGACACAACTCTATCATTTCCCAGGATAAAGTGCTAAATATAGGAGAAATGGCATGGAATGGACATTATTTTTAAATCACTTGATTCCAAAATCAACAAATTGGAGGACAATTTTTGGTTTTAATTTTGGCTAATTCACTTTCTTTTAGCTTTAGCTGTTTGCACCTTTTTAGAGAAAAATTGTTGCATAATCCTTTTAATAAGCTTTAAAATGTTGCATTTTCATCTTTAACTCCACACAAAAATACCAGCTGACTGATGTTATGCTTTGCCAGAGTACAGATTTATGTACTTTCTGACATTTGGAAAAGTTACAGCAATGACTTGTGCTTGCTACTTATTAAAACTTTAGACAGTGCTTGAAAACATAAAACTACAACTAAAAAATAATATATATTTTTTTCTTTCTACTATCTTTTTACTCTGTGACTATTTTAGGCTGGCTTCACACTTGTGGCGTAGCTAGATCAGGCTCAAAATAGTAGCATCTGTATCTGGCAGTGCATCCGCTAACTGATGCCACTGCAGCTGCTAGATGCCTGGTCCGGACCAAGGAAGGAGGAAGGAGCAATTAGGCAGGAAGGAGGAGCGATTAGGCAGAAGGGAGGAGCGAGGAGGGGGGACAAAGATCAATTTGAGCATGCTCAGTGTGGTTCAACGGATCTGATTGGACGGATCTGCCAATTTCTGGATCCAGACACCATTGCAATACATTTTATTTGTGGCCGCATTGAGATGCATTTGGATGCATCATGAATTTAGGCGAACTCCAAAATCGCAACAATATGCGGTCGGGGAGGAGGTCAAAAGGACGCAGTAGTAAGAATCTGCCGAAAAACGTAGGTAACATTCACACACAGTGTTTTTGCTGCTTTCGTGAAGATCTGTTTTTAGTGCAAAACTGCACCAAGAATGGATCCTCACAAAGCACAGTGCTTTCTGCCTGCGCTTTACTCACCTCGCCGCGCTCCTTTGATGACCCCCCGTGATGTCCTCTCATCCCCGGAGGCCACAGCAAGCACTGCTTCTTGGACCCTGCGGCCTGGTCATGTGACCAGGTGACGTCACTCCATCACATGGTACTGTCCAAGGTCTTCCACAGGTCCTGCGGCCTCGGTATGAGATCACCTGGGGAGTGCGGCGAGGTGAGTAAAATGTACAGGCAAATAACGCCACAAAACTGACATGTGATTTCTTTTTACGAATCCACTTTTCAGCCCAAAAGCGGGTCCGTAAAAAGTGCAGTGTCTGAATGCCAAATAGTAAAATGCATTGGCTGGGACAGCTAACGTCAATGCGTTTCACTGCAATCCACTGCAAATAGCGGATCTGTACAAAGCAGACCAATAGAGCACCGTGTACGTACTCTTATGCAAACACATGTGCCTGCGGCCACATTGTAAGTATAGGGACACATGCCTGTTTAGGAGGCACCAGGATTTGGATGGATTAAAACGCAAGAGAAAAAAATGCAAGTGTGAAACGAACCGTAAGCTGAAGGGATTATCAAGGATGTTTATTATTTTTATCGGAGCTAAGAAATAACAGACATGCAGTTGCTAATTACCTGACTGTTCTGCACGGGAATGGTCTCTGCCAATCTCTGCTGGTTCAATTTACCACTTTTCAACAGAGCAGCTCTTACTCTTTTATCACTGCAGACGTTGTGCTGTCAATCACAATGACAGTTGTAGATGGCAGTGACATCCATCAACAGAGCAGAGCGGAAGAGAAGATGCTGCTCTGCTGGTGGAACTTCAGCAAAAGAAGGAGAATCTCTGGCACCAACAGGTCATGACCATTCTAAGCCAGCAGTGACTAGTTTCTGGCAGAATTGACAAGTAATTTGCAACTGACTTCCTGTTATCTCAATAAAAGTCCCAGATAACCTCCTTAAGGACACTAGCCTGAAGTGTGTATGAATTTAGTAAAGGGCTTGTCCCGTCTAAAATGATAATTCTGCAGTTGCTCTATGTGACTGCAGAATTATTAGTTCTCTCAGTGCCCGCACTATGCACTGCGAGTTCACAGTTTTTTAAGCCGAGAACGAACCGCAATTGTGCGGTATACATGTTCTCGGCAACAACACGATTAGTGGGTGCAGCCTTGCTCAATGCAAGTGTATGGAGTGGGCATGTCTGAGTAGTGGGAGTGGCCATCTAGTGGGCATGACTTGCTGGATGCAATTGTATTGAGCGAGGCCATGCCCAGTAGTTGGGTTCTTGCCAGGAACATGCATACCTCATCACTGCAGTCTGGAACAGGCTTAGAAACTACAAATCCACGCATTGCACAGTGCGGGCGCTGGGAGAATTGGTAGGTCACATCGAGTAACTGCAGAATTATCATTTTAGACCAGACAACTCTTTAATGTATTTTTTCAATCAGTGTTATCTCACACAATATCATTGTTTTATTTTGTAAGATTGTTGGTACTGCATGTATCACCTTTTCCGAATATTGATGTCTGGATGCACGACACAATTTTTCCAAGCACACAACCTGCAAACGTTTCTCCAATGTCTGAACGGTGAACTGGACATTTTTCCTCTATGTTACATTTGACTTTGAAAAATGAAAAAACAAAACAAAACAATGAGGCTCAAATAAAAAATCACTATGAGAACCGTAGAGCCAGATAAAAGGAGTAAAAGCAATACAATAGGTCCCTTAGTGTCAATGTCTAAAGCAGACAAAAGCAGCTTTCCAGCCTTATAGAAATATGGAAAGCATTGTAATATAGTTTTCAACTCAACCAGATTGTTAGCTATAATATATATCAAACTAAACTATATGATAGCTGTTAAAGGGAACGCGTGATTAGAATTTTATACCCCAATCCAATGACATGTCTGTAAAGATGTTTTCATACTGAGTAAATCCTTTCCTTTTGTGTCAAATCCATTTTCCACTGTATATATGCCATTAGACAATTATGCCTATTTCAGCTGGTTGATGTGCATGCAAGGATGCATATTTAGCTGAACTGTATTACATTGCAGAGACCATTCAGCTCCCCGCACTGCAATACATGTCGACAGCCAAGCAAAGGTTGGCTGCTGACATCAGCATGCTCGTCACAGGTATTGTATGGTAGTGACATCATGGGAACATTACAGCAGGAAGGGACCCAGGATGGGAAGCATTATCATAGGAAGAAGCCAAAATGGGTGATATTATTACGAGAAAGGCCAAGAAGGGTGGAGATTATTATAGGAAGGGCCCAGGATGGTAATTATTATACCAGGAAAGATCCCAGAATGGGGGACTTTTAACCAGGTTGGAAGACATTACACCATGACAGGGATCAAGATGGGAAAACATTATACCAGGATGAGGGAGATTATTATAGGATGGGTGAACATTATTGCTAGAATAGACTCATTACACAATAAAAGAGTCTAGAATGGGGTACACTATTTCAGGAAGATATCTATGATGAGAAGCATATCAGGAAGGAGCCCAGGATGGAGGACACATTATACCATTAAGGACCAGGTCAATGGAAATTATAATAGTATGGGGTCAAGGATGGGACACATTATACCAGAAAGGAGCAAGACATGAGGGACATTTTACCAGGATGGAACCTGTGATTGAGAACTTTACATCAGGAAAGGGCCAGGCGGCAGATGATTAAGACCGGAAGGCTCCATTATGGGGGACATTTTCTATATGGGAAATTAACATATATGTCTTTATCTAGGCTCTAGAACACTACAAAGGCCCATACAGCTGACCAGAGGTGTATCTAGGTTTTCTGGCACCCGGGGCAAGACTTCAGTTTGGCGCCCCCCCCCCCCATCATGTGGCCGATCATTCATATACGATTTGCACACTTACAGTCAGCTGCTCTACCTAATTCTCTTAATGTTTAATGAAAAACAAATTACGGTATATTACACGCTGTTAGAATTTGGCTACAGGGCTTAGTGTTTAAATTACGGAGCTCACCAGACCCACCAGAGGTAGATAAATACATCCATATAACCCCTATCCTTACAGAGACACTATGTCAAAACCCTCATCAGTGCAGAAAGACATCACCAGACCCACCAGAGGTACAGAAATACATCAGCAAAACCCTTATCAGTGCAGAAATGCATTACCAGACCCATCAGAGGTACAGGAATACACAACTAGAACCCCCATCAGAACAGGAATATATCCATATAACTCCCATCACTATAGAATCACAGCATCAAAATCCTCATTAGTACAGAAATTCATCATCAAAACCACCATCAGTACATGGTAAAACAATTGTAATGTCATGTCACACATTTGTGCTGAATGAATCTACAACTCCCATTACATCCTTAACAATGGTAAGGAGTCACTGGGAGTTGTTGTTACCAGTCATCATCAGACCATACAAGAACCACAGCACTGATGAGAAATAGTCATTATCACAAATAATCTTTTACATCCTGGTACCTTATAGATGACCTTGCCTCTGATCGAGGTTGTCTTTTTCTTTTCTTCATCTTGTCCAGGCACCATGATGACGTTTCACATCCACAGCTCGTCTCTGGAGACTTCCATCTTCTCCGGTCTTCTGCAGCACATCCCGGCACGATACCCTTACAAATAGCAGAATGATCAAAATTCTTATGACTTAAAATATCTGCCCTACATTACCCCGAAATAAATAATTGCTACTCCTCAGTCTTCCCTGCACAAAATATGATTTATACACTGTCCCTCTTCTGGCGCACGCCTTCCACACTGCCAGCTCATCACCCTGCCCTCTTCTTTCCATACCGTACTCCCTGATCACACTGTCCTCTCACACTGTGTCCCCCTTTTCTGTCCACTGTTTATACTGTTCTTCCTCATCACACTCCCCCTCCTCGACATATTGTCCCCTCCTGGCAGGGGCCTCAAACTGTCCACACAGGATGACCCCTCTCCATACACCCTCACACTACTCACTCTCTATTCTCTGCCCACTTATATTTTTCTCTTGCATACTGTTTCTTCACTACCTCACTCACCCCTCTAACTTCACATACTGTGTCCACACCAATGTCCTCCTCATTCCACATACTGTGCGCAGCCATCCCCCACACTTCACATCTCTGTCCACACCGATCTCCTCCTCACTCCACATTCTGTGCCGAAGCCATCCCCCTCACACCTCATACTGTATCCACACTGATCTCCCCTCACTCCACATACTGTGCCACAGACATCGCCCACACTTCACATAATGTGTCTACATCAATCTCCTCCTTAAGCCACATACTGTGTCGGCAGCCATCCCCCTCACTCATACTGTGTCCACACTGTTCCCCCCTTACTGCATATACCATACCACAGCCATACCCCTCTCACTCCACATACTGTGTCGGCAGCCATCCCCCCACACTCTTCATATTGTGTCTACACTCTTCCCCCCTCACGTGACATACCATAACGCAGCCATCCCCCTCTCTCACTCCACATTATGTGCTGCAGCCATCCCCCCTCACTCCATATAATGTGTCAGCAACCATCCCACCTCACTCCTCATATTGTGTCTACACATTTCCCCCCTTATATCACATACCATACCGCAGCCATCCCCCTCTCACTCCACACACTGTGCTGCAGCCATCTCTCCTCACTCCACATACTGTGCTGCAGCCATCCCCACTCACGCCTCAAATTTACACGCTTTGGTCACATATTTACCCCAACCTTTCCCCCCCTAGTTTGGATCACATATAATCTCCCCCTCCAGTTTGGCTCAGATAGTCTGTCCCCACCCTTCCCCCAGTTTGACTCATATGTCGTCGTCCCCCCAGGTTGGATCACATATACTCCCCCCTCCTCCCAGTTTGACTCACTTATAATCCCTCACATCCTCCCCCCCCCCAGTTTGAATCACATATGACCCCCACTATCTCCCCCCCAGTTTGACTCACATGCCCCTCCAGTTAGGATTACATATACTACCCCCCTCCCCCCAGTTTGACTCTCATATAATCCCTCACACCCTTCCCCCCCTCCCAGTTTGATTCACATATCACCAACCCCCCCCAGTTTGGAACACATGTACTGCCCCCAGTTTCACTCACATATAATCCCTCATACCCTCCTCCCCAGTTCAACTCACATATCACCCCCACCCTCTCTCCCCCAGCTTGGCTGACATATACCCCCTTCCCCTAATTACATTAATCTTCAGGGTCTTCAGCTCCTGTAGCTGGAGCACTTTTCCCCATCCTGCCGTCAATGCAGGGCCGCTGGGTGTCGTCAGCAGCGTGGTCAGGTGATCTGATCACGCTGCTGAGGTCCTATCTGACCCGGAAGTGTGGGAAGCAGGGCGGAAGAACGGCGCAGGCTGCTTCCATAGTACAGAGTGTCTAATAGACACTCTGTGCTATGGGATTGCAGGAGCTGGCACACGCCACTTTCTCTGCTCCCCGCTGTCAGATGACCACGGAGAGCAGAGAAAAGCCGGCTCCCATGACGGCGGCAACGGCGGCGGCGGCGGCGGCGGCAGCAGGGGGGGGCGCAATATATGGCAGGCGGGGAGACTCCTCGGGCACTGCAGCAGGAGGCTGACAGCGCCCCCCCTGACTGCTGCGCCCGGGGCAAATGCACCCCCAGCCCCCCCCTAGATACGGCCCTGCAGCTGACCAACATACAGGTGTGGACCCAGGTCTAAATTTATGACTCATAGCCTATCGGACTCTAGTTATGTCTCTTGTAACATCCCATCAGTTCTGTGAGCAAACCTTAATCTGAAAGATGTTTCAACACCTCAAATTATGAGCAGTTTCATACTTATGATTCTGCATGTTATATCCTTAGGAGGACCTGATGATATGGCTGAAACATGGATTGTGAATTACACATATTACAGCCATGTGAACCCGTTCACTGTCAATAATATAGTTGGCATATATACATTTTTTAGATTTTACTTATAATACTCCAACATTATTAAATATCCCCTATGTTTCTACAAGACTCTTTTGTAAGATATTTTTGCAAAGAGGATAAAGACTTTAATCCTATGGTAATTGATCATTATCTACAACCACTTCTATTTAGACCACAGTCATAACTATATTCTTATACGTCATTGATACCTCTTGCTTTTCCATACCTTAGTAAAAGGAGACTTATAACAACATCCTCATCATCAGCACCTGCCTCCCACCGTTCCGATCAATAATAATTGTAACATACCATAGATCTTCCCACAGATAATGGCACTTTGTAAATATGACCCCAGAATAAAGCAGACAGCGAATGAAGTAATATTATATTTAGGTAGTGCCATTCCAATTTGAAAGCATTATGGATGGATTTGCAAAGTTCGCTATTTTCACATGAAGTTTCATTAATCACTTCATTAACCTCTTAACCCTGAGTAACCAGTTAATCTTACTAAACGTCATATGAGCCACAATCCACGTAGCCTTTATGATGAGCCAGGAAATCTAAAGCAGAAAGTAATGGTCATATAAATAGTGTCACGTATCTCCTTCTCATGTTATTGCAACCTGATAACCAGCTGTAGCTCATTGGATAAAGATTGCTCAGAAAAAGCAGGAATAAGTCATATTCTTGGATCTCACAACAGCAAATATGATTGTGGTATATAATATTATTAATAATAATCAAAGACTGGTTATAGAAAAATAGATAGATAGATAGATAGATAGATAGATAGATAGATAGATAAAGAAACAAAAAAACAAAACAGCACAACCATTACACATCGGGTGCAAAGCCCCCTACCACGATCTTGGTATCTTTAGATGATTGGAAAAATGGAGGCAACACTTTCTTCAGTTCCAGTTATGTGGGTTTTATTCCCAGGGACCACGACGTTTCGACCCTTAGGTCTTTTTCAAGCAGTGTCACAATACAACTGGGGTACACATACTTATAGCACCCATGCAAGGGGCTTATTAATTATACAATCAAAATCATAACGGTTAATATACATGTACCATCATCATATAAATACATACAAACATTTCTCAGTGTTTACAAAGTACATATGCTCCAGTATAGATAGGTTAAAACAGTGCCAACTCATCATACTGTACATAAGAGGACAAAAATGTCCTTAATTATCAATTTGTGCACATGTGCCTTCAATCATAAAGTAGTAAAGCGCAACAGACTTACTGCACCAGACTTCCATATTGTCACAGGAAACCGCCGTACTTCCGGCGTGTAGTTTCCCTCATTGCACATGTCCAATATGCTCCTCCCCTGCCGCGTTAACCATTGACATACTCAGAACATCCGCGCATGAGAGAACATCCGCGCAATAGAGAGAAGCCACATATATCCACTGTGTCCTATTCAGAGGTCCTTTATGCCAATATTCATGTTATAATAACCTGGCTTGCAAGTGCACTGGTGGGGATCTAAAATGAACTTACAGTCCTTGGCTCCTCTTTCCCCTCCCCAAGAGGAGAAGGCCTTGTTTATTGATTGACAGTGGTTATGTTATGCTGTAAAGTTTCTATCTCTCTTGTCAACCAAGAAGAGTAAAGAAGCAAAGAGGATCTGGGGACTGCAAGTGCACTTAAATTTCCAGCGGTGCACTTGCGAACCTAATTTGCATTGGACTAAAACATGAAATATGGGGCAACAAAGACTCAGAAGACGATTAAATAGGTATCATTGGAAATATGTTCCCTTTCCCTGTCCGGCTATATTTCAGTTTCCTAGGTACACTCTGGGCATTCACTGGTGGGCACGGGGCATGAACCTGGGTCCACATTTCATGCTTCTTCTATCCCCATGTAATGCACAGACACTTCCAGTACAGCATTATAATCAGTGGCTTTTGATTTGATCTTGAACATTACAGCGGTGGGGAGTCTCGGAGCAGTTAAACATGATTTACCTATGCAGTCCTAAGTTCTTTGCTGCGGTGAGTGTTGTCATTTTCCAAACTGTACTAGAATGGCCTCATACAAATTGTAAGCACTTTCTATAGATAACACATGGCGGAGGGGAGCAGCTCAATCAACATGAAAGTCTCTCAATCACAACTTTCATCTCAAAGAAATGTGCTCCATGTAATCTTTTCCAGTCAATGTCGTGTACATGTGCACATTGTTACATCCAGACAAAACAGCTGCATGCAATTGTCCTATTGGCCCTGGGTGGAATTAGTCATTTAACAGCTTATACCTGCAGTCCTATGTAAAATCTACAATGACACATAATTATATCACTTATAATGACTAACCCACTCTCCCACTGCATTTATACTGTAATAATTTTACATACCGTATATACTCGTGTATAAGCCGACCCGTGTATAAGCCGACCCCCCTACTTTTGCCCCCAAAAACTGGAAAAACTTATTGACTCGCGTATAAGCTGAGGGTGGACTCCAGCACAGGTATACAACCCCCAGCAGTGAGGTATACAGCAGCCTCCCCAGTGGTAGTATACAGCAGCAGCCCCAGTGGTAGTATACAGCAGCCCCAGAGGTATATACAGCCCCAGAGGTATATGCAGCCCCAGAGGTATATGCAGCCCCATATGCAGCCCCAGAGGTATATGCAGCCCCATATGCAGCCCCAGAGGTATATGCAGCCCCATATGCAGCCCAGAGGTATATGCAGCCCCATATGCAGCCCCAGAGATATATGCAGCCCCATATGTAGCCCCATATGTATATGCAGCCCCATATGTATATGCAGCCCCATATGCAGCCCCAGGGGTATATGCAGCCCCAGAGGTATATGCAGCCCCATATGCAGCCCCAGAGGTATATGCAGCCCCAGAGGTATATACAGCAGCCCTAGTGGTGTATACAGCAGCCCCAGTGGTAGTATACAGCAGCCCTTAGGTAGTATACAGCAGCCCCAGTGCTGTATACAGCAGCAGCCCCAGGGCTGTATACAGCAGAAGCCCCAGGGCTGTATACAGCAGAAGCCCCAGGGCTGTATACAGCAGAAGCCCCAGGGCTGTATACAGCAGAAGCCCCAGGGCTGTATACAGCAGAAGCCCCAGGGCTGTATACAGCAGAAGCCCCAGGGCTGTATACAGACGCAGCCCCAGGGCTGTATACAGACGCAGCCCCAGGGCTGTATACAGCCGCAGCCCAGGGCTGTATACAGCCGCAGCCCCAGGGCTGTATACAGCCGCAGCCCCGGAGGTATACAGGCCCCCCCAATCAAGCTCCAGGGCCCCCCCCTTGAGGTCTGAAAAATAAAAAAGAATCAATACTTCACCTGTCCGACGCCTTCTGCCGCTGTGCGATCCCCAGTTCCAAGTGAGATCTCTTCTGACAGGACCTGTGGTGATGTCAGAGGGGCGTTCCCGGGCACTCGCGGTCATGTGATACATATCACATGACCGCGAACAGCCAATCAGCGCTGGGAACGCCCCGGGAACGCCCCCCCTCTGACGTCACCACAAGTCTTCTCAGTACACCTCTCACTGAATGAAGCCCGGGATCGCGTGTCAGCAGCTGCGGACGGCGCGACAGGAGACTGGCAAGTATGATATTCCTTTACAGGACGCCGCTCAGGGGGGGGCCCTGGAGCTTGATGGGGGGGGCCTGTATACCTCCGGGGCTGCGGCTGTATATATATACATATACTCGCGTATAAGCCGAGGGGGGACTTTTCAGCCCAAATTTTGGGCTGAGAAAGTCGGCTTATACGCGAGTATATACGGTATATGCTTTCATGGTGATACTTTATATCTGTTTGTACATTGTATTAGTACATTTCAGTGGTTTGTGTCCTGTGGTGAGTTACCTGTTAGGAAACACCAGCCCAAATTTACAATATGAACTAAAGCCTCTCATTGCTAGAAGGGAGATGTCAGGGACCGTATGGTGGACTCCTTACGGGTAATAGCTATAATGCAAAGGAACTTGCTGTTTTATTGTGAATGTCCATCTTTTTTTTTATCTGAAAGGGGATTTGTTAACACAAAATGACTTTTCAAACCAAGCACTTCTTCGCTTAGCCAAACAATTTATTTCACCTGTACAGCTAGTTGTTTTCTATCTATCTCTTCATTCCTTTGTCTCCCGTAAAGCCAGAGTTATCGATCAAGAAATGGGGAATACATGCTAAACAATTAGAGGGTAGGGTGCATTGCATTGCTTGGGCATGTCGATGCTGGGTTTGAACAGTCATTTAGTGCTGACATACTCCTTTTAGCACCTTATCTCTCCATCACACACTATTATATTCTGGAGTGCGTCGGGGCGTTTGGAGCTCACTCCACATAGGGCACAAGTTTGCTGGATTACATGGCTGGCATCTGCCTTCATCAGTAGTAATCAGCGCTATCGCCAATTCCAGTGGTCTCTCAAATGCCACTGACAGTTACTGACAGCGGGATTTGAGTGCCACCCCTCAGCCTATATGTTAATTCAGGTGCCCATTATCCCCCTCCACCTGTGACACATTCATAAAGAGTCAATGGGTTAATATGACGGCGGGAGATCTCTGAAGCCCGCCATGCCTGCCATGTTATTCCTGCTACGAAGAAGTCCAGCTGTACAATTAACATTGCAAAAATACCTTCCTTATTTACCCCCCCTCCTCCCAAAAATATATGATTGAATTGATTGGTGTTGCTTTACCATTCATATAACTCGGACGAGGATTGCATCGCAATCCCTGGACTGGCCGGCGGCTCCACCGACCGGAGCATGACAGCTGCATGGAAATACAAGAAGCTTCAGGCTTGGGACACATGAACCCCGGCTGGTCCATACACTGTGATGTAATCCTCATCCGAGTTATACAGCCATCTGACTGCACCCTTATCGGGGATGCCCACAAAGCAACAGCTTACCACCACGTACCACCAGAGTACACAGAACACGTACAACTGATCCTGAAAAAGAAGCTCTGGAGTTGCCTGAACTGAATTAAGGGGATTCAAGTGCGCCACGACGATAATCATTGTCTATGGAACCGATGGGGATGGCTGAGTACAGCACTCGAGTGCATACTTTTATTGGAGATTAGTTGATTCAGTGGCCAACTACTTCACTAGTTGTTGGACCTACAGTATATTTCTCCAATTGTGGCCAAATATATTAAAATGATGAAAGTTACATAAACTCTTCACGGTTTTACACAAAGTCACCTTTACCCTCCACTCAAGTATTATTAATTTTTTTGCACTCTTATATAGAGTAATTAATTTCTCAACACTTTACAGACATCATCACTGTCCCCATTGGGGTTCACAATCTGAATTTCCCATCAGTATGTTTTTATAATGTGGGAGGAAACCAGAGAACCTTTAAGAAACCCACACAAACACGGGGAAAACATATACGTAGAGTGGTTAAAGGGAATCTGTCAGCAGGTTTTTGCTTCCCCATCTGAGAGCAGCATGTTGTAGGCAAAGAGATTCTGAAGCTAACAATGTTGAACTTAGATTGCTGGCTGCAACCAATCTGTCACAATCAAGCAATTTAGTTTTAGCCATGTAGCAGAGCTGAGAGCGCTGCTCCCGACCACACCAGGCTCTCAATAGGGATTGTACATGGACAGGGAGGTGTCAATCACATCAGGGGTGTGTCAGACTGCCATGCTTGTGACAAAGTAGACCAGTAATGATAATTTCCAGGTGGTGAAGCCTTTAGTTTATGTAAACACAGATTGATAAGAGAGGCACAGTTGATTCTTGTTTTTTAACCCCTGCAGCTCACTGTCTTCAAATTACATGTCAAAAACCTGGTGAGTGGAACCTGGAAGCACAGGTCTGCAGAGGGCACAGTCAGAGCTCATACATCACTCCGGACACACCGGAAATATTGCATTACGCGTTTCCCGTGCATGCAGAGTGACGCATGCTCTCTGACTGTACCTCTCTGCAGACCTGCGCTTTCGGGTTCTGCTCCCATGCGCTCGCCATAGAAGGTAATGGCGGCAAAAGCAGAACCAAGCACAAGGGCACTGCATCTATGCGCCAATACGCTTGCCTGCTCTTTCTTGAAAGAGCACTTGCGCTAGCGCAGGCCAGGCAAATGCTGGGCACATAGATGTGAACAGGCCCTAATGGTACCTTTACACGCCGCCACAACAGGATGGATACCAACGGCAACTTCACGTGCACGAGCACGGCCGAACGGTTACCAACGGGAACCGCATCCTCTTTACACGCCGCCACAAGGTGCGCTACGCTACGCTACATTTACAGCAAGCTACATCGCCGGGTGTCTCAAGTAGCCATCTGTAGCTCAGCGTACCTCATTTACACAACGCTACAACAAGCTAATATGGGCGGACCTGGTGCAGCAGAGACAGCACATAGGCGTGCCACAATTGTGGATTACAAGACGTCCGTACGCTGATAGGACAAAGCCAGAACATCATGATTGGGCAGGCATCGCAGGATGCTGGTTAATACAGCACGCTCGAGCAATTGTGTAGTGTGACTGGTCAGCTCCTTAAATATGCCTCCCTATGCAGCGACTACCAATCGTCATGCAGGAGCTTCCACCAATGATCGCAGATGGGGCGGGGTAACACGGAGCCTGGGTGACGCCTTAGCTACATTGCAGCTACATCGCCGGATGTCCCGAGTTCCCTTCTGTAGCTTCTTTACACGCCGATACAGCTCGCTACAATCGGCGATGTAGCCATATGTTTATGGGCAGTGCACGGATACAGAGGTATCTGTAGCCGGCTGTGTCGTCCCGTCTTCAGACGCCGCTACTACGGGCGATATTGGCGCGACAAGCTACATTTGTAGCCTGTAGCGGGTTGTATCCATCCTGTTGTGGCGGCGTGTAAAGGTACCATAAGAGTAGGGTCAGTAAACTTAGGTTAGGTTAGGGTTTTAAAGCAGTTCTCCCCTATTTTATTAGCTTATTGCTGGAGTGATGACCTTAACCCAGAGGTCTCAAACTCCAGCCCTCCAGTTCATGTTTTCAGGATTTCCTTAGCATTTGACAGTTGGTAATCTAATCTCCTGCACCGGTGAGGATTGCAACTTTCAAATGCTAAGAAAATCCTGAAAATATGCACTGTGTGTGGCCGTCGAGGCCTGGAGTTTGAGACCCCTGGGTTAGTGGCACCAATCTTGCAATAAGCCAATAAAATATTGGAGTATTGCTTTAAAGATAGCAAGAAAAGTATAATTTACTTATGTGTCTATCCTGAGGATACAAAACGAGAGCTCCAAATCTTCGCAAAATATTAATTGGCAAAGAATAACGCACCCGGACAGGACTGAGTGCATAAAGTGGACAGTATAGATTTTACAATGTCGTATTGAAAAACAAGAGCTGCGATCTAATTGGTCACTATGGGTCATTTATATGTTTTACTTTGAAGCCTATTGTGATCCTCCCCATCATAGAGATCATTAGACTTTCCACTGCAGCATCATGTGTGAGATTTTGGGACGCTCAGGTCTTGCAGCAGTTAAAACACTCCATCAATTTGATTTACAAGTCTAAACACAAGTTGTGCCATCAGACTATCCACCGGAGGATTCAAACTTCCAGAAAGCTGCCGGTAAGACCATGTAAACCAGGTCTCTGTGGTACAGCAATAATAATGAGGGCATCTGGTGAATGCACATTCTAGCAATCACAAATTGTTTGCTGGTTGGATTAGATAAGCTTTTGTAATTTTCCTGTCAATATTAGTCATTTCCCAATGTTTAAATAGAGTTTTAACAGTGTATAAAAGCTCAGTATTTGCCTTATGCTACATGGCGAGTTGGAGAATTGAACACAGCTCACGACAATTATCAAGACAATTGCTCCGCAGTCTTCTGTCTCCTTTACATCCATGTGCTAGGCTGTATTCAATAATAAAGAAAAATGTGAGATTATTAATTATTGCATTTACATACACAAAGTGATCGCATTTTCTTTGTGATGTTAATGGTAACAAGTGCGGCTCCTGAATGTATTATCGTCTGCATTGTGGTCTAATTGTGGTCCAAATGTACCTCTCTATCACTTAGTGATTTGTGGGGTGAGATTAACAGAAATAAAAAGTAAAATGTTTTTCTGATATTCTATCGGGAGATGTTTATGCTATAAGTGTCCATATGTGGCCACCTTGTGGTTGTGAGTTGCATTGCAGTCTGTCATCAGTCTTTCCGGCACCTCATGAAATGTGTCCAGTTCATATGATAAATGATTGCATTCACAGACATAATGGGATCATTGAAGCCAGGTAGAATTTATTTCTTGCACTATAATGTTAAGCAAAACACTTCTGTTTCTGAACATTGCACCCAATCCGGAGACACTGTGTGTTGAACGCTGTGCCACCGACCTAAGGGAATCCACGGTGAATGCAGGGAGATCACAGCTGCCCTGTGCCCACGATCTGCATTCAGTGCATGGCAGCTTTTCCCTGCATTCACCTGCTGGAGCTCGCGTCCAACTCCGCGGCATTAAATTATCATGCAAAAGGCACAGCAACCTGCGCCACAGCTGTAATAACGCTGCAGGAAGAGGGGAGAAGCACAATGGACATAGGATTTCTAGAAATCCCATCCACTGTGCTTCTACTGTAAATTGCAGCGTTTTGGACTCAGCGACTTGCCGCGACTATTCCGGATCCTGTGCATGCACCCTTAACCCTGTTATACATGGTGGTCTAATTGCGGTAACCCCTTGCTTCTCCATACTAGTCTTCATGATTTATGCTGTGAGATGGTCAGAGTTAAAGAAAACAAAACATGGTTTTGTGATATTCTGTCTGGAGTTTATTATGTTACATGTGCTCACTAACGCATAAGCAACAGCAATGGTTGTAATGTGAGTTTCAGACTATCCACAATTTTGCTGGCATTAAGAGATAAAATTTACAAATTGCATCATGACACATTGGAGCACTTTAAGGTAATCATCAGGTTTTTGATGGGTAATCTCTGAGCAGAATGATGTAGGCAAAGAGACCCTGAATCCAACGATGCATCACTTAGATTACTGGGTGCAGTGGTACTGACACAATCAGAGTTTTTAGATCTAGCCATGCAGCAGAGCTGGGTGAGCTGCCCCGCCCACACCAGAATCTATATAATAATGTCTATAGATAATGAGCTGCTAATCTCAGAGGTGGGTGGAGTTGGACCTGAGCACATGTGCCTCTCAGTCGGGCTAATGATAAAGCTTCAGAAGCTGAAACTAAGGCTGGCTTCACACCACATTTCTGACATCCTGTTCAGTCTGTTTTGAAAAGGATAGAACAGGATCTGTGTTTTGCCTCCCATGTATCCCTATGGTGCCGGATTGGTCATAAATTGCCATCCGTTTCTGTGAATTCAGTCCGGGACTCATTTCTGTCCTAATTTTTAGTATCCTCAAAATTGGAGACTGCACCATTTTTGGGCTCGATGAAAAAAATGAATAAAGCGGGACAGACACAAATTCGGGGCGGTCCGGAGCACTTAACTTGGGAGTCCATGGTGCTGGATTTGGGAAACAACAGGATTGTTTCCGGATCTGATTTTAGTATACTGAGCATGCTCTGAAGAAATTCACTGCTCTGTTCCATGTGATGTGTACTTTCACTTTAGGAATGTATGTATATACACTGCTAAAGTGAAATAAAAGAAAGCAATGGTAAGAAAAAAAATGAATACTCACCTCTCCGCAGAGTGTCCCAGGAAGACGTCTGATCGCTGCAAGGGCCTAAATCAGTTGACCGAGCGGTAACTCAATCAGCTGATGTGTCACCTGACAGCATCAGCTGATTGGTTTAAAACCGCCTGCCCGCCTATCGGTTTTAGCAGGCGATTTACACCGATGAGCTGATGCTGTCAGGTGACACATCAGCTGATCAGGTTGCTGCCCGGTCAGCTTATTCAGGTCCTTGCAGCGATCAGATGTCTTCCTGGGACACTCTGCGGAGAGGTGAGAATTTTTTTTTAGCTTTCTTACCATTGCTTTCTTTCTATTTTGCTTTCGCAGTGTATGTAAAAGTGAAAGAACAGCCCTGACATACTTGCCAACTGCTTTGCAGGCTCGACTTCCTCCAGCTCTTTCTGTCACTCCCGATCCCTCAAAATCCCAGATCTGGGCACAGAAATGGCATCCAGAGTTACAAATCTATTCCTGTCCATGTAGTCCTGCAAAAAACAGCATCCACGTAGATAGGAACAAACCATGGTGTGAATGGGGCCTAACATAAAAAGTGAACAAAAACAGACTTTGTGATAAGAGACTCATTGCTGAAATCTGTGTATTAACCATAAAGGTACCGTCACACGGGCAATATTGCTAGGCAATTTCACTGGCAATTTGCTGGTTGCAGTGAAATCATGGATACATTGTTCCATTTGTACACAGCAACAAAATAGAACAATGTGTCCATGATTTCACTGCAATGAGCAAATTGCCAGTGAAATTGCCTAGCAATATTGCCGCGTGTGACGGTACCTTTACAACATATCTTCAGATTACTTAGCAAAAACCTGCTGACAGATTCCCTTTAATAAAATTTCATAAATGTAAAAGGCAAACACATCTGTAAGAAAACTTTATAGAATTACCACTAATAGCACAGTTGTCTGCATTTACATAAATGTGTGTGATTTCAAAGAATCAGAGAGAAGAGAGAAAAAAACTAGGAAGCTGTAAATGAAGGGAAATCGTATCATCATATAATGTCATACTAATAGTGCTGAGTAGTGGTAATAGTATAGTAGTAGTAGTAGTAATCTGCTATACCTCCCTCTATCACAAAAGTAATGTAATACCAGCAATAATAACATTATAAATAATCTTGATTAAAACACTGATAAACCACCAATCCCAGCTACAAAAGATCAAATGAAATCATTACCTATCTACTTAATAATTACTTGATTTGAAATTATTGCAGTTTTAAAATTATAATTGGCCAATAATAGGAAGAAAAAAGTTAGTCGGCAGAATTTTCGAACAGCTAAAACCAATGTGTGCTATATCTTATTTTCAGGGGCATTCAATCCCACTGGGTGGTATGGTGCACTGAGCCTCTTAGACACAGCCAGGACACACTGAGCCCCTTAGGCCGGCTTCACACCATGGTAGAATCAGGTCCGGGGCTGTCTGTGTAAACCTGACAGCCCCGGACCCGATTTTGCACTAATGCAGCCCTGTGGGGCCAAATGGAACCAGATGGCAGCTATGTGAGATCCGGGTGTATTCAGATTTTCCTCCCGAACACAAAAATGTTGCTTGCAACATTTTTGTGTCTGGGGCAAAAATTTGCCCAAATCAGATCCTCCCGGATCTGGGGTGATCCGGCGCTCCCTAACATAGGGGTCTATGGCTCCGGATCGCCCTGGTCCGACAAAAAAATCGATCCGGGAGCCAGACGCCGGGTGCTGAAGTTTAGCAGCGAGCCCTGCTAAACTTCAGCACCACCAGCTGTCTCCAGCAGAGATTTCAGGACTGCGGCTAGCAGGGATCATGAAAAAACATCAGCTGCAACATTTATGTGTCCGGGGCGAAAATTTGCCCAAATCGGATCCTCCAGGATCCGGGGCAATCTGGCGCTCCCTAACATGGGGGTCCAAGGCACCGGATCGCCCTGGTCGACAAAAAAATTGGATTCGGGAGCCGGGTATTGCTGAAGTTTAGCAGCGAGCGCAGCTAAACGTCAGCACCACCAGCTCTCCCCAGCAGAGATTTCAGGACCAGGCTAGCAGGGATCATGAAAATTCAGCAGCTGCAGCTGCGATCCTCGGAAGCCAGCTGCACACCGGACTCATATTTGCTCTCTGGCTCTGTTTGCAAATCCAGCGTAGCTATCTGATTCGCATCGGACCGCCCCGGACCGGATTACACCGGTGTGAAGCCGGCCTTAATTACAATGCATGATCAAACCTCAGTTTTTGTAGAAAGGAGGCATCAACTAGATCACTAATGTTGTGATTTATATAGAGGCTTTATTCCTACATGCTATCTGCTTAGGGCTAATAGACTCCCTGTAAGGTGTATATAGCATATTTGTATACTGCTGATTAACTGAGATTATAATATTCTATACATATTATTACTTCACACAGTGCAATAATATATTGAACATTGTGTTGTAATAGAGTTGAGTGAATCAGCCAAAATTTGAAATCAAAACATTTGTATTAATTTGGCAGGAGAAATTTGATTTGCATATAATTTGCAGGAAATTAAACCTGTAGTGAATAGTTTAAAATTGTATACCAATTATTCCTCGATACTCCTGTACCCCTGGCCCTCCTATAACCTTCAACTCACCCATACCCTCCAACCCTGTGATATCCTTCAACCTTCCCCAATTACCCTCCCATACCCATTGACCCTCCAATATCCTCAACTCTGTCTTTCTCTCCAACTCTGCGATATCCTTCAACCCTCCCCTACCCTAAGATCCTCCCATACACTCTAACTCTCCCATATCCTCTCACTTTCCCATACCCTCCGATTCTCCCATACCCTTGGACCCTCCCATACTCTCTTACTCTGCCATACCCTCCAACTCCCTCATACCCTCCAATCCTTCCGTACCCTTCAATCCTGCCATACCTCCAACTTTGTCATAGCTTCCATTCTCCCACAACCTTCTACTCTCCCATTCTGTTGCAGTTGTCAGTCTTCTGATTAGCTCCTCCGTTTTCTCTATTCTTTCTTCTGCCTTATTATTGTCCCAGTTTTTGGTACTGCTGCCCTTCTCTTTGCTCACGCTGTCAATGGGGTATGACGGACAGCATTGATGTTAGTGACATACATCACTCCCTACATGAGCCCACGGGACTTATAGAATAACATTAACACTCAATGCACCAAAAAGTCAGAAAGACTGAGTAGAATGTTAGATGACTGGGTCATATTGACATTGGTATGGGTAGGGTAAACGATGGGTGATTATTATAGTTATTGCTTTTCAAACCCTTTTCCACCATTTTGCTGGATTTGATCAATTAAATTTAATAAAATTATCACTTGTTTGATTCTGTAAATGTGTAGAAATATCTTTTTTGTTTAGGATCAATTCACTTACCTCCAAATAGAATGTAACGTAGACTAGTAAGACATAATACAAGAGTAGAATCTAAACTAATGGACCTAAGGCCACTTTTGCACGTGCTTTCTGTCCAGGTCCGGCAGATCCGGACAGAAAACCGCATTTGCCACCTAACGGCCGCACTTGCGGTACGCTTACGGCAAGCTCCATGCATTTCTTTGGGGCTTGTGGCAAGTGTGGCAAGTGCGGTATTGCCGCGATCCGGCACTTGCAGCAGTTGCAGCCGCCCAAAATAATCCAGCTGACCGCGTTCTTTTTTCGCGGCCGCAAGTGCCAGATCACGGCAATACCGCACTTGCCACACTTGCCACAAGCCCCATAGAGAATGCATGGGGCTTGCCACAAGTGTACCGCAAGTGCAGCCATTAGGCAGCAAATGCGGCAGATGCGGTTTTCTGTCCGGATCTGCCGGATCCAGACAGAAACGCTATTGCGAAAGGCCCCTAACCCTTTCCATTTTGTATATTGCCCATCATGTAAACTTCAATAACCACAGAGCAATCTTATCATGAAGTGTCAGACATTCGAGGGAGGATATTTTCTGCCAAAGCAAACTGTGTTCTGTTATTTCCTATTGACAATTATATGGTTAGTGCCGCCTCAATCCAACAATTTGGAAATGATTAAATTGTTAGTGACTATTGAATAAGCAGCTGTTTTTTTTATATAAAGCCTTTTGCTACAATTAATGTTATTAACCTCTTAACAACCTTAATTATCTTTCTTTTTTCTTGAGTAGATCTGAGTTTTACGTATCTTTTTTTATATCTTTTATGCATCTTTTCATTATTGTCGAATATGAATATGTCAAGTAGCTCGGCCTATATCAGACATCTGGCATTTGTGTCTCATTTACCGGAAAAGTCAAGAATAAATATACGAGGAACTTTTTATTTTTTTTCCCTGAAAGCTGCTCGTAAAATAAATCTAATGGCTCATATTCTCTTTCTAAAAAGCGGCAGATTATAGCCTTGATCCAAAAACAATTTACAGTATTAGGCAAATTTGTCCAACTGCCAAGGAAAAGAAATATCCTTCCTGATTGGTTTCACCTTGGTCCAACTGCCATCTGTCAAATCTCTCATATTCTGTCATCTACTTGGAACATATTCCTATTATTCTTTAAGAAATTATAGCGCAAGGAAATGATCCCAGTTCCATCAATTTGTCCGCATTGTTAAAATTCTCAATTCCCTTGATTAGTGTGTTGCTGTCTTGTGAAACCTTTCTGACTCTGTGATGTAGACAGATGAGCTTTTTCCCACCATTTGATTTTCACTGTAAGATTTCAAAATGAGCAAATTATCATGAATATTATAAGAGCCGCTAACTATTCACTGGAGTCTTCCGCAGGAATAAAGCAAAAAAAAGTCTTTAACTTTCTTTTGTTAACTTCAAACATCTGTGCGCTTGGAATCTAACTTTCTTCTCCCAACTACAATTTACTTTAACAGTCATCATAGCAATAATTACCTGCTTATTGCCCAATGTGAGGCTTCTCGGAGAGATTGATATTTGCCTTTTTTTTTGCATTTTTTATATTTATTTTTAATTTTTGGATTCCAGCTCAGTAGACATGTATTGAAAATGGGATCAAGGAGCATTGAAGCGACAGGCAGATAAATTAATGTGAAAATCGCTGTTTATTACCATGAATGTTTGAATGATAACTACGGTATGTTGGAAAAATTCTGATGGCCACTTTACACATCCTGAAATCGTCGTCCACTTCGACAAAAAGTCACGTGGTTCGTGCGTTGAAGCCGATATCGTTCAAGCGTTGTGTGGTGTAAATGTGCAATGCGACACAAGAATGATGCCAAAACGATATCGGGGAAGAATTGTGCAGGCTCTCCAACTGCCCGATATTGGATGGACGATCTGGCAGGATGGTTCTGTGTGACAGCCCAACACCGACTTGGAGAGCAACTTCCCCCATTTCACTCCCATGTTAAATGGTCGTTCCTGGGTCGCTCGTAAAGGGGGCGTAGACATCGCAGTTGTGTTGTCTGCCGATATCGCCCTGTGTAACATCTCCTATGCGATCTTGGATTTCAGCCAAAAAAGTGCGCGCTTCCGTGCTGTTGGATACAATATCGAAACAATGTTGGGACGTGTAAAGTGGCCATGAGTATTGAGAATAGTCTCACCGAGTTGTCATATACTTACATATGGCAGAGATATAAGATGTTGCAATTATTTACCATCTCGTGATCACTTTAAGTAACGGGGGTAATATATCCCAAGAGATTTTATTTTTATCAGGTTTTAAGTGTTATTGATATGGAATGAAAAAATGCTAAATTATATATAAAGGGTAAGTGTAATTTCATTGAAAAAAAAACACAATGCTGCACAGGTTGAATGATGGGTCACATATCAGCTAAGATAACGCTTTTTTGTGGCATGTGACTTATTTTCACACATTTTTGTACTCTTTTAAAAACTGAATTTTATGGCTGAGTTGGTTTGGTCAGCATCCCTCAGTGTCAGCCAGCACTGTGTGTGTCTTTCCACAGCTTCTTAGAGCAGGCTGATAGAGAGCAGTGTGATGTGCCAGCAGAGAAGGGGTTAGAAGAGATCCTGACTGAGCTGTGTGGAGCCAGATGACAGATTAGAAGCTTGTGCCAAAGAAAATGGAGTTTGCAGTGTTCCAGACATTCTGACATAGCTTAGCAACTGTGCTGTAGGCTGAGATAATCTGATACATTGTCTCCTCACTAGCTGCAGTCCAGAGCTCTCGCACAGTGTAGGCCCCTTACCCTTATATGGTTATCTGGCCGTATTCAGTGTGAAAATGGATCTGACTGATTATGAACATATGTCTTCATCACACACAATCTAGTGGGGACACCTTGTAAAAGGTTCACAAATGGTTTCCTTCCAGATTTCATTAATAAAATATATTTGAAAGCTTATTAAAATTGTCTTGCTCTACATTAACATTAAATAAAAATTTAAATGCTGATTACACTTTAAATTCATGTAATTCTGCATCTCTGATTTATGTTAAACAGGTTGTTCTCTACTAGGACAACCCCTTAGGATTCCACTTGATTCCCCCAATTAAAATAAAAACACTCTCCTCATCCTCTCATGCTGGCGCCGTTCTACACTGATGGTAATCAGGGCTCTTGTGAAATTGTGATATCGTGCGATCCCCATATCCAAAATTCTGCAAAGGTAATTTTAATAGTTTATTATTTGGCTGCAGCTCCCATCTGATCAATCCATCTTTATGGTTATAACCTATAAAGAAATCATAAACCACATACTTAGTCTTATGATGCAACCTCTTCTACAGCTTTACATTGACAAAAAAAGAAACACATGTAAGGGAAGCCATGACTATTCCAAATATAGTGTCAGACTATACACTATGTTAGTAGTTTGTAACCATAAAGATACATACGACTTCATAAGGAGGTTGGGGAGAAACTGGAGAATATTGTGAATTATGACTGTAAGACTCACCACTTACGTTTAAAACCATTTTTCAACCTACAGTTCTTCTAATATCATCTTTTCCCCCAAAATACATGCACACCTGACTTGTCCAAGCATTCAATTGTTCCAATGGGCTCAGGTGATTTAGCTGTTGCTAGAAATGTTGTGGTAACTTCACTTCCCTGGAGATAAAAGGATCAGATATGTTGAAATATTTTTCACCTCTAACATCCACTGTGAAGTTGGAGTAGTGAAGCTTCTTCCCCCTTTTGATGGTGCTTGATTGTACCTAAATTATTCAATAATAATATAACTTGTTTTTCAAAAACTCTTATTAGGTCACATTACCACATTCAATATTTGGTGAGTTTTTTACCTCACTATTTGGAGCCAAAAGCAGGAGTGGGACAATCATAGGAAAAGTATAATAGAAACACGTCACCACTTCTGTATTTATCACCCACTACTGGGTTTGGCTACAAATACTGAGGTCAAATCCTCACCAAATACTCAACATGTGACTAAGGTCTTATAATACATTATTTATGTCCAATACACACAGGCATGAAGTCAAACCATAAATGGCGATAAATTTAGTGAAGTGTAAAAATTACAAATGACGTGGGACAAAAGCATTGAACATGTTTAATGAAATTTACTTAATACTTTGCACAAAAGCCTTTGTTGCTGATGACAGCTTTAAGACGCCTCCTGTTTGAAGAAATTGGTCACGGGTTTTGCTGAGGTGGATTTTGGCCATTCTTCCACACAAACACTCTTCAAATCCTGAAGGTTCTGTCGGTTTCCTTCTATGAACTCTGAGCTTCAGTTCCTTCCGGTCAGGTGATTGGCTTGGCCATTCTAGCAGCTTTATTTCTTCTTTCTCTAAAACCAAATGAGAGTTTCCTTGCTGTGTTTTTGCATCATTGTCTTGCTCATATGTCCACGTTTCATCTTCGTGATCTTGTGAAATAGCAGCAGATTTATATCAGGAATGTCTCTTTACATTTGTCCATTCATCATCCTTCCTTCAATTACATTTGCCAGTGCAGTATGTGGAAAAACAGCCCCACACCATCATGTTCCAACCTCCAATATTCACTGTTGTATGGTGTTTTGGGGTGATATACAGTGCTTTTTGGCCTCCGAACATGGTGTGTATTATGGCATCCAATTTTGGTCTCATCTGACAAGACTATATTATTCCAGCATTTCACAGGCTTCTCTAAATATTGTTGAGAAGATTTTAAATGCACTTGACATGCTTTTTCTTCAGCAATCGAGTCATGCGTGCTGAGCATGCATACAGGCCATGGAGGTTGAGTGCATTACTTATTGTTTTCTTTGAAACAATTATACCTGAATATTCCAGATTACTCTGCCTGTCCACAGGTGATCTTTGCTTTTGGACAAATCTTCTTAAAAATGTTTTCACTCATCTGTATGAAATTTTATGAGGAACACCTGGTCATGGCTAGTTTATGATGAAATTATGTTATTTCCACTTACAGATCATGGCCCCAAAAGTGATCACTGGAACTTCAGTAGTTCAGAAATTTTTCTCTAGCCAATGCCAATACTATATTTTCCAACTGTAAGGTTGCAAATGTCTTGAGACAGCTCACTAGTTTAACCATAATGTGTTTCTTGTGTGGCACCTTGGTAATGAGACACCTTTTATAGGGCATCATGTGAACCAGCTGATATTATATTTCACTAAGTGGCAAACTTGCTTTCTTATTACTGATATATTTCAGCTGGTGTCCTGACTTTGCATGGCTTTTTTGCACTTCTCTTTTTTCATGAGTTCAGTACTTTTTCCAAATAACATCTCTTCTTATTACACATCAGTAAATGTCTGGACATCTATGATTTAATACCTTTAACTGTGTAAATTGGATGGGCTGGTACTGACATCTGGTGAAAAATTCATGCTCTGTCGATAATACTTTTAGAATTATACTTACTTAGAAAATTGGTGGTGTTCAATCATAATTCTATCCATTACTGCTGTATATATATATATATATATATATATATACTTATATTTAATTCAGGAAAATTGTAGATGGTCGGATTCAATGAACCTACATGTTGTATCTATTGTGGCATATGTAGATGTCAAATATTGGATTATGATCTTCGTTATAGTCTGACTTGATAATCAGCATGGGACTGAATCAGACACACACTCATGTTCTTTAATGGGCCATTATAAAGAACAGTAGACAATGAGCTAGATGAATAAAAGCCTGGCTATGAATCTCACTTTTGACTCTGATTAACTGTCAGATCATCTCTTACGACTCAGTAGGGTTTGCTTAAGGCAGTGGAACATCCGTTCATCAGCACCTATTCCGCACAGCATCTAATTGGTCTCACCTTCACCTTCCGTATGTAACATCCTCTCTTGCTGTTAGGCAAGAATTAGGCACTTTGCTCCCACAGCTGACCAACCTTCTGACACAATATCCAGATGTAATGTTGTAGATGAAAATATTAGCATCAATTGGAATGATTTTTAAAAATGAAGAATTGATATTTTCTGAATATGTTAGGCTAGGGTCACACTTGCAGATTTTACTAACGTTTTTGGAGTCTTGCGTTTTCCGAAAACGCATGCAAAAACGCACCCATAGGCCCCCATGTAAAAAAACGCATGCCCCAATAGAAAAAACGCATGTCTGGGTGTTTTAGGGTGCGTTTTTGGCTCAACACCAAAAAATACTGCATGATGCATGATTTTTTGAAAAACGCACCCAAAAACGCAGCATGCAGTATTTTTTGGTGCTTTTTCAAAAACGTATGCGTTTTTTTAACATGGGGCCCTATGGAAAATGCATGCGTTTTTATATGGCACTAAATGGTACATGCGGTTTTGCATGCGTTTTTGCATGTGTTTCAAGGGTCCCCCATACCTATCAGCAAAAACGCAGGTGAAAATGCAGGGTGCCAAAAAGCACCGTAAAAAGCGCATGCCAAGTGTGACCATAGCCTTAGATACAAAATAGTTTTGAATGTTAAAAAAGCCCCCATATTATAAATTAAGCAAAATCCATAAGCATGAAATGACAACCATGAATTTAATGTAACAGGTTAAAGTCCTACTTGCATTTATGTTAATAGTGTCATCTGTTTTCTATACTAGTGAACTGTGGAATCCCATAGTTATTTCAGATACATCTACAGATGTGTCCACCCTAAAAGGAAACCTGTCATGTAAAAAGACACGATTAACCTGCAGATATCCGGTTACTCTGCAGGTTAAAGGGTTATTAAGCTGAGTGCCAGCAGCATTGAAAGGCCTGCTGCTGGGACCAAATTACCTTTATACCTCCTGGCAGCTCAGGCTTTCAGTCATAGGGGTGTGGCTGGCCCACTTTCAGTCACTTCTCTGTGCATAGTATGTGGCAGCTGTAACCACGTCTTAAGATCTGGCTCTGTGCTCATGCAATGCCGAGTCAGCTGTAAGTCAATGCCGGGGACTGATTGATTGACACTGCACTAGCCGTGCCCTATGACTGAAAGCCTGAGGCTGCTAGGAGGGATAATGCTCCTTTCATAACAGCAGAGGAGCTCCCTGTGTGGCGGCTGTACAACAATAAAACACTATTAACCTGTAGATTTAATCGATATAGGGATAGTAAAAGCTTTAAATCTAAGGCTGGTTTCACACTGCCATTTTTGGGCATTGGTGTGAATCCATCACAAACTGGATGCATCCTCACCCATTTTTGGCCCCATTGACTTTCCTTTTTTTTTTTTTAACCCTTAATTTTTTATTGAAAACTTCAGATGTATTAAAGATACAAACAATTCAGAAGTAATGCAATTTTAACAAGTGGAAGGACACAAGAGGAGTACACATATGGAAATATCAGGTGGATCATTGCAGGCAAGAGGAGGGTGAGGCAGGGGAGGACACAAGAGGAAAGAGAGGGAGAGGAGGGATCAGTGTGTCTATAAAATAGTCATAACATGAGATAAGCAATAAAACAGAGACTGAAGATATTAATAGTGCAAATCCAGAAAAGGAGGCAGCAGACACATAGAGGGGGTGGAATACACAAGGAGTAGGCAGGTAGGACCCTGCTAGCGGCGAAGACCTCTTAATCAGATCCGACACTCTGGACCTCTTAACTGTAAAGTTTGCAAACTGTTTTTTTCAGGGTACAGGGGGGTAGAACCATAGTACACAGCTTCCCTGAATGCAGCATACACACTGCATTCAGTGGTGCTTTTACTTTTGAAAGCACCAGGGGGTGAAAGGTCCTCTTTAAAATATGAAAGCCCCCATGGTAGTGGAGATGCAGTCTTACTCTCAACGTGTTTCTGGCTTTTCGCCCTTGGTCAGTGTTGCTTCATATTGTACCAATGAGTCGGTCAACAGGGTAGGGGGTACTCGAATGTCTGGACAGGTGGTTACTTTAGTGGGGATCACAGCTGGTCGGTTCCCGTTTCTGTGACCTGGACCCTCATTGGCGGGTGGGGATGATGATGATTAGGGAATTCTATAATGTCGCCACCTGTGGTACCTGGTAATAGGGTTACCAGCGCTGCGTCCGGCCGCTGGGGTGATGGGAATGCAGCCTTGGTAGTAGAGCTCCCCGCAGGTGGAGCTTTACCTCAGGGCAGCGGGGTGGGTGAGGGGAGTTATAGTCCTCACCTCGATGATATTGTAGAAGCCCTCCGGGTGGCAGATAGAAGGAGAGCAGACACCAGATCTGCTCAAACAGTTCTTTACTTGCACCGGATGGAAAAGGTATACAGTACAGTCTGGTTTAACGGGGATTGTAGCTGCAGATTGTGGAGGATTTTCCAGTCTCTGGCAGTGGTGCCCTTAATTTGACATTCCTGGTCCTGCTCTTCTCTCTCTGTGCTCCCCCCGCGAGTCAAGTCCCTCGTCCTTGGTGTCTGTTACCTAAAGTCTCCTTACTTCTCGGTGTTGTGAACCCAGCTGCGGGACCGATGTTGGACTTCCTGAGGGGTGCTGTGGCTCCCTTATGTTGGGCCCACAGCCTGCCGGTCTGCGGTTAGGGATAGACTGTTGACTAACCGTCTCAGTGCCGGTATACCGGTCGTGACCAGGGTTTCCAGCTGGCTCCAACCAGTTCTGAAGTGGCCCCCTTTTGCGTCTGGGTCACCCCTCTCTTAAGAGGTGCCCTCTTGTCACGGCCATAGGGTCCCCTGCATCCGTCTCTCTTGCTGTCTTACACCGTCTGCCTGACACTACTGTCACTCCCTGTCTCCAGCTCTCTAGGCTCGACCCCCTGGGACTTACTGAATATACGGTCCCTTGTACTAAGGTGGCCTACTGTGTGGGTGTTGGGGTGCAGACTCTGTAGGGTCCTCCACATCCATGGCTACGGAGGCACTACATCTTCTGTTTGGGCGCCACACCAGTCGTTGGAGAAAAGAACAAAGAGTAAGTGTAAAGAAAAAAAGTATTGAAAAATACAACCTAAATGGCAGTATAGCATTGCTGGTATTTTAGAAGCCAAAATTTTAGAGAAGAATATTGCTGGCATGTGAGATTCATCAATATTATCTTTATGTGTGAAATTGGAGTAACATTGAGACTCGGTAAGACGCTACACATTACCGAGCCTTTCCGATTACTGTTATGCTGTATTTCCACTCTATATAAATACCTATTAAATATTTACATTGTTAGAATTTTTTTCTTTTTTTGCTGTTTTTATATTGGCTTTCAGGGATTACCTTATTATTTGTAGCATCATAGTCATTAAAGTTGTTATATTTCAAGGCTAACACTTTCACAAATCACCTTTTTCAGATTTGTAAAATATAGAAGATTTACTCTTAAACACAACAGAGTAGACTGAAAATATCTCGGGAACCTAAGGCTGGCAATCTAATCTGCGGGGTCTGCGGCAATGTCTGAGGCATCGCAAGATGAAGTGACTCACCTAGGGTCATACAAGGATCGAACACTGGATTACATCTACACTTCCCAATTACAAGCTCAGTCTTTAGTTTACAGAACTTTTACCAGCAGCACAGCTTTTTATCCTTAAATGTTCTTTCCTTTCATTTACAATCACATTTTTTCTCTCAAAAACAAAACTTAAGCTTGGTCTTGTTTGCATTTTGCTTCAGAAAATTCACAGCTGGCTAGCTCCATATGTACCATGTATTTCTGAAGGTTCTGTGCTCACAATGGTGTAAAGTGTCTGGATATATTTCTTATTCATTCTCTTGTATTAAACTTTAAATGGAGTTATCCAAGACTTTTTTCTTCTTCTACAGGACTAACACTTATCGGCAGGAAGTAGCTAACTCCATGCCTGTTCTATTGTGCATGGATCTCTCCCAGCTCAGGGCAGTCACTGAACCTCTTCTATTGGCAAGGAGTAGTTATCTTCCTGCCTGTTCTATTGTGCATGGATCTCTCCCAGCTCAAGGCAGTGATTGAACGTCTCTTATTGGCAGGGAGTACGGTAGCTAACTCCATGCCTGTTGTATTGTGCATGGATCTCTCCCAGCTCAAGCCAGTCATTGAACCTCTCTTATTGGCAGGGAGTAGCTAACTCCCTGCCTGTTATACTGTATATGGATCTCTCCCAGCTCAGGGCAGTCACTGAACCTCTTCTATTGGCAAGGAGTAGTTATCTTCCTGCCTGTTCTATTGTGCATGGATCTCTCCCAGCTCAAGGCAGTGATTGAACCTCTCTTATTGGCAGGGTGTAGCTAACTCTCTGCCTGTTTTACTGTATATGGATCTCTCCTAGCTCAGGGCAGTCATTGAACCTCTCTTATTGGCAGGGAGTAGCTAACTCTCTGCCTGTTCTACTGTATATGGATGTCTCACAGCTCAGGGCAGTCACTGAGCCTCTTCTATTGGCAAGGAGTAGTTAGTTATCTTCCTGCCTGTTCTATTGTGCATGGATCTCTCCCAGCTCAAGGCAGTGATTGAACGTCTCTTATTGACAGGGAGTAGCTAACTCCATGCCTGTTGTATTGTGCATGGATCTCTCCCAGCTCAAGGCAGTGATTGAACGTCTCTTATTGGCAGGGTGTAGCTAACTCTCTGCCTGTTTTACTGTATATGGATCTCTCCTAGCTCAGGGCAGTCATTGAACCTCTCTTATTGGCAGGGAGCAGCTAACTCTCTGCCTGTTCTACTGTATATGGATCTCTCCCAGCTCAGGGCTGTCACTGAACCTCTTCTATTGGCAAGGAGTAGTTATCTTCCTGCCTGTTCTATTGTGCATGGATCTCTCCCAGCTCAGGTCTGTCATTGAACCTCACTTATTGGCAAGGAGTAGCAATCTTCCTGCCTTTTCTACTGTGCATGGATCTCTCCCAGCTCAGGGCTGTCATTGACCCTCTCTTGTTGGCAGGGAGTAGCTAACTCCCTGCCTGTTCTACTTTGCATGAATCTCTACTGGCTCAGGGCAGTCACTGAACCTCTCCTATTGGCAGAGAACAGCTAACTCCCTGCCTAGTGCCTACTTTACTTTACATTAATCTCTCCCGGGTCAGGGTGGTCAGTGAAACTCTCCTTTCAGCAATTCTCCCACTTTCTGTGCTGTCACATTGACAGAGCAGGTTCCTCTCTTGGACTTTCCATTGTTGATGGGTTGCCACTGTTGATGTTCCATTGATTGACAGACGGCTCTCCGACGCCTAAATCATCAGAGGCTCAATGAGTTAGTTCAATTTGCATTGCATGAGCATTGTAGTGTGAAATATCATCCAATGACATTGATAGCCAACATAGGTACTAGAATTCAGAGTCCTTTGCACTGCTAATGCACCATCTCAAAAAGTGTAAAGTATGATACATGCACAGAATTCCCGGGTCTTATCAGAACTGGACATTCTAGCCTAGTGTGAAGTAGGAAGATGTGGCTAAGATCGTTTGGGTAATAGGAAAGAGTGGTAGGTTTGGGGGTAAGGTAAATTTAAGATTTTTTTATTTCTTAAAGGGAACCTGACCCCTCCAAATCACCCCCAACCCTATTAATACCTGTACCTGCACCCTAACATATCAGTATTAGTTCTCCTTTTCTATAAAAAAGCACTCTGTAACATTGGAATAATCAACAATATACACTTACAAATCTGAGACTTCTTGTCCCTGAATAAGTCTCACAGGGCGTCCCCTGTGAGACTCTAAGCCCTCCCTAGGTGCTCATATTCATGCCCTGAATGATCCACCCTCTCTCTCTCTATGCTGCTGTGATATGGAGCTGAAGGCAGGACTAATGATTTGCATTCTGTGAGTGATAGAGAGGGGGAGGGTAAAGCCTGCACAAGCAGAGTACACAGGCAGAGAAAGGGTGGATCCTGGAGCTGCAAAACAACACGCCCTCAGGGCTAAAGAATATAGCCCCTGCTAATTATAATCACTAATGAGTAAGTATTAAAACATTGTTATGCACTTTCACAGGATGCTTTTAGGAGACAAAAAGACTGTGAGATTAGTGATAATATGCTGCAGACACATATTTTGGTAGCTTAGGATGCGTTCTGGAGGTGACAGGATCCCTTTAAGCTTTCGATGGCCGTTTGTGGTTTAGTGGTTAATTTGACCAGTGACCACCATAGTATTGATAAACAATTGCCACACAATACAGTGGAAAATATAGTTGCAGAGCATAAAGCTCCTACATTGACCCTCTAATCATCATGTTACAAGTGCATCATATATAATATGTAATATCACTGCCAATTAGAAATAAAGTGCGTACACAGACCAAATAAAAAAGTTACATTTATTCAACATTTATTCAACATACTATACAAGAAAAGCTATTGAGACCTATTAAAGGGAACCAACCACCTCAGATGACGACTATAAGCAGTTAATACATGTCCCTGCACCCTACCTACACCGTTCCAGCTATGTTTTTGCTAAGAATATTGATAAATGCAAACCGAAATATACACTTTGTAAACTTACATTCCTGCGTACTTGAGGGCGTCTCCCTGTGTGTGCTGGGACTTGTTGGCTGTGCTCATCATGCCTGCTCTCCCCCTCCCTTATGCACGCCCCCTCTCAGCCTGCCATAGTGATGTGAGGCTGATTGCGTCATAAAGGGGCGGGGCTACCGGGATGCCGCGATTTAGCCCCGCCCCTTTATGACGCAATCAGCCTCACACAGTATAGCAGGCTGAGAGGGGGCGTGCATAAGGGAGGGGGAGAGCAGGCATGATGAGCACAGCCAACAAGTCCCAGCACACACAGAGAGACGCCCTCAAGTACGCAGGAATGTAAGTTTACAAAGTGTATATTTCGGTTTGCATTTATCAATATTCTTAGCAAAAACATAGCTGGAACAGTGTAGGTAGGGTGCAGGGACATGTATTAACTGCTTATAGTCGTCATCTGAGGTGGTTGGTTCCCTTTAAGGAAGGTTATGAACCAATTGTTACCCTGACTGTCAGCAGCCATTTGACAGTGAGCACATTGCAGGGAGCATCCCTGGTGGATGACCTGGACAGCATTTCATGGCCTGGGAAACCCTAAGGCCACTTCTTCACTTGGAATAAGAGGCTCAGCTTGTGCTCGGTCTTAAAAGATCACCAAATCAATCTGTTGGATTCAGAATCTCTTTACCTACATTATGTTGCTGTCAGATGAAGTAGGAAAAACCTGTAACAAATTCCCTTTAGCATTCTGTGATATCATATCTTTCTTGTGTATTAGTTTAAGAAAGGCTACATCTGTACTGGTAGTAAGCCCACTGGGTTCTAAAGCAGAGGTGTTTTTTTTTCTATTCATAGATTGTAAGCTCTTGTGGGCAGGACCCTCACTCCTCTTGGTATCTGTTGAACTGTCTAAAGGTACCGTCACACGCTGCCATATCGCCGCCATATCACTGGCAATTTGAGCGTGCACATCCCGAGAAACTTTTTCACATCTCTTTGGAGATTTCAAAAGTAGCGATTTCGAGTGCGATCACCGGCGATCCTGCGTTCCGGAAATCGTATGACCAATACTGGAAGTGATCTCCCCTTCTCACATCGCCATGTCACATGCCTCCTCCACATCAGCGATGTGGGCGTAGTTTTTGGCTGCAGCGAGGAGATAGGCGTGCCAGAGTGTGTTACACCACGCCCCTACCACTCCGATTGGCCTACACAACTGCGTTAACATTGGTCAGCCAATGGGAGCGCTGGAGCTGCCACCAATCACTGCAGACGGGGATTGGAAAACAGCACGCTCAGGCACGCCTCTGGAATTGATTAAAGATTGTCTGAGCTCGCTTTCTACATCGCTATCGCCCTGTCACTCACCACAAAGCGCTGAGGTCACCTGGTGGTTATCGCCTGATTTCGCTGCAGAGCAGGGCAATCAGGCGGCGCTCCACCGGCGATTTCTCGCCTTAGAATCGCCCAGTCACACACCACTGCGCACAGGCAATGTGGTTTCCACATCACCCAATTCGGAAATTGGCAACAAAATGGCCGGAGATATCGTGGCATGTGACGGTACCTTTACACTGTAATGTCTCTGTCAGTACATGTCCCCTCTGAATTGTTTAAATTGTGAGATTCTAATGAAAAAATATTATTATTATTATTATTATTATTATTATTATTATTATCCTGTTTTATAAGCACTAAACGTATATGTTGACATTTTTCAAAAAAAGTTTAAGATATATTAAGAAATAATAGCCACGGCTAAAAATTCACACACATAGGCACCAAGTCTCACATTTTGTATGCCAGGCTTGATGAAAAGTGCAGTGGAGTAAGATATGCTAAAAATGTGGACCACGAAAAGACATGATCTTCAGCCAGGAACTGCAGGACACTTCTGTGTGTGTGTATTTGTGATGCTTTTGAGGCATGAGTAATGATGAATTTGTTGGTCATGATGGTTCTCTTTGCTAAAATTCATCCACTTTTCAAACAAATCTGGAGCTGGGGTAAACATGCTAACATAAACTGCAGAAAGTATTGGTGATTGGTGAACATATAGGAGATGTAATGATTATTTGTTATGTACAGTAATTAGATTGCTTTTATACAATCAGTGGAAACACAGGAGGATTATTGTTAATTGCCATGCTGTCCCTGTTAGAGATAAGTGAAAATTTGCAGTTCGGGTTCAGGCGGTGCACTTTTTGGCACACTATTTGTGACCCCAAATTGACCTGAACCTCAACGGATGTCACTGATTGGCAGTTCTGCCCACACACAGCTAGTTATAAGTAAAACAATTCCTGGGGAGGGAGGATGTTTTTTTTTTTTCAAATTAGTTTTGGACTCACACTTCACCCAAAACTATGGCTTTAAGCCCAGTACGAGCCATGTGCAGTGTTTGATCAGCTCGCCAAGCACCAACTGTACCCGACGTGAGTGATGCATGCTCCAGTGCTTTGCAAGTGTAGAGCACCCAGTATCTGAAACCAAACAGATTTTCTCAACACCGGAAACCAAACCTCGTTAGGTGCGCTCTTTTCTAACCTTTGTATTTGCAACTTGATATCATATCAAGTACAGTTCCAGCACTTAAACTTACCTGTGATTTATTTAACTTGGTCATAAATCTGTAATTAATTGAGAAAAGTTCTGTGACTTCAAATCTGTTCCATACATCTAAACATCTAAGTCTAGGGTCACACTTGCATTGTGGATGCGATTTTCCATGCAATTTTCACACTTGGATTGTGTGAAAATCGCATCCGAATTCGCATCCATAGACCCCAACACAAAAAATGCATGCCCCAATGCTAAAAACGCATAGCTAAAGTGGCATGTGATTTTGGCGTGCATTTTTGGCTCAGCACCAAAAAACGTCTCTTGAGACATTTTTTGGTGCTTTTCCAAAAACGCATGCGTTTTTTAACATGGGGCCCTATGGGTCGTTTTCGCATGCAAATTTTAAGGCTGCTCCTGACCTAACTGCAAAAACGCAGCCCAAAATCGCAGGCTGTCAGGAACAACCTTAACAAACGCATGCAAGTGTAACCCTAGCCTTAATGTTATTTTTCTGCAGAACCCTGCACCCTTATTCTTCAAACCTTATTTGGTCAATTGGGGCAGACTTAAGAAATGATAAAAACAAGGCTGTGTGTGTCTATACCTTTAAGCGGCCAATTATTGTGTTATTATCCTATCCTTATAAATCACTAGTTTCTTTATCCTCCAATAAATCTATATGAGTTTGCTATATGAAGTAATCCGCCAGTAGTTTTCATTTACAGAGCACATAAATGTGTCATTTCGATGTCACCGCCGTCATTTTCCCAGTAAATAAGATTTCTTATTGTGTTTGCAAACAATATTTGTAGTTATAGATATTTGCTTTAATATAGACTAAGAGGCAAAATAGATCAAGTTGACCTTTCCGAGCTTTCCGGGTCCTTATCACATCTGGCATTTTCCAGCGTATTATTACATCTCCTTCTCTTCAGTCTTTTATTAGAGTGAATGGAATATAGCTGAGGGAGTTCTCACTTTCTTCCAAAATAAGGGATGTGTTCATCTACGAGTGTCTTGTCTTACTCCCTATCAAATCGCTGTACACCAGAGAATAACAGAGGGAAAACTATTAGCATGGTAGCAATTGCTCATGGTTATACTGACATGAAGGCACTCAAGCATGGTCATCAAAATCCTCCGTGGAAAACAGGATTTTCTCTGACAGATTTCCTTCCATAAATGTATTAATAACATAAAACGAGAGCAAAAATTGATGACCTTGCACATTCCTCATAGAAAAAAAAAAATCGAAATTCATGGTGTCTGTCAACAGACAAGATAAGGCCGAGTGTTTTATGCCTTTTCCGTACATACTTATGTCTCCATTGGCGGCATAAGTTACTTCTGACAGTCTTCAAAAATGATTCTATTTATAAGGAGAACTTCTCTGATGAGATGAAGTGCTTGTAATCAGTATTCTTCCCGTGTGAAGCTGTTACTTTAACTGACATTTGCAGCTATTTAATTGCATATTGCAAAGTGCTCGCGAATATATGTCTTTCCTTCAGAAAAATAAAAAATAAAAAAATTCCCAGGAACCAATTAATGTGGTTTCATTTATCAAACAAGGCAGGGTTGTTCTAAATACTAATAATAACTTTGTAACAATATATTTCCGTTCGCCTGTCAATGCCGAATCCTGTTACACACTGCGGATCAGCCAAGGGAAAGGATTTAATTATGAATTTCAAAGTCCTGCTAAGCACCACAATTTCTTCTCCTTCCTTTTAAAGCTGCATTTTCTAGCATTTATAGAACCTTTGAGTTTATTTTTTTTTTGGTTGGTATTGACGTCTTTGTATAAGCAGCCAGGGGATATCAGTTTTCAATGTTCCCTAAGTCGGTGGTGAAGGTGCAATATTGTGACATATTATGTGTCTTCAGCTCTGCCATATCAAATAGCATCCGGAACGCCATTGTCACACCATTTGTCATTTTCTAAATCAATACCACTGTACAGCATTTTAGTATTTTTCAATCAACTGAATTTTTTTTCCCGTCTCCTGAGTGATCGACTTAAAGCTTTTTTTTTTATAATGTGGAAATGAGAAGCAAAGTAATTCAGGTCAATGGAATCATTCATTATTTATTGGGGAGAAGAAAACAATCATACAATGTAATAAGGAGAACGACTTGTATAAGGGTACTTTCACATCAGCGGTTTTCGCCATTCGCGGCAGATGCGGTGAAAAAATCGGCTAATAATATAGAAGAAAAAGTAGAAAATTAAACAACCTATCAGATATATAGATATATATATCCAGAGATAAAAGAAGAAAAAAGCAGCAAACTCACCAGCCAATGAATTAGAGTCTCCTTTAATATGCAGATAGGGTTACATAGCGTGAAGTGGGGAGCAAAAACAGTGGACAACAGCACCCGTTTCACGCTGAAAGTGCTTCTTCGGGTCCTATCCTATCCTAGGACCCATAGAAGTGCTCTTAACATGAAATGGTTGCCGTTGTCAGTGGTTTTTGCTCCCCCTCCCTGCACGCTATGTAACCCTGTCTCCACATTAAAGAAGACTATAATTCATCAGCTGGTGAGTTTGCTACTTTTTTCATCACTGGATGTCTGAGTGTCCATATCCTGCAAACACTGGTGTGTCTGACAATTTGGAGATATTGCTAATTTGGGTTTATGCTTGGTGCTAATTCATTTCTTCTGTTAGTTGCTCATATATATATATATATATATATATATATATATATATATATATATATATGCAATCTTGGGAACAACTAAGATCCTGCGCAGAACCCTCAAACTCCTAGGCTTCTGGTAGAGGAGCCAAGGTGAGGAAGGACAAATAATCACCCCACTGTGTATATATAGGAATTAAGGGCTGGAAAGTGCCAGGCTCTTACACAAAGATTGGGGGGTCCAACTAACATCACTCCACCCCTGAGCCCATTATTTTAGAGCATTGTGGTTGCTTCTATTCACCAGGAGGAGCCAACTGCAACACTTGACTGCAGTGGAACGCAGAGGCGAGCACCTCGAATACCAATGTACCTATTGGCACATTACAAGTCTGTGACAAGAGTGACACCAGCAAGACTACCCAATCTTCTCAACTCTTATTGTTTTGGGTCCCGTAGGTTCTAAGTGTAATGTATGTAGAACATGCTTCTTGTAAAAATAAGACATCCTCTTAATATAAGCCTTAAAGGAAACCTGTCAACAGGTTTTTGCAATGTCATCTGAGAATAGCATAATATAGGACCCGAGATCCTGATTCCAGCGATGTGTCACTTACTGGGTTGCTCAGTGTAGTTTTGATAAAATCACTGTTTAATCAGCTAGAGATTATCATTAGCAGTCTACTTAGCCTGCTGCCAAGTAGACTGGCATATTTACAGACTGCTAAATCTGCAACAGAGAAAACACTAATTTTATCAAAATGACAGCAAGCAGCTCAGTAAATGACACATCGTTGGAATCAAGATCTCTATTTTTACATTATGCTGCTCCCAGATGGCATGGCAAAAACCTGGTGACAGATTTCCTTTAAGATATTCTTTGATCAAAATGTAATATACAACCTTGTCTATTTTCAGGGAAACACAGTTTATATATATTTCTATATATGTATATTATATATTATACTGTATATATACATACTGTTTGTCCCTGAAAGAGGCAGGATTGTATATTAAATTTTGCTCCAAAGGATATCTTAAGACTTATTTTCAGATGATGCCTTATTTTTACGTGGACCATGATCTACATTCATTCTTGAACAAGAGTCAATACTTGATGAAATATAGTCATGACTATAGCCTTTGCTCTCATGTCAGCAACCCATTCACAGATTATGTCTTCCATAACAGGAAATTAGTATTGCCGACCTGCACCATACTTGCACTTCTTAGCATACCCTTTGTAGCCAGTTGACTGAGGTTATTGCCCTTTGCTCCCATTTTCAGACCATTTCGATATCCAACATCTTCTTTTTGCAGAAAGCAGTACATTTTTACTCTGAAAGTCCTCAACCATTACTTTCTGGCATTAATAGCTCTCCCTTTTAGCACTCAGTCACCTTTTCTTACAATGAAAATATTATTATGATATTTATATTGCTCACCTGTTTATAAATGTTACTTTACAGTAGCAAATGAAAGATAGATCCTTCCCCAAGTAAAGCAGACACCCTCAGAAGAATCACACTCAGAAGACCCCATGAGACCCAAAACAATATGATTTGGTGAGTGCCTTGCTGTAAAGCCCCCATCACACTAAGTGAGATCGTTAGCAACATCGCTGCTGAGTCGCAAGTTTTGTGACACAACAGCAACCTCAACAGCGATCTCACTCTGTGTGACACGTAGCAGCGATCAGGCCCCTGCTGTGAGATCGCTGAACCGTTCAGGACCATTTTTTCGTCGTTGAACTCCCTCTGGGCATGCTGCATCGCTGTGTTTGACAGGGACAACGGCCAATGATCTCAATACAGCACTCGAGTGTGACAGATTCCCAACAACCACTGGATCGCTGCTGCTTGGTGAGATCTGACTGATTGACATCTCACCAGTGATCACATAGCGACGCTTCAGCGATCCCGGCCAGGTCATATCGCTGTCGGGATCGCTGGAGTGTCGCTTAGTGTGACAAGGCCCTAACACAGATTGGGTAGTCTTGCTGGTGTTACTTTCGTCACAGGTGCGTAATGTGCCAACAGGTACCTTGGCGTTCTAGCTGCTCTCTTCTGCATTCCACTGTAGCCAAGTGTAGAGATTGTCTCCACCAGGTGAATGGAAGCAGCCACAATGCTCTAATGTAATGGGCTTAGGACTGGAATGACACTAGCAGAACCCCCCAAGCTTTGTGTGAGAGCCCGTCACTTTCCAACCATTATTTTTCTGGGTCTCAGGGTCTTTTGAGTGTGATTCTTTTTGGGGTGTTTTCTTTCCTTGGTGAAGGGTCAATCTCTCCTGTTGTATTCTATTGTCAATTGATTTAACTTTTTTACATGTACAGCTGCTTGGACACTATTTAATTAACTTTTTTTTATTAACTATAACTAGGGCTTATTTGTAGCGTAGGGCATTCGAGCATCCTCAAAAGTCCTGAAAAATAATACTAGGGCTTATTTTTGCGGTAGGTCTTAATTTAAGGGAAACTGGGTATAGATTATGTTGCTTTATATTTCTGATTTCTTTACTACACAATAATATTAAATCAGCTGCCATGTGTGGGGAAAGATGCGGGGTCATGAATATACATCATACATTCTTAACGGCTTAAGACATTGTTGTTACTTGGAGACGTATGATACACTTCATAGAAATGAGAGCTGTAAGATATTTACTAAAAGCTGATTATACCGTATGTGTGTTTGTTTTTGTGTATTTGTGACATGTTAGACCAATCTCTACCCTGTGACCTGCTGTTATCTTACATGAGGCATATAAACCACTCATTGGCGTTTTGCTTCTGCTACCAGTCATGTTCTGTCTACATTAAATTTTGATGGGCTTTCTGCACTCTTCATTATTATTCTGTGTATAGGGTCTGTAGTTTTATTTATCTTAGTATTGCCTCTGCTCCAAAGATCTAAATTCACCATGATGCGGAGTGAAGTGACCCGCCTCAAGGGCATATGTATCTCTACTAAACAATGAATGCTATTAGTTTTCTGTCCTGCTGACAATGATGACAAAAGCATTCGCAGTAGCTCCTTCCACACATTGTTATTTTTATGTGAAAGAGCAAACTACACCTTCTAAAATCACTTTTACATAACACATACAAGTAAACGTGATAACTTTGTAAACTATAAACTTTCAAGCGAACAGCGAGCAACAACCAAGCCAAGACCCATCACTCCATTTTTTTAACCCCTTCACAGTTCATGATGGATAAATAAGTCATAGAACATGTCAGGGACTTGCTCAGTAGCAGAACCTGCTCCTTTGACATTAGATACTGGCTACCAGGCTGGGACTGGCCCACACTATAACAGGAGAATCCTCCAGTGGGCCCCTTTGTAGTTGTATGTCAGTTACCCCCAAGTAGTTGGCACAATACACTTGTTTCAATATGTAGAGATAAAGGAACTATCTCATCATTCATTTTACATACTACCCAGTATATTGTTATATAGAAGCATATGTGAATTAATATTTGCATGTAGTTGATCAATGGCCCCTAGTGTCAATGTTACTGATGAGAAGTCTGACACTGCTGGCTACAATTATGACATCTGCCTCTGATGGCCACTTTACACACACCAACTTTTCTGTCCAACTTCTGAACAACTTACTGGTTGCAGTGAAATCATGGACACATTGTTCCATTTGTACACAGCCACAAAATGGAGCAATGTGTCCATGATTTCACTGCAACCAGTAAGTTGTTCAGAAGTTGGACAAATAAGTTGGTGTGTGTAAAGTGGCCCTAACTGTAGCCAGAAACATGCCCGCTGGTCACTGCTTTTAACCTGATAAATTCTGCTATTATTCACTGATAGGTTGCTATAACAATGCGAAACCTGCTGGAAGCCTCCTTGCCTGTCATGTGATTTCTCCTGTGATGTCATTAGAGACAATGATTTTTACTATATACAGCAATAGTGCAGTTTTGCTTTATATAGACAATAATTATTGATATAGACGATTATAGGTTCAAGTCTTCCAAGGGGACAAAAAAAATGTAAAAATTAGGAAAAAGTTTTAAAAATTGATGAAAAAATAAACAAAAATTGGAATCAGATTTTTCCCCGTATATGTAAAATTTGGTATTCCTGTGTCCAAAAATAGTCCAATTTATGTAAATACCAACATTTCTGGGAAGCTTATAAATACACATCTTCATTACAATGGCCTTTCACTGGTATATATTTTAATATCATAAAGAGTACTTCATAAGGTTAACTGCTGTCCGTATACCCCATTAAAATACATATATGAGAATTCCCTATTCTGGCAGACTCAAGTCTTCAATGATTTACAAGGACTCCCATTCCTCTACTAACATTACTTTTCTCCTTCAACTGCCAATGTATGGGAAACGTAGAACCTGTATGTGGCTTTCACACCAAAAAATCTGTATTTTGTGCAAATACATGGAATTGGGTTAATTATCTGATACCCTGGTGAGAAACATTCTGAAAAACAATTTTCATCAGTATATGGAGAATGACAAGTCACACAGCTGAACTTTAAGGACTATAGAGGAAGGTATTAAATGGAAATGATGATTCAATGTTGTGGAGTCCTTAGTTAATGAGAAAGAGGTCCAGTCAAAGTTAATGTTATAATAAGGAAATTAAGGTTGTCACTATCACTAGAGATGAGTGAACGTCTGGATGTTTGGGCTCGGGTGCTTCCTGAGCAAAGGACCTGAGTGTGACCCCGTACATCCTCAAAAGTCATTGATTGGTTGTTCTTCTCTTCACATACATAAAGATAAAAGACTTCTGGGAGGAAGAGGAGGATAACTTTTTTTTTTTTAATTTTTCACCACACTATGGATGATATTGCAGGATTTAACCCCAGTTCAAGCCAATCACACACTGGCCAGTGGCTCACACTGGCCCAACCACCCAGCATCCTGGAGCACAGTAATCCTGACTCCAGCACATAGAAGAGGGAATTACCTTGAACTCTAGCCCTGAACAGTCACCGAACAGGTTTGCTAATATCTAACTATCATTATCATGGAAAGGTATCCAGGAAGGTAGTGATGCACTATGCCATTCTGTTTTACGTGGCGTTACCCAGAACTCACCTTTAATTCTACTACAGGGTCTCCATTTTTAACGCTTAGACCCTAATTGTAAGAGTTATATTCCATTATATATTTAGTAACTCTGTGCTACACATTTTCTAATATGTTCATCATGAAATCCTATTTCTTCATTTCATCTCATGGACAGACTCTATTTAAAGTTGATAGTTAAGCGACAACGCAGATGAGATAGTACACGTGTCATTCCATTTGCAGTGAAACACGGAATTAATTATTTCAACCTTCCGCTACCTAATTGGTCTTGAAAGATTATATCTAATAGTATTAAGCTGACAATATAGTGCAATTTGTAGGAAGAAATGACTTGACAGGGCAGGTCATAGTTGCAGTAGGTCTTACAAAGCATGGCGATAATGATATCAATAGGTTAGATATTGAATTGGCAGATCAGCATCATCGGATGGCTCCAACTCATCATCTAGGGAGCTTTTCCTGCTGATTAAGTCTCAGTTTCATAGCAGCAGATCTCATCTTCACATTCATTGTAATGTTTGACAGGTTCTTGTAAAATGTTGTTTTTGGCATTTTTAGAGCAACTTTTATTTTTAGCTAACTTGGATGACATGTAAGTGTAAGTATTGTTGTTTTGTGTTAATGCAGAGAAAAAGATTTAAAGAAACAGATTTAAAAGATACATAATTTGCATTTTTTCTTGAGTACACAGTATGTAGAAAGGCGAAGATGTTGTGGAGTATTTTTATATCTAGGTATAGAAATAATATGTTCAAAATAAAAGATATAAAATATCAGCTCACCAGTCCAAATAGATGTATTAACTAGGGTACGGGGCATGGGATAATCCTGGGCCGGTTCCCAAGTAATGGAGTGAAGCAAGGAAGGAGTCATTATCCAGCTTTCAAGCAAAAATGGTAGAAAGGGAGGATTTCTTTCTTACAAAAACATTATTTTATTGCAAAGATTTAAAACCATAAAAAGAAAACATGTTTTGAGCATGAACTGCTCTTAACTCATGCTGAAATCATTAACCAAGCATTTTCTTTTTTATGTTTTTAAATTTTTGCAATAAAACAATGTTTTAATTTGAAGAACCATCCTTTCTTTCTACAATTTTTATGGGAAAGCTGGATAATTACTCCTTCCTTCCTTCCTTGCTTCCTTCCTTCTTTCCTTGCTTTCTTCCTTTCTTCCTGGAACAATATTAGCCACTGGCTTGATATAACCCCTGATATGGAACCCGAGATAACCAAATTTAAAGCAAACTAAAATGTATATTTTTGTTACGCGCTTAGGTGGCGCTGACATTGCTGGATGCTGCTGTGTATGTTTGTCTTTAAGAGCTGCATGTTTAATAGTTGTTAAGGTCCTGGCCTCCTGTGTTGTGATGCAGAACTGCATTCACTATTAGGTTCAACTCTGGTTGAGGGGTTAATGTGTGACTCACCTGAACTCCCCTTCCCCTAGCCTTTAAGTAGCCTCTCCTTCCACCAGGTGGTGCTGCTGATAGAGTTTCACTCTATGCCTGGAAGCCATGCTGTGCTGACCAGTGTGTTTGTGTTGCTGAAGTCCTTTCCTTTAGAGTTGCTGTATCCCAGTTCTGTGGAGGGAGGTGAGGGGGGAATAGCGCAGGGCTTGTGGAGGAGGTTAGGGAGAAACTGGAGGCCCAAACCTTCTCTCCATCAGAGATACCTTCGGGATCAGGACCATTCTGGGTTCCTAGACTAGGGTCAGACTAGTCTTCCCTGGTCACCCTGCCCATAACTGCCATTCCCTCATCAGCATTCTCACTACACCGTGACAATTTTTGTGTTACTCAGTGGAGAGATGTTTATGTTCTATGTGTCTATGTGGACACTCAGTGGTCGTGGTGTGTATTGTAGTCTGTCTAGGATTTCTCTAGCCTATTATTACCTTTTAAATTTCTAATGTGAGAAATTGAGCCCTTAATGCAAATTGCTGAAAGGTAAGGATGAAGATATCTGCACAGTATGTCTGAAAATTATTCATTTTAAATGTATGCACACAAAACTCGAGGAGCCCATAGGAATTGAGAGAAAGTCAATGTAATTGCACACCTATAAAATCTTCCTCCCAATGTACAGATGGAAAATTAATGTATAGATTAAAAACCCAATGAATATTAAAGTGAAGGTTCACCTTTACACAATTTATAGCATGATATTAATGGGACGACCCTACTGACATAACGTGAGGATCGGAAAATCTCTCGGTTTTAAGCCAGGCTAAGATTTCTACTAGCAATCAGTGGTGTTTCCAGTGCACACATGCCTTGCAATGAAATTGATTAAATAAGTGAATGATGGATTGATTAATTTTACTTATTTTTAAGATATATGTTTTACTGATAACAAATTAAGTAAAATGTTAAACTATAAGGATACAGAGATAACAGTTTTTATTAAAACATTACGCCAGTGATATTAACAGGGAGAAACTAATAGAAAATAATTTAAAAAATTGCACATACCGTGCATTGTTTATGTCCTGTAGCCTGCATGAAAGTTTTAGTAGAAACAGTCTTAACGACATTATCCAAAATAATTCTTAACAAAAAAGAAAAGATCAAACAATATGTGAAGCAAGAAGCCGGTTTTTGAACACTCCAGGCAAGACTTCTATCATGTTATACCTGGTGGAGACGAACACTTAGATGTGGCAGCAATCTGCAAGAGCTAAGAAATATGTAAACATGTAAAATTTCTCTTATTTTACATTCCATTATTGCTATTTTTACTATTTTTATGCATTTTAGGGTATTAGAATACAATTTAAATTGTCCTCTCACGAACCCTCCTGCCAAAACCAGCAATCATAAGGCAATACGGTAGCTGGGTGGCATGTAGATTCAAAAGGGAAACAACCACAACCTCCTAATTGTACAATGCATTATAAAAGTTTTATTCTTACACAACTATTAAAGGCTGTTTATTTTATTTTATAGTTTCAACTTAAAGATCTATTTAAAGGGATTGTCCGGGCTAAAATGATATTTCTGCAGTCACTGCAGCTGCTACAGACCCAAGAGAAGGAGATCTTTGTGATTAGAATTAGGGTACTTGATTGTGCCGTCCGCCCGTTAAAGGATGCAACATGGACATCCAAGATTTTATTAGGTGAAATAGATTTTATTTCTCTACGTGTTTCGTGGGGTTCACACCACTTCTTCAGGAGAAATCTTTACCAGATTATACAGGGTGGTCCATTTATATGGATGCACCTAAATAAAATGGGAATGGTTGGTGATATCAACTTCCTGTTTGTGGCACATTAGTATATGGGAGGGGGGAAACTTTTTCAGATTGTTGGTGACCATGGCGGCCATTTTGAAGTCGGCCATTTGGGATCCAACTTAATTTTTTTCAATGGGAAGAGAGTCAAGTGACACAAAAACAACGGTGTGCTTGGTATTAACATAACTTTGTTCTGTCATAAGTTATATACAAGTTTATGACCACTTACAAAATGTGTTCAAAGTGCTGCTCATTGTGTTGGATTGTCAATGCAACCCTCTTCTCCACTCTAGACACACTGATAGCAACACCGCAGAAGAAATGCTAGCACAGGCTTCCAGTATCCGTTGTTTCAGATGCTGCACATCTTGTATCTTCATAGCATAGACAATTGCCTTCTGATGAGTGATGAGGCAATTTTTTTTGTGAATGGTGATGTTAACAAACAAAACCACCGCTATTGGTCTGACACTAACCCACAGTGAATAGATCCCTCCAAGACTGTTGGAGCATAAAAATTGATGGTATGGTGTGGAATATGGTGTACAAAGATAGTGGGGCCACTCTTCATGAATAGAAATCTCAATGCCACTGGATATCTGAATTATGTAGCAATTTTGATATGTCACATAACCTTCTTCCCATTGAAAAAAATAAAGTTGGATCCCAAATAGCCAACTTCAAAATGGCCGCCATGGTCACCACCCATCTGGAAAAGTTTTCCCCCTCCCATATACTATTGTGCCACAAACAGGAAGTTGATTTCACCAACCATTCTCATTTTATTTAGGTGCATCCATATAAATGGCCCACCCTGTAGATTACTCCTGAAGAAGTGATGTGAACACCATGAAATGCATAGAGAACTAAAATCTTCTTCACCTAATAAAACCTTGGATGTCCATGTTGCATCAGTGGATGGGGGGGGGCAACACAATCAAGTTCCCTGTTCTAATCAAAAGATCTATTGATTAAAATGTATTTTTTTCTTTGGATAACCCATTTACAGACTCCAAATTCTATGGAAAAAAATGTAATACAATATTGTGATCTGCTAGCAAAATTCTTTTGTACACTGAAACTGATACCACGACCACTGGGTGGATACAATGAAACACATATGGTTTACATATCCCTTGACAGTGTATTAGAAAAGCTAGTTCCCTGCACAGGGGTACATTGGATTTTTTCAGCCAATGTACAGCACTGACAAAATAAAGGATGGGTGTGATATTTGCATTGTCGTATAAACTAATAGAGAAAAAGCCGACCATAAAATTGTTGTGCTAACCCAATAAATAGTATCAACTTTATTGTATGCCAAAGTTATGTACAAAAAAGCAAAACCAACTCCCAAAGAAGGATACAAACATTTAAAGCCACACAAAATCCACTCTCAGATATATAAGATAATGCAAGCTCGACCAGCAATCCGCACTGGCTCCATCATCAGTCTAAAAAACAGGGGCGTAACGGTGTAGGGGTTGCAAGCGCACCAGGGCCTGGAGTCTACGGAAACCCAAAAGTCCCTTTGGTCTATATAAAACATACTATTGCTGTTAAAGATTTGTAATAATTGAGGGTCCAATTGGCACTTTTGCATCGGGGACCATGAGCTTCAAGTTACACCACTGCTACAAAATCTAATCTTGCCCAATAGTCTGTAATGTGTTTGGGGTGATTAACAAATAATAGTTTATTCAACGACAAATGTTTGACCCTTTTTTATGCTATGTGGATGGCGGCTCTAAGACCAGAATATACAAAGAGATGTCAGTATACCCAGCACACACTGTTCCTTCATTATCTGAAGTGTTCATTTAACCTAAGGCGGAACAAACGTGATATTTAAAAGACACATAAAGCATAATAGTAATATCCTCGGGACATTGATGGCTTTCCTTACAAACATTGTCCATGCATACAATTACTATGTAATTGTTCCCATTAAGATTCACCTCTATCAGTAGAGCGATACAATAAATTGCCTTCAACGGTTTCCGTGAAAACACAAAAAGAAGATAAGTCCCGAAAAACATGAAAATCTGGACACTAAAGAAAGATAACAAATTGGAAAATATTGAGAGTTTTCTTTCTTAGCTGTTTTCCTGCGATATTATGAATGCCAGACGTGTTATATTGGATATTTCTCTTATTTTTTCGTAAATAGATATTTAGCTGTAGGTAAAACTACAGAATACAAAGGTCTGAAATTTCACTGTTGAATTGTTCTATTATTAGATGCCTACCAGCAACTATCTCAGGATGTCATTTTGTTCTGCAGGTTCAGCACAAACTGCAAGTAGCACATCATTTCACTGTTAGATGATATCTGGCCAGCTTGACTCCCTTCCTGTATGCTGTGAAAACAGATTTAGAGGATGGTGCATTACAAATTGAGGAAATGTGTGTGTTAGATTCTACATGTGGATAAATACTGAATATATAAGTATTTGCCCCCTTCCTGGTTTCATATTCTTTGTCATGTTTGTCACACTTAATTGTTTCAGATCAGCAAACAAATAATAGTAGACAAAGATAACACAAGTAAACACAAGATGCAGTTTATAAATGAAGGTCTTTATTATTAAGGGAAAAAGAAATCCAAATCTACAGGGCCCTGTGTAAAAAAGTGATTACCCTCTAAACATAATAACTGGTTGGGTAGCAGCAAGTGCAATCAAGCATTTGTGGTAACTGGTAATGAGGCTTTTGCATTTCGGCCACTCATCTTTGCAGAATTGTTGTAATTCAGCCACTTTGGAGGGTTTCCGAGCATGAACCGAATTTTTAAGGTCATGACACAGTATTTCAAGTAGGATTAAGGTCTTTTGAGATTAGGTCTTTTAGGGTCAGGACTTTGGCTGGTTTCACATTGGCGTTCCACACTGCAGCATTCTGCGGAGAGGAACCGCCATGTGAGCGCAGCCAGCGCAAGCCCCTATCTTATAATAGGGACGCACGGTACTGCGCTTGACTGCGCATGACCATGCGCTCCCATTCACTGCTATATGTGATTTGTATGCAGGCGGATGCCTGCGCACAAATCACACAGTCTCGTCCACACCAGGGACGCAACATGTTGCATTCTTGGTGCAGACGAGACTGTGAGATTTGTGCGCAGGCAAATTCTAAAAGTCTATTCAGTAGGACTATCAACTGTGGCATTGGTCACACTCAATTTGCGTTTTTTTTAGCAGGAAAAAAACCACCTGCGTTTTTCTAAAAGTGCAAAAAAGTGTCATTTGTGTGTCTGAAAGGATTTGACACTTTTTTGGACTTAGTCATTTTTTGGCTAAAAACACATGCAAAAACGCATGCGTTAACGCAGTGTGCATAAATGTGCCATTTAAAAACGCATGCGTTTCCTATAGGGCCCCATGTTATAGAAACGCATGCGTTTTTGTAACATGGGGCCCTATGGGAAACGCATGCGTTAACGCAGGTGCCTATATGTGCCCCGCGTTAACGCATTTGTTTCCCATTGGGGCCCATGTTAAAAAAACGCATGCGTTTTTGGAAACAACACCTGCGTTTTTTTCCAGCACCCAAAAAATGCTGCATGTAACGTTTTATGGACTGGGGGAAAAAACGCAAGTGTAGTGAAAAAACGCATCTACACTCAATTGCACCCTGCGTTAACGCACCTGCATTTTTGAAAAACTGCAGAAAAACGCAGAGAGTGCCAAAAACGCAGGTGAGTGTGAACATTGCCTGTGTATCCACCAGACTTCTGCACAACACAACTGATGATCCCAACCCCATTTATAAGGCAAGAAATCCCACGTATTAAATCTGACAGGTCACACCTGTGAAGTGAAAACCATTTCCGGTGACTACCTCTTGAAGCTCATCAAGAGAATGCCAAGAATGTGCAAAGCAGTAATCAAAGCAAAAGGTGGCTACTTTGAAGACCCTAGAATATAAGACATATTTTCAGTTGTTTCACACTTTTTTGTTAAGTATATAATTCCACATGTGTTAATTCATAGTTTTGATGCCTTCAGTGAGAGTCTACAATTTTCATAGTCATGAAAATACAGAAAACTCTTTGAATGAGAAGGTGTGTCCAAACCTTTAGTCTGTACAGTCAAAGAAGTTAGCCCTTCACTCCCTTGGGGTTACTTGAACGCAATCACTGTTAATTGTCCACTCATCTAAAAAAATTGATGTCCAGAGCAATGATGACTTTTATAGTTGTAAGATAAAAAAATAGCTTCTTTCTAATCATTTTATTATGACTATGTTTTCATGATGACAGAATACATACTATATGTGTGGGAAATGTATGATCGGACATCCATAGCACTCATAAGTATCACCTTTTTTTCTGCATTGTGTCCGAATTGTTTGCTTGTTAGCACTCACTTCAAGAACTTTATCACACCACAATGTAGCAGTGTTATCTGGAAGGGATTGAATTGCTGGAGGCAGTGCTGTTCTCCAGATGCCCCATCCTGAGCTTACTTCAGAGTTGTTTTACTATTTTATGAATAGAGTCCTTCGTGCTTGACTTATTTATGCCAATAATGTAAGTATCAATATATCTAAATTCCTCCAGTCCAAAGCTTTAAAAATAGATTTGGATTTTATAAAACATTTCAGAAGTTAAAGAAATTGGTTGGGATCCAGCTGCAGAGAATCCACCAATTGATGGATAGAGTTGATGACATTTCTTGTTTTTCAACACTTTGCTCTATAGCTAAGTTTAACCTCCATTAATCAAGGTTTCTGAAATATCTCTAGAATGTTTCAAAATAGTGCAGTTATATTTTTAAGCAGTTTATGTAAAGACCTTCAAAGCAGACATCAACAATTCTATAGAGGAGTCTAATAGATAGGACCTCCCATAAAAGGGTTTGTCCCATCTTCGATCTTCAGTAGCTCATCGCAACTCTGTCTCTTGGGTTCCTGTTTGACTGGGGGGTGGACTCCTGAACTTTGTCATCTTAGACCAGCAGCCTGGTTATGCCCTTATTCCTTGCTGAGTGCTCTTCAATTTTACTAGCAGAGGCAACTTTACCTTCACAGAACAGGAGAAGCACAGAGACACTAATGTTAGCTGGTTCCAGGCAATCTGGTCAACATCAGTGTGGTATTCGTAGGCTCTAAAGCATAAAACCTCCAAGTAGTACATGCTCCTTTCCTAGGCAACAAGCTGTAAAATATAAATAAAATCCTTGCATTTAAAAGAACAGAGACAATTTTTAATAAAATTTAAATTGCAAAGTTGCTTGTTTTTGCATACATTTTGCGATTTTACTCTAATTGACTAAGTGACTCATAGACCCAAGCATTCAAGGTGCCAAGTGATATGAACTCTTGAGTAATATAGTCCATGACTCCTTGCATTATTATAAAAATGGTATCAGCTCACCATGGAATACCAATGACTTCCAATTATTGTGTCCAGGGATCCAGCCTTCCTGCCGGTAGGGTACTTAACAGTCTTCAAAGAGCCAGAACGACTAGTGTCTCCAATAATAATGTGATCTCATCAGGGGAGAGTGACAAAGTAAGGTTTTTAAATGGTGGAATGATAAGGAAGAATATGTTAAGATTAAGACTGTTTTTGGTTGAAATGCGTCAACAGACAATTATTTGCCTTGTGATGATGATTTTTTAATGAAATGAAATAAAGAAAGGATTATTTTATGGAGATACCATTTCTCTCACCTTTTTACAACTCCTTGCCATAGTTATGAATGGTGAGTTTAAAACATATGAGTTGTGAAGCAGTACATGGCCGGCCTGTCCACACATGGTGTAATAATTGCAAAGATTGACGAAATCAACCATCGAGTTATGAACACCATTCTGCGATCTTGCCATAAATGCTTTCCTAGCCCTTTACTATAATACCACTTATCCTTTATGTTTATCCTTTTTGTTGGCATGTAAATATATTTTTGTCTTATTTTTACAAAAAGTCTAATAAGTCTCTTTCCAATCTCCGATTTTCAGGCTTAGTTTTCACGCACTGATTTGTGCTGACTATCTGCAGTCTATGATGAATGTTGCTGTGATAAAATGTGTGTGAATTATCTAAGGAAATGAGTTAATGAGTTAATGTCAGTTTTTCTGCAGTTTTCTTTTCTAGTTGTCTAGATGCTGAATGATGTGAAGCTTGTGTGAGTCATCTGGAATCTCCTCCCCTAGCCTTTATGTTACTTCTCCCTCCACCAGGTGGCGTCACTGTTTGAGTTTTCACTTTGCTTTGACCAAGCTTGTGTATGGATATCGATGCTTTTGCTGCTGTGTCTAGAAGCTTATCTTTTGGAGTGGCTGCTGAACCCGGTCTTTGGTGGGAGGCGAGAGGGAGTAGCATAGGGTTGGTGAGAAGTTGAGGATAAGGGTGGCAGCCTGAACCTCCTCACCATCGGAGAAACCTTCAGGATCAGGGATAGTCAGAGTCCCCAAGTATAGGGCCAGATTCGTTTCTCAGGTGCCCTTGTCCATTTAACTATCATTTTGCTGTTCACTCCATCATCCACTACCACCTCGGTGACATTAGTAAGTCATAAAAAAATACTGAGATACTAATGTAAGCTGTCAGCAAAATGACACATCAGTATAACATTATAATATCCCTACAACATCTTACTAGGGTTCAGTTAATTCAATAAACTATTTACAGTTTAGTAAAAGACTTAAGTTCATCTGGCTGAATTTTTTCCGCTGATACAATTAAAATACATGTACATGTTCAAAGTGGAATAGCTATGTATAATGCAATTCATAAAAAGAAATCATTTCTATTTTTCACTTCTTTCATATCCTGTTAATGAACATTTTACACCTGCGCCCCAACCCAAATGAATTCATCACCAGACATTATCACTTCATTACTAATGCTTTATGCAGAGCTGCCAAATATTACTGAAAATGTGATAAGAAATGATATTGATGAGATGCCCTTAAACATTATGGTAAATATTCCAATCATATTGAAATGTTTTGATAACTTTGTTCCAATGTTTATTCCATTAATTTGACAATGTGAACCTTAATGGAAGTCCCACTGACTCCTACTAATATGGATTATAGGCTTTTATTGTATAGTGTAGGTGGTTGTCAAAATGACCTGAGTAATTTTAGTTGCTGCTCAGCCACCTTCAATGGTACCATGGCAATGCCTTGTGCTAAATAAGCCACCAATGTGTCCTGTATTGTGTTGTCTGAATGCTAATGAACTGTTGTTGCCATGAACACTAATGGACTGTATACAGCAATTATTTCATTTTCATAAAAGAGTGTTATAAGCAATTGATAGGAATTAATGTGGAAGCCAAGTGAAGTCATAAAAATGCTTTTCCCGATCTGCAGAGAAAATAATCAGATAAACAGTTCTCTAATAGATCCTGTAGATGACGTTACTAACACTGGAAGGTGACAATTACTCTAATGATACTTCATGTCGTTGAGGACAGAACATTGTGAATCCCCGCACTCTTGTTCCCTTGTTTAGGGTTTACCCTTTTAGTGCTTTTGTTGTTGTTGTTTATTCTGCACTTAAAGGTCATCCCTTGGTCCACAAAAGGCATAGTTGTTTGAGTAAATTCTCAAAGAAAATCGCAACTACGGCTCCAAGATCTTGTTATTCTATTCTTGTCTCCACTGAAGAAGAATAGCGGTATCCTATGTTGTGTTAGTCTCAACTAATAAGGATCTAGTCTTTGAAGGACTGTTTTAATTGAGACAGGGTTTGAAAAGAGAAAAAAAAAAATATATATATGTATGTATATAGACCGTGTTAAAAAAATGACTGCAGCACTTCCATAAGATGTATCAGCCTTTATTAGGCCTTCAGGCAAGATTGTGACGTTTCAGTCTAACAGACTTTCTTCCAGCCTGAAACGTTGAGACTGAAACGTCGCAATCATACCTGAAGGCCTACGGTAATAGAGGCTGATACATCTTATGGGAGCGCTGCAGTCATTTTTTTTAACATGGTCTGTATGTAGAAGTGATTGAACCTATCTTCAGACTGAATTTGCACCCATCTCAGTAGAAAGGGGATGTGCTGTTTCAATTTTTTCTATTTTAATGTATATATGTGTGTATCCTACGTGAGAAGAAAAAAGGGGCCAGTCCCTGACATACAGAGTGATCATGATACTCAGTCCTGTAGTATTTGATGTTTTTGCATTGTTAAATCAAAGATAACTTTGTGTCGGTGTGTGCCCTATCTTTTTTTCTCACGTTAGTTTATTCTTAAAGGGAACCTGTCACCCCAAATAACCCTTATTAGTGATGGGCGAGTCCTAAATTACTCGGAATCGCTTGATTCTAGCGAGTCCGAGCCCGGGACTTGCTACTTGTTGCGAGTCTAGCGAGTCCAATGTTAATGAATGGGGAAGCGAGTAATAGCGAGTAATGTGCGATTTACAAATCGCAGATGTGTCTCGGAAAGCGCTCGCATTGCCGTTTTGGCGGGTTAAGTGTGTGCTAACACTTGGCAGTGAAGCAGCACACTAGTCCCTGCAAAAATTATTAAGTGCGCACAAGTAGTCGCACAAGCAGGTGGCGTACGTGCTATTTGCAGGTAGAAGAGCAGCAACGCACTGGTCTGCCACAGAGTAAATAAAGCTGAAGGGGTTATTATGACCCAAAATCTATCAGGTGCAAAAAAATAAGAAATAGTACCTCAGCTAAGCCTCTGACTTCAGCTATTAGGAAAGCTGTGTGAGTAAGCTAAGCTATGAGGTCGGTCCTGTGTGCACTGTAATGGTGGGTTTACACGTCACGATATCATTCCGATATCGTATACAACGGCGCAGGAGCGCGCATTTCGTGCCCGGTTTTCCCTGAATCGCATCGGCAGTTTACACGCTGCGATATCGGGATACAACGTCCCTACGATGTGTACGCCCCCCGACCCAGGAACGACCATTTAACATGGGAGTGAATGGGTGACGTTGCAGTACACATCGGAGTTGGGCTGTCACACGGGACGATCCGGCTCCAACCGGCATCCGATATCGGGCGGTTGAATAGCACGCTCATTCGACTCCTGATATCGGTTTACCATCGTTCCTGCATCGTATCGGATGTTCACACCGTACAACGCAGGAACGATATCGGGTCCAACGCACGAACCACGTGACTTTTGGTCGGAGTTGGACGCCGATATCGCAACATGTAAACCCACCATAAAGGCTGCTCCTCCCTACCTGCCTGCCTGCCTGCCTACAGTCCTCTACACAGTACTCCTCTGTCCTCCTGGTAGCTCTCAAAAGAGCTGTTTTGGTTAAATATAAGGAATCTTGAAGTTTCCCTACACTGACTGACACTCCCTATGATCTGCTCCAGCATCTACCTCACCCTGCTCTAGCTCAGATCGTCACAGGAATGTGGAGGAAATGGCGGTGGCAAGGCTTATATACAGCCTCGCCTCTTATACATGACATAGGCATCACGATGGACAGAAGCCAATCATAGTCCTGCCACAACCAACATGGCTGTGGCATTACTGAATATGATTGGCTAACATGCTTGTCCATCTTCACAAGTTTTCTGACCTAACACGCTAGGCTGTCTCGGAAGCTTTGTCGGAACATAACAAATTCTGTATTCGCGAGTCCCGAATACAGTATACAGGACTCGGATTCGTAGACTCGCTCAGACTCGCTGCTGACAGCGGGTATCCGTGAAGCAGTGCGATTGTTTAAACGATTTGGGGAGATTCAAGCTACATAGCGATGTCATATAGCGAGTCTAGCGCGTGAGAAAAAGTAAACTCTGACAAAACTAGGATTGCCATTGACTTGCATTGGACTCGTTACTGTGCGAGTAATCGCTGAGAAACTCACCGAGTACCGAGTCCTGCGAGTCCCTTACTACTCGCCGAGTAACGAGTCCTAGCGAGTAGATTTGCCCATCCCTAACCCTTATAACTTATTATACTTGTCCCTGCAGCCTTACAAAACTTTCTAACACATCCCTGTCTCACCTTTTGTAGTAATTTTCAAGTACAATAATGTAGTTTGCAAACTTAAGAAAATCTTGTCAGAGGGGTGTTCCTCCAAGGCATTTTGACCGGTAGGTGGGTCCCCTGTGCCGCGCTACCCCTGCCTCGTTTCTGTAATACGCCCTAATATTGAAATCGTGCCCGTGCCATTAGGGCGTATTAGAGCAATGAGGCAGGGGTAGCGCGGCACAGGGGACCCGCCTACCGGTCAAAATGCCTTAAAGGAACACCCCTCTGACAAGATTTTCGTAAGTTTGCAAACTACATTATTGTACTTGTAGATTACTACAAAAGGTGAGACAGGGATGTGTTAGAATGTATTGTAAGGCTACAGGGACAGGTATTAATATGTTATAAGGGTTATTTGGGATGACAGGTCCCCTTTAAAGTCTTAAAACTGTAAGAGGGTAGGAGCACAGAGAAGCTGAAGAAGTGCCTTTATTAAAGATTGGGAGGCGGTTTTTAAATAAACTGTACGGATTCAGTGGTCATTTGGTGCAGGTTGCATTCTAAACAGTCGTGCGTATATATATATATACTAGCTGTGAGCCCGATGCAAATGCATCGGGTGTCTAGAATGTGCATTAATTTGATTATAGTAGTTATAGCTGGTGTGAGGACTTTTCGGGGGGGTGTGAATAGTTTTTGGGGGGTCACATACTTTTTTGGGTGGGTCACATACTTTTTTGGGGGGGTGACATACTTTTTTGGGGGGGTCCAATATTTTTTTTGGGGGGTGACATAATTTTTTTGGGGGGTCACATCATTTTTTTGGGGGGTGACATATTTTTTTGGGGGGGGTCACATACTTTTTTGGGGGTGTCAGATACTTTTTTTGGGGGGTCACATACTTTTTTTGGGGGGGTCCAATACTTTTGGGGGGGTCCAATACTTATATTTTAATAAATTAATGTAATTAATATCTTAATGTAATTTTTTTTTTTTTTTTTTTTTTATTATTTTTTTTATTTTATTATTTATTTTTATAATTTTTTTTACGATTATTATTATTAAATTTATTTATTATTTTGTATTTTAAGTGTTTTTTTTTGTATTAAAATTATGTTATTTTATTAAAAAACCGCATCTGCGGTGCGTTTGCGGTAATCCCCATACAAAGTATAGGGGGACTTGCGGCAGGTGCGGCAAAACCGCACTTGCCGCACCTGCCGCAAGTCCCCCTATACTTTCTATGGGGATTTTTGGGGGGTTACATAATTTTTTTGGGGGGGTCCAATACTTTTGGGGGGGTCCAATACTTATATTTTAATAAATTAATGTAATTAATATCTTAATGTAATTTATTTTTTTTTTTTTTTTATTATTATTTTTTATTTTATTATTTATTTTTATTATTTTTTTTACGATTATTATTATTAAATTTATTTATTATTTTGTATTTTAAGTGACTTTTTTTGTATTCAAATTGTTATTTTATTAAAAAACCGCATCTGCGGTGCGGTTGCGGTAATCCCCATACAAAGTATAGGGGGACTTGCGGCAGGTGCGGCAAAACCGCACTTGCCGCACCTGCCGCAAGTCCCCCTATACTTTCTATGGGGATTTTTGGGGGGTTCACATAATTTTTTTGGGGGGGTCCAATACTTTTGGGGGGGTCCAATACTTATATTTTAATAAATTAATGTAATTAATATCTTAATGTAATTTTTTTTTTTTTTATTATTATTTTATTATTTATTTTTATTATTTTTTTTACGATTATTATTATTAAATTTATTTATTATTTTGTATTTTTTTTGTATTAAAATTATGTTATTTTATTAAAAAACCGCATCTGCGGTGCGGTTATCCCCATAGAAAGTATAGGGGGACTTGCGGCAGGTGCGGCAAAACCGCACTTGCCGCACCTGCCGCAAGTCCCCCTATACTTTCTATGGGGATTACCGCAACCGCGCCGCAACTGGCACTTGCGGCGCAATTGCGGTAATCCTTATGGGTTTGACCGCAACCGCGCCGCAAGTGCTCGCACTCAGCCAGCGACTCGCAATGCGGCGCGGTTGCGGTAATCCTTATGGGTTTTACCGCAACCGCGCCGCAAGTGCTCGCACTCAGCCAGCGACTCGCGATGCGGCGCGGTTGCGGTAATCCTTATGGGTTTTACCGCAACCGCGCCGCAAGTGCTCGCACTGAGCCAGCGAGTTAATATGCGGCGCGGTTGCGGTAATCCACAGGGCAATGGGGCACAGGGGCACAGGGGCACTGGGGCACAGGGGCACAGGGGCACAGGGGCACAGAGGCACAGGGGCACAGAGGCACAGGGGCACAGAGGCACAGGGGCACAGGGGCACAGAGGCACAGGGGCACAGAGGCACAGGGGCACAGGGGCACAGAGGCACAGGGGCACAGAGGCACAGGGGCACAGGGGCACAGGGGCACAGAGGCACAGGGGCACAGGGGCACAGGGGCACAGAGGCACAGGGGCACAGAGGCACAGGGGCACAGGGGCACAGGGGCACAGGGGCACAGAGGCACAGGGGCACAGGGGATGGCGGGGGTGACAGGGGCACAGGGGCACTTGGGCACAGGGGCATTGGGGCACAGGGGCACAGGCTCCGGAGCACTGTATCAGCATGTGCTGACAGCAGCTGCTTCGGAGCGGGAGGCACAGGGGCACTGAGGCACAGGGGATGGCGGGGGTGACAGGGGCACAGGGGCACTTGGGCACAGGGGCATTGGGGCACAGGGTCACAGGTTCGGAGCGGGAGGCAGAGGGGCACACTGAGGCACTGAGGCACAGGGGCACAGGGGCACAGGGCGGCTGAGGTAGCGACTCGCAATGGCCTCGCGGCCATTGCTCGCGCTACCTCAGCGGTACATCGCTAAATTTGTGGCCGAGCCTCTGGTTCTATTTTCGGCCACCGACTCGCAATGGCCGCTTCGCGGCCATTGCTCGTGCGTGGTGACGTCAGCGGCTCGCAATGGCCGCTACGCGGCCAATGCTTCGCCGTGATGACGTCACAGAGTGTGACATATCCACGGCACGTTGTCGGGGTCCGACACGAAAACGTCTTAGGCAATTATATAGTAGATATATATATATGTATATATACATACATATTTACCGGTCTTCTGCTTGATCTCAAGCCATGGCAACTCCATCTATGAATGTTGTGCAGGAAGATCGATCCTACACCACCCTAAATAGGTCCACCAGAGCTTTCTCCACCGTTATCTTGATATTATCAAGCCATTGGTCTGCTGGTCTTCCTCTTTCCCTAGTTCCTTTTATTCTTCCAGCCATGATGATCTTTTCGAGTGATTTCTATGTTCATATAATGTGTCCAAAGTAGGCAAGTCATAGTTTGATGATAATATATACTACATCTTGCAGAAATATTAAGGCTAGAATTAAACCACCTTTTAACAATCTAGACTTGCTCAGCTGTGCAGATTTGTCCAGGTTTTTTCCTGGTTCTAGTTGATTGCACACAACCTGACAAGGTGAGCGACCAGCTCTTTTTTGTACCTTCTTATATAGGTTATAAGACCCTATTACGCTTCTTTATCTTCAGTATTGTATTCACACTGTCAGTGTCATACCTTGGCCATCTCTCCTGTGCACTGTTTTCAGGGTTTGGATTCTGTTTGTTATATCTGCGCTAATTGACATGTATATATCCTAATATACTAATGCACTAATATACTAGATTATATTAATGGCTTACTTGCCATAAAAATATTTTTGACACAAAAACATAAATAAGACAATCCCATTTGCGACATATGCAAATCCTTGGATGTTACCATGGCAACTGGAATGATAGCATCCATGGTTTATACTTCTCTAGAAAACTGGAAAATGAGGCAATGAAAATAAAGTTTAGATTATTATTATCATTATTATTATTATTATTATTATTTTGTCGTTAGACAGCTTTGCTTATAAAAAGTTAGAATGTGTTTTAGATTTTCAATACAGGCTGTTATGTTACATGGAATAATTATCTGGGGATATAAATTTGATGACCTCTTCTTCAATTAGGATATTAGTATTGGATCGATGAAGTTTTGAGACAGGTGGACAATGTACCCACCTCATGGTTTTCCAGGTAGATCTCTCTACTTCTTTGAGGCCATCACTGTCTTGATATTGCATTTACTAAAGATTTTCCAAATTCAAGATAGTGGGTTGTACCTGCTACATAATTAAGGATCCCTTTCAAACAGCGGACTGACATACATATTGAGAATGGCACCTAACACAAGCCAAGCTATAATTATATACACATGTAGCTCATTATAAGACAAATCCATTAATATGGCCACGGCCAGTCCAATCCTCTGTTACCGAAAAATCAACATTTGAATATGCAAATGAGGCTGAAGAAATATTTCTAGATCTGAAGCTTCTGTCATTCCAGTCCTTCTCTCCGCCCAGTGCCGCCTCCTCTGTCTTTACTGATCGTTCCTTTGCCTGAATCCATTCAGTATAGAGGTGACCAATCAAGAAGGAGGAGGCATCTCTGGGTGGGGAACAGAGCTGGAGTGACAGAGACTTCAGCTTTATTTGTATATCACTTTAATTGCTGATTTCTCCGGATTTGAGATGAGCGACTCTTTCAAGGTTCGGTTTGGTTAGGTTCGCGTAACTTTCCAGTGTTGAGCAAACCTTCGCAGTTTGGGTGCTTTACATTTGCAAAGCATTGGAGCACTGATGTCAGGTATAGCTAGTGCTTGCCCTAGTGCCTGCTGTATGCAGTGTTTGATCGGCTCACACTGGGCTTAAAAGCACAGTGTTTGTTGTAGTGTCTGTCCAAAATTAATTTGAAAAGTTGAACTGCCAATCAGTGACTTGTAATAAGATTTGAGGGAACTTTGGGGTCATGAACAGAGTGCCAAAAAGTTTGACTGCACCGCCCGAACGTGAACTTCATAGGTTTGCATGTCCAAACTCATGATTGGAGGAATGGACTGTCCATGTACAGGTATTGCTGGACTTGTCTTTGAAAGACCTACATACACATAAAACATTTGGGGTCGGGGAAACCTTGCGGACAGATTCCCTTTCGGACTTTGTTTTTTACGTTATAGCTATTTTGTTGAAATGGAGTCATAGTCAGCAGTTTTAAATAAGTAAATAAGGGATTTCATCATTTTGAACAGTGAATGCAAGTTTCTAGCGCTCACTTTTCCCTATTAGCTTGCAATAGGCTGAATGCCAAATGACAAATCCAAACATGAGAATATATTTCCATCCGTTTGCATAATAGTATTAGACATTTGCCTTTGTCTCAAAAGGAAAAAAAATCTTTTATTTTTTTTCTTATTTAAAAAAACATCTAATCCATTTGTATACAGATGTCACAGCGCAATATCTTGATAACTTGTCACCAAAGGTCATCTCCTTTCTGAGGATTTAGATGATGTAATATTACACAATCCATAGACCAAAGTCAAGTCAGGTGTTACATTATCTTTTTAATGTGAGTCAAGGAAACCGTTGCTAAATATGTGCTTGATGTTGTGTCTGTAGAATGATGTGTCACTGAGTATTTTTTTCTGCAGTTTTTTTAATGGGATCCTGTCACCTCCAGAACACCTCCTAAACTAGCAAAACATGTCCCTGCAGCATCCCATCACTAATCTCACACTCCTTTTGTCTCCTAAAAGCATACTGTGAAAGTGCATAAAAACATTTTAATACTTACTCATTAGTGATTATAATTAGCAGGGTCTATATTCTTTAGTCACCAGGGGGTGTTGTTTTGCAGCTCCAGGATCCACCCTCTCTCTGTCTGTGTGCTCTGCTTGTGCAGGCTTTACCCTCCCCCCTCTCAATCACTCACAGAATGCAAATCATTAGTCCTGCCTTCAGCTGCACATCACAGCAGAAGCTGCACAGAGAGGGTGGATCCTCGAGACTGCAACATAGCCCACCCTGGTGACTAAAGAATATAGCCCCTGCTAATTATAATCCCTAATGAGTGAGTATTAAAACGTTTTTATGCACTTTCACAGGATGCTTTTAGAAGACAAAAGGAGTGTGAGATTAGTGATAGGATGCTGCAGGGACATGTTTTGCTAGCTTAGGAGGCATTTTGGAGGTGACAGGATCCCTTTAATAAGAAAACATACAGTTAGGGCCAGAAATATTTGGACAGTGACACAAGTTTTGTTATTTTAGCTGTTTACAAAAACATGTTCAGAAATACAATTATATATATAATATGGGCTGAAAGTGCACACTCCCAGCTGCAATATGAGAGTTTCCACATCCAAATCGGAGAAAGGGTTTAGGAATTATAGCTCTGTAATGCATAGCCTCCTCTTTTTCAAGGGACCAAAAGTAATTGGACAATGGACTCTAAGGGCTGCAATTAACTCTGAAGGTGTCTCCCTCGTTAACCTGTAATCAATGAAGTAGTTAAAAGGTCAGGGGTGGATTCCAGGTGTGTGGTTTTGCATTTGGAAGCTGTTGCTGTGACCAGACAACATGCGGTCAAAGGAACTCTCAATTGAGGTGAAGCAGAACATCCTGAGGCTGAAAAAAAAAGAAAAAATCCATCAGAGAGATAGCAGACATGCTTGGAGTAGCAAAATCAACAGTTGGGTGCATTCTGAGAAAAAAGGAATTGACTGGTGAGCTTGGGAACTCTAAAAGGCCTGGGCGTCCACGGATGACAACAGTGGTGGATGATCGCCGCATACTTTATTTGGTGAAGAAGAACCCGTTCACAACATCAACTGAAGTCCAGAACACTCTCAGTGAAGTAAGTGTATCTGTCTCTAACTCAACAGTAAAGAGAAGACTCCATGACAGTAAATACAAAGGGTTCACATCTAGATGCAAACCATTCATCAATTCCAAAAATAGACAGGCCAGAGTTAAATTTGCTGAAAAACACCTCAAGAAGCCAGCTCAGTTCTGGAAAAGTATTCTATGGACAGATGAGACAAAGATCAACCTGTACAAGAATGATGGGAAGAAAAAAGTTTGGAGAAGAAAGGGAACGGCACATGATCCAAGGCACACCACATCCTCTGTAAAACATGGTGGAGGCAACGTGATGACATGGGCATGCATGGCTTTCAATGGCACTGGGTCACTTGTGTTTATTGATGACATAACAGCAGAAAAGAGTAGCCGGATGAATTCTGAAGCGTACCGGGATATACTTTCAGCCCAGATTCAGCCAAATGCTGCAAAGTTGATTGGACGGCGCTTCATAGTACAGATGGACAATGACCCCAAGCATACAGCCAAAGCTACCCAGGAGTTCATGAGTGCAAAAAAGTGGAACATTCTGCAATGGCCAAGTCAATCACCAGATCTTAACCCAATTGAGCATGCATTTCACTTGCTCAAATCCAGACTTAAGACGGAAAGACCAACAAACAAGTAAGACCTGAAGGCTGCGGCTGTAAAGGCCTGGCAAAGCATTAAGAAGGAGGAAACCCAGCTTTTGGTGATGTCCATGGGTTCCAGACTTAAGGCAGTGATTGCCTCCAAAGGATTCGCAACAAAATATTGAAAATAAAAATATTTTGTTTGGGTTATGTATATTTGTCCAATTACTTTTGACCTCCTAAAATGTGGAGTGTTTGTAAAGAAATGTGTACAATTCCTACATTTTCTATCAGATATTTTTGTTCAACTCTTCAAATTAAACGTTACAATCTGCACTTGAATTCTGTTGTAGAGGTTTCATTTCAAATCCAATGTGGTGGCATGCAGAGCCCAACTCGCGAAAATTGTGTCACTGTCCAAATATTTCTGGCCCTAACTGTATTTTGCTGCCATTTTTCTTAAGTGATTTGAAAGCATAAAGGGCAAAAGTGCACAAACATGACCACAAAATAGAATCCTAGTACAGACGTGGCTTTTCTTAAAGGGAATCTGTCAGGTTTTTGTTATTTAATCTGAGAGCAGCGTGATGTAGAGGTGGAAAGCTTGATTTCAGGAACGTGTCACTTATTAAACTGTGTGTTCGCATTTCAATACAGCCAGCATTTTCCAAAGGAGATTATCACTAGAGAACAAAGCTTCAATTCCAGGTCAAACCAGCTAACTTTCACGCTTGTGGATGTTGACCACTGCACAACGGGGCTGGGCTTACCTTGGAGGCTTGTCTATGCTGTAGTTACTAGGGGGGTTTGGCTTGTGCTGAAGAGTGGTCACTAAGTGCCATTCCATATTAGACCCCAGTACTCTGGCAGCTGACCCCATGGGTCAGTAATGCAGGTACGGACTCAGGTGCAGGCAGGATGGCGGGAACAGGCAGACAGGCTGGTACAGTTGTAAAGGCAAGCAGCTTCAAGCAAGTACAGATAGTTCTGACAGGTATACTGGCGAGTATGGCACATACAGGAACACTAGACCTGTAATGGAACACAGGTACAGTTTCGCAGGCACAGGATGCAGGAACAGAATGCGGGACTTGACAACAAACATTCATTTAACAGAATAAACATGTTGCTCAGGCACCTCCTCAAGTACCTAGTGCCCCCAAGCTAACAGCAAGGGACACATATAGAGTGTGCACAATGCCACTTTAAGAGGTGGGCTGACATCCTATGTGTGCTTCCAGGAAACCTATGTTGCATGCACAGACCGCGGGAAAAGGAAGCAGGACCAAGGGCCGAAACAAATGCCACAGAAAGACCACAGGGGTAAGTGCATCGGCATCCTTATCGAATGGATGCCGGTGCTAGGCAATGCTAATCTGTTTAACTCCATCCACCAGATTTTGGACAATGTACAGTGTACTTAGCAATCTGTCAGTCAGTGGTGTGGGCAGAGTTACACACAGCTCAGCATCCTGACCACTTCTACATCTATCAAATCTATACCAAGCAGTCCAGTAAGCAATTCACGACTGGAACTAGGGTCGCTGTCCCTACATCATGTCAGATGCTGCTGTCAGATGACATTGCAGAAAACTGCTGACAGATTCCCTTTAAACTTACATAAATGAAAAAGTAGAAAGTTAGATCTTAAAAGAATTTGTAGGCATGTTTTACTATATAACTTGAGAGCTGCATGATGTAGGGGCAGAGAGCCTGATTTGAATGATTTGCTGCTAGCTTAGTAACTTGATGTAGTTTGGATAAATTGTTTTATAAGCAGGACACTATCACTGCAGGACTAAGTGTTGAATGCCAGGCAGTCTAGCTAACCTGTGTAACCCTGTTCCCAGTACTGATTTGCAGTCTGCTGAAAATGCAAGGTATACACATGTATCTGCCAATCAGGGCTGTCGACAAGGTTATATGCAGCTTCACTTTATGAGAACTAATATATCTACAGCAGAGAAAATAGGGGATGTTTATAAACTTTCACAAGATGTCCAAGTGATACATCACTGTAATCAGACTCTCTGCCCTTATATTATGCTTCTCTCAGATTTGACAGCAAAAAAACTACTGGCCTATTTCCCTTTGTATGTGTGTGACTCAGATATTTAAAATGAGCGTGGATTTTTTATTTTTTACAATATCATTGGTGCTAGTAACCAAGGACCTGTAAAGGGGGTTGTACAGTATACAGTATAGTATTGGCCAGGAAAAGGAAAAGCATGCTTTCCAGAAACAGCACCTCTTTTGTCCACAGGGCACATCTGGAATTACAGCTTTGTTTATCAAGTAGACAAAACAGGAGTTGCTACCATTATAGTGGTTGTCCAATACTCAGACAACTGCTCCTCAATCAGAGTGTTAAAATTACAATACTCATATCCACCTTCAGTGCTAGCGCCGTTCCATTGGTGCCAGTACTTACTCTCCCAGGGTTTACATGACGTTATTACATTACAACTTCAGATACACAGGTCAACAAAAAAAATTTTTTTTTCTGGTGCCCAAAATATTTTAATGAATTTGGGGTATTTTTGGGGTGCTGATTCTGAATATGCTATCAGTTTTGCCAGATTGGCTCAAGTTTTTGAGATTTTTGGTATCTTATTTATAGCACTTGTTGGTAAATGCGACTCATCATCTCATTAATTTCTTTGGATTAGTACTTGAACTGAGCAGTTCTCAATATAGTTTTGTGTTAATTAGTGTTCTAAAAGTTTGTTCATAGCTTGATTTTTGCACTAACTTTATGTTGTTGTCTGTTGTCCAGTGAAAAGCATGAACTCATCAAGAAGAAGTTGTCTTAACGATCCAGACTCATTCTGTTACATTTGTGGTGAATATACACTGACAAAACATAGAAGAAACATAACAGACTTCGTTAAAAAAGTAGCAAAAAACGTCTTTTTTGTTACACATTTTACGAAAAATCTCAAAAACTTGAGCCAATCTGGCAAAACTGATGACATATTCAGAATCAGCACCCCAAAGTTACCCTAAATTCAATGAAATATCTTTGGCACCAAAAATGCTGTTGACCAGTATCATGAGAAAATGAGCTCACAGCTCTCACCTCCTCTTGATGTTTAATTCATCTGAATGTGAGGAGATGAAGCCAGTGCTCATTACGCACAGGGAGCGTGTTGTTGTAATAACGTCACGTGAGCCCTGGGAGACTGAATACTAACACCACTGGAACGTCACTTGCACTAGAGGTGGGTATGGGTGTTTTTATTTTAACAGGGGGCAAACACTCTGGGAAGGGGTTGTTCATCTATTGGACAACCACTATACTGGTAACAACCCCTGTTTTGTTCATTTGATAAACAGCTGCAATCCCAGACGTGCCCTGTGGATAAAAGTGGTGCTGTTTCTGGCTAATCCTAGCCAATAATGTACAGTACATCCCCCTTCAAGATTACTGTATTCACCAGTGATCCAGGGTGTGAGTTTCCTCCCGTATTCAGCTATCAGATCTTTTGAGTGCAGCATGAACATTATTGTGTTACTGGTTATATCATTGCATGTTCTTTATCTGACGTCTGACAAAATAATCAGACATTACTCTTCATGAGCCACTAACATGTCATACAGCTCAGTAGAAAGCATTTCCTTCTTATCTGACATGTGTGAGATCTTGCAGTTACACACCTTAGTCAGGCATCACGTTGGCTGTGGAAAGGTTGCCATCTGCTCTTATTTTGCCCTTGAGAAATGTTCCCTATTCTGTACTTTTTAGCGTGTGTTTACGGGAGTGTCACCTCTGTCTCACTTCCCTGAAGGAGCTCTTTTTGCCTGTTGCAACATGAAGCGCCACCATTACATTGCTAACCTTTACCCACGAGACGAAGCTGGAAGTGAGTGTCATCATACTTGTCTGGTCAGGCTTAACTAAGTGTTCCATGAAACCATGCAGATGATATTACTAAGGCATAATAGTTTTTTTCATGTAGCAATCATTTCCTTCCTACTCTGGCCAGTGTGGAATAAAACAATAGTAACAAACAATTATTAGGCATCATTTGCATTGTTCTAATTTTTTTGTTATATTACCGTACTTTAATTTTTTTTAATGGAACACATTACCCTTATAGCCAATAGGGCTATTCACTTGGAGAAAAAATAGTGGAGATAAGGCCAATTTCAACCCTATTTGTGAATCAAAATTATCCATTACACTCAATGGGTCTCTGAAAAAACAACAAGCAGGTGTCCATCTCCTATGTATTCTGACGCTGCCCATTTTATTAATGTGTAATAGGTAGATGCTTGGAAACTGATGGGAAAGATGGAGGGAAATCTTAATGGTGGGTTTACACACACCAATCATTGTATCCAATCTCTGAACCAATCTCTGGTTGCAGTGAAATCATGGACAGATTGCTCCATGTTGTACACAGCCACAAAATGGAACCATATGTCCATGATTTCACTGCAACCAGAGATTGGTTCAGAGATTGGATACAATGATTGGTGTGTGTAAACCCACCATAAAAGAAAATGCGGATACATATAGATCTGATGTTCGCATAGGCAAAAAACCTGTCATACGTGTCCTAAACCTAACAATGTGATTGTTAAGATGAAGGAAGAAGCACATTAGGAAGCAAACATGGAAAAGTATGCTATATATATATATATATATATATATATATATATATATATATATACCTAGCTAAGGTCACATTTGGCATGCGTTTTTTTGGTGCCTTAAAAATAAGCATGCATTTCTGCATGCTTTTTACATTCTGTATGGGTTTTCTTAGGTGCTCTTTGGCACCCTGCGTTTTTCCATGCGTTTTTGAATCAGCACCAAAAAATAGTGCATGCACAATTCTTTGGTGATGTTTCAAAAACGCGTGTGTTTTTTTAACATGGGCCCCTATGGAAAACGCATGCGTTTTTGCATGGTACTAAATGGTACTAATGTACCATGCGTTTTTGCATGCGTTTTTGAAGGCAGCTCTTCACTTAAGTGCAAAAACGCATGGCAAAAATGCATGGCACTTTAGACATGCGTTTTTGCTATCAGGGCATGCATTTTTTGCGTGGGGGCCTATGGGTTCATTTTTAGATGCGTTTTTAGAAACGCAGGTCTCCAAAAACGAATGTAAAATCTGCAAGTGTGATCCTAGCCTTATCTAAGTGGTGAAAAAAATTCTGAAGTTTGTAAAAAATAATTGCACTTAGGCCCTTTTCACATCTGCGATTATTGTAATTCGTGGCAGATCTGGCAGATGTTGACATGCGGCACTGATCATTCGCTAAGGGGCTTGTGGTGAAGTGTGGCAAGTGCGGTACTGCCGAATCCAGCACTTGCAAGGCTTGCAGCAGCACAAAAAAACGCTGCTTGCAGTGTTTTTTTTTTGCACGGCCGCTAGTGCCACATCTGACCACAAACCCCATAGAGAACAAATGGGGCTTGCAGGATTGGTGCCGCAAGTTGGCTTTTTCATGCAGATCCAGTAGAGGTGGCGACATCTGCCAGATCTGCTGTGAATAACAATTATTGCAGATGTGAAAGCAGCCATACAATGCCAATTTCCAAGACCCATAGCCTTGTCATTTTTCAGGATCTGGGGCTGTGTGATTGCATCTTTTTTGTGACTTGAGCTGATGTGTCTAATGACACTATTTTTTGGTAGATGTGATGTTTTGATCACTTCTTATTGCATTTTATTACAATGTTGCGGCAACCAAAAAAGTAAGTTTGGCGTTTTGAATATTTTTCCATTACACTGTTTTCAGATCTGATTAATTGATTTTATATTTTGATAGATCGGTCATTTAAAACATGTGTATTTTTTTTTTTGTTTTCAATAGGCAAAAGGGGGGTGAATGCAACTTTTGATTGTTTTTCATATTTTTAAAAACTTGTATTTTACAGTTTTACTTTATTTAATTAGCCCCTTAGAGCTTTTTAAAACTACACAGTCCGATTGCTTATTCAGAGCAGAGCCATGATGATTGATTGCTCTACAAATGATCACTTCCTGTGAATGCAGGTGCTCTCAGTCATGACAGCAACAGTTACAATATCTAGGGGTGCAAGAGACAAAAGGGTCTTATCTCAATAAAAAAGGGGAGGACATATGATTGCAAGTGCTCCCCTGAGCTAGTTGTGTAAACCCACAGCCAGTGTATACGTTAGTGCAGCAGCCGCTGGATCCACACTTCCACATGCAATGTGGCACATAGACAAAAACCAAGGACGGTGCTCCCAAGATCCACACTGCTGCATAGAAACCACGACCACACAAAGGTCTGGTGCAATGGTGTATTATTTCTGACTCGTTTTGGAGCTCGCTTTACTCCTTTTGCAGGGATACAATCTCTGAAGAAGGAGCAAAGTGAGCTCCGAAACGGGTCGGAAATAAATAAACCATTGCACCAGACTTTTGTGTGGTCGTGGTTTCTCTGCAGCAGTGTGGATCTTTGGAGCACTATCCTTGGTTTTGTTTATAACAGCGACAGTGGTCCTTATCTGAGATTTGGCTTTCATAACTATTCATCAACGACCCGTGATCAAGTTATGGGATCGCTATGGTACTTTAGATCATGCTGTCAGTGTTTGACCTCACAATCTAAGGGGTTAACAGAGACGGTCGGATCGCTGATCCAGCCACATCTGTTAGCTGCATATATCGGCAAATGAAATCACCCAATATGTTAAAGGAGTGCTGCTAGCTCAGCGTGTGAGCTCACATCAAAGGGAGGGGAGGCGATCAAGGACATGACTATATGTCCTTGGTCTTGAATGGTTTAAGGCATTACTATTTAAATATCCCTATCATTAGGCAATGCCCATATAATACATTACCAGTGACCTCAGTCTCTATTCATGCTTAGGTAGATGGTATGTGTTAAAGTAAAATCCAGAATATTGTCCAGAGCTTCACTCTACCTCCGCCAGCTTGTCTCGTCCCAGGATGCATCCTGGTGCCATCTCTGTAGGATCTGGGCCTGACTACACACATTAATAATATGAACATCAGAATGCGGCACACATGACATGTTCACTGTAGAGCACAGATGTTTCTCAGATTTTAACTGCTCCATTGAGGCAATTTACTCATCTATTGTCATTAAGATATTTGTGGTTTACACTGAAATAAATCAAACACAAACATCAGTAAACGGGAAGATTGTTTGTTGGGCTTTCAGTCTACGTGACGAGCTGAAAGTTCACCTTCTCTTTCCCACAACTGCCTTCGACTTTCACACTTTTGTGACACTTTTTGTATTCACATTAGTGTTTCATTTGCATTTTGAATGCAATCATTACATGTATCAGACTACGACAACTTTTTTCTCTGCATGTTTACTGTTTAAAAACTAAAGTTGAAGTGAAAACTGAATTATCATATTTTTTGCTTTATAAGATGCACCAGATTAACAAATGCACCCCAAATTTGGTGAGAGAAAAGAGAAAAAAATTATTTTAATGTTAAATGGGGTCTGTCTTACAATCAGTATATATTTCCCTATCCTGGTATACATAGCCCCGAAGGCTGCCACATAGCCCCTACGGCTTCCACATAGCCCTCCAAGGCTGTCACATAGCCCCCATGGCTACCACATAGCCCCCACAGCTGCCACATAGTCCCCATGGCTGCCACATAGCCCGCACGACTGCCACATAACTCCCACCGCTGTCACATAGCCCCTATGGCTGTTGCATAGCTCCCACACCTGCCACATAGCCCCCACAGGTGCTGCATAGCCCCCACAACTGCCTCATAGCCCCCTCAGCTGTCACACAGCTCCCACATATGCCACATAGCTCCCATGGCTGCCATATAGCCCCCACAACTGCCATATAGCCTCTATAGCTGCCACATAGCCCCCAAGGGTGTCACATAGCTCCTACAGTTGCTACATAGTCCCCACATCTGCCACATAGCCACCAAGCCTGCCACATAGCCCCCACAGCTGCCACATAGCTCAACCAAGCCTGCCACACAGTTAAAAAATAATAAACAAGCATACTCGCCTCTCTCCATCACTCCCTGCAGCCGGAGCTATCCCTCCGTCCATCTGTCTCAGATCAGTCACGTGAGCAACGAGCAGTGATCACGTCACTGTGCTGTGCCACTCACATGACTGGATACTGGCACAGCGCAGACAGCGGGGATGGTGCCGGCTGCAGGGAGCAAAGGAGAGAGGTGAGTATGAGCCTCCATCACCTGGATAGGCAGTACTTTCCACGTAATTAAAGATGCATGGAAAGCACTGACTTCAAACAGCTGCTGCCTCTGATCTGTGCCCTCTCGTGTGTAATATGCGCCACTCCCCCTGCTGGTGATGGACAAGGGGATGCAGTAAATATTAAATGATCTTAATGAGTGGGGGCCTGTGACCACTGCTGGCAGTTGAAGCCTGCTCTAGCCTCCTCCTACCCCAAACACTGCTCCTGAGCCAACCCCTCCCCCCCAACAGTAGATTCAGATTATAAAATGCACCCCCCACTTTCCTCCAAAATTTGGGGAAGCAAAAGCACATATTATAATCCAAAACATACTGTACTTTATATTGTTGTTCTCTGCATTCAGATAATTAAAACCGGTGAGGTTTATTTTGCAGTATTAGGAAAGTAAGAAATTGATCCTAATATCTTTGTTTCACCATATGTAATAATAAAAAAATGAAATTCATACGTCTTTAATTAATACTAAAATTAACAGAACATTCTGATTTTAGAACAACATCAATAATTACTATAATTCCAAAAAAAGAAAGCAAAGGATATAGATAAATAGATAGTGGGAGGTGCACATGGGGACCCGCTTGCCGCGTAATTGACTCGAACCCATGCTTAAATGTAAACAAATGTCCACCCGTTTATTTTGCATCACTCAAGTAACTTAAACTGGGTAGCACATAAGACATTACACATAAGCACTCTTAGTTTACTTATCACATAATACATACATTACATATGCAATATAACACATTGGACACATAGGACTAGATTCACTGGGACCCGTAACCACATCTCCATCGAACACTTGGAGCACTAATGACAGATCCAATGGTGGTCACAGCTGCCGGACCTTATCTATACTGTACACATACATTTAATATTAATATCTATCAACAAGATCACTTCATAACCTAACTGTCAATCCCAATTGTGGTTCTATCACCTGGCTCTCTTACATAGCAAAGACCCACCAGGTTCCAGGTACAGCCCTGTTCATACAGATCTCATACAGGCTGCTATACTGCAGACAGCCTTGACACGTCCATCCAAGGTCAACGGGACCATAACATGACCTATGGTCGGTCCCAATGGCGGCTACGACCGCCTGGCCCTTGAGCCGTACTCAGTTTCACACCATATGGCATAGTACAGGCTCCAGCCTGACCGAAAATTTACACACCACATGCGGTCCATTATACTACATCCATGGACCACATGTATACTGCTCCACACACACACAGCCTATCATACAATATCCATGGTGCTGCTGCCCTCCCCGGCACAAAACAGGGATTGGCAAACCTGAGTTACGGGTGAACCCAGCGTCCCCAAGTTCTCCTCCTTACGTCCGAATGAGCACCCTCCAGGGTCGGCCAAGGCTCCACTACTCTAGAGACCTTCTTAACCCTCCCGTCCGGCCACAGCTCGGCTCTCACACTCTCCGTCAGAGGGACAGGTCCCTCCCACATTGAGAAGGGCGGGCTTCCCTCACATCCCAAAGGGATGGAAAGCCTCCGACATTCACATCCTCACTGGCTGGATGTTTATCACAGGCTGAACTCCTCTTCTGACTGAACCCCAGGCAGCTTCTTATCATGGCTGACACACCCACATCTGCAAGTTAGTGCTTTCAATCAGGCTTTACTCTCAGCCACAGACCTGGCTGCTGTTAACCCTTTGTGCACTGGTCAGATGAACAATTAACACAATCTCAGACCTGGGTGCCATTAACCCACTGTGCACCGGTCAGGTCTAACACAGCAATCACACAGAGTAAAACAGGCTCATGTGAACAGTAGAGATGAGCGATGTTCGATTCGAATAGTTCGCCAATCTCAAATTCGAGTTGATTTTGGCGCTATTCGAGTCATTCGCCGAATTCGAACAATTTGGTTCAAATTCGGCGAATTTCGAACATGTTCGATTTTGGTTCGAAAATGCGGCAGATGCGATCAGAAACCGCATCTGCCGCATTTTCAGCCAAAATAAACAGCTAATAAGTGTTAAAAATAAAAAAATAATCAATGCTCACCTGTCCGCGGTCCACCGAAGCCTCCGGCAAGGTCCTGTGGCTTCTAGGACCTGTGGTGACGTCATGTTCTCGCGCGAACTCCGGTCACATGACCGGAGTTCCGCGAGAACATGACGTCACCACAGGTCCTGGAAGCACAGGACCTTGCCGGAAAGCTTAAAATAGATATTTTTATGTTTCGGACCCTTTCTTTAAGTAACTTTTACTTATAGAAAGGGTCCGAAACATAAAAATATCTATTTTAAGCTTTCCGACAAGGTCCTGTGCTTCCAGGACCTGTGGTGACGTCATGTTCTCGCGGAACTCCGGTCATGTGACCGGAGTTCGCGCGAGAACATGACGTCACCACAGGTCCTAGAAGCCACAGGACCTTGCCGGAGGCTTCGGTGGACCGCGGACAGGTGAGCATTGATTATTTTTTTATTTTTAACACTTTATTTCACTTTTTTTCACTTCCACAATGTATGTATATACATTGTGGAAGTGAAAATGCCCACAGGCCCAGTTTGTTCGTTTTCCGGGGTGTTCGACGGTGTTCGTCGAGCATTCGACGAACATTCGTCGAACACCCCATCGATTCGACGAATCGAATCGAATTCGAACACCGGGGTGGTGGCTCATCTCTAGTGAACAGGCTCTTGTGCTGTATGCCGGCCATGAGCTACCATGCCAGTCCATACCTCACATAGCCCATAAGATGCACTTCGGCCATGGGGCACCATGCCAGATAGATAGATAGATAGATAGATAGATAGGAAGGCACCAATCTATTCTTTAGCAACAAAGACAAACCTTTATTGGCCCATGAGACAGATAGATAGATAGATAGATAGATAGATATACTAGAAAGAAACCTTGCAGCACTCAGCTGCTACCAATGATGTACATATGCTGACAAGCTATATATATATGAGAAAAAATTAAAAACTTACGTTTTTTTCAAAAAACTCAAAATTCTTATTATTTTTTTTAAATCTGAAGTTCTTAGTACACACATTGGCCAATGTCTGCTTGCTCGTCGACTGCGACAAAGTGACTTCAGGTCCGACGAGTCCTATCGCTGACACCCAAGTCCTCCTTGTCCACCCTACCCCACTACTAAGGTTTCTTTCTAGTATATTGACCCAGCATCCCTGCTGGCACCAGTTCACATTGTCTGTGAGTGCTGTGCAGTTTTTTTTCTCTTTTAGATAGATAGATAGATAGATAGATAGATAGATAGATAGACATGGATGAATAGACACTTGCTATTAGCCTTAGGCGGCCGTCACATGCTTCAATATCGAGAGCGATATTGTTAGCGATCACGTGCACGCGCGATCGCTAACAATATCGTTCACATCGCTGGTGAGATGTCACACAGACAGACTCACCAGCGATGTGGAGCAGCGAGATCGCTGGTAACTATGGTTCACATCGGGTTACTAGGCGCCGCGCGGCGCTTAGTAACCCGACGTTTACCATAGATACCATCTCCCAGCATAGGCTCTGCCGCTGGGAGATGGATCATCGTGGTGTCACACAGCACGATGAGGTAGATTGATCAAGCGTTTATCGCTTGATATGAGCTCCGGCTCACCAATCTGCGATGTAGCGATCAAGCGATTTTACATTGTAAAATCGCTTGATTGCACGCAGCGATGCACAAACGATATCGCTTAAGCGATCAAAAAGCAGATCGCTTAAGCGATATCATGCATTAAATTGAAGCGTGTGACGGTTACCTTAGAATAGTTAATACATAGATATCTGCTCTTTAATCTTTGTTGCTGTTCCTCCTGAATTTCTCTCTAGTTCCAGCTAATGAAGCAGAATACATTCACATGTGATAGGTAAAACACTGGCAACGTATTAAATGAATTCCTTTAAAGACTTGTGATCTTTGATAATATTTTATACATCTTTACAAACCGCTTCTAGGTTATCGCTCTGCTGCCATAACAGCGTGTTCTAGCCGTGCATACTAATGCTGCAGAAATGGCCGTAGCTCTGACTTTGTGTTCTTTCTCTCTAAAACAGTGCGTGAGGAAATGAACAATGAATTGTTATACAAAATGCACAGAGGAAGAAAAACCACATGTTGGAGCCCAATAAAGCAGAGCCTTAACTCGTTTTGCTATTTCTGCGGCAAATACCTCTGCATTGCAAATTTGTGCTGTCTGTTAATATCTATTTTTTTCTCCATCTTTACGAGCCATCACCATCTCCTTTATGCCTCCAACATTAATTCACACACTTTGCCTTAGTAAAAGGAAATAAAAAAATGGCCGCTTTCCATACATTTTTGTTTGTTGGCGGTTTTGTACCTTTCTTTTCCTAAATGTAAATTGGGTTGAAAGCACCTAGAAAATCTATGCCATAACAAGCTGTTTTCACAGCAATTCAAAAACATTTTGCACTTGTATTTCAGAGGTTTTTTTTTTTAAAGATTTTCCTTTTCCTCTTCCGTACAGATTGAATGCTCCAGTTTATCCAACACACAATGAATTTCAATGTCTTCTTCTTCTTTTTTGCACCCCCCGTACACTTATCATCTAAGCTTTTGAAACAGAGAAAATATCATCTTATTACAAGTCCTTTTCATAGAGTTAAAGTGTATAAGAATCTCTGGGGAACAAGCTCTTTTGTGAGAGAATGAAGCATGCACGCTCGGCGAACAATGCCCAGTAAAACACCTAAGCTTCGGAGATTTTAACGCAAGAATTTACAGTCATCGAAGCCATGTAATTTGCCAGAAGCATCATTATATGTTTGTATGGTCTATAATGTCACGTCTTTTTGATAATTATATTTCAATCATCTTGGGTAAAGTTTTTCCTGCTTTCATGCTAGTGATTAAGACAGGAACCTACTGTTAGATGATTTTCTATTACAGGTCGGTGGTATGCCACCTGCAGAGATGATATGACAGCTCTTATCTTCCATACACAACTATCGTAAGACTTTTGGAAGTTGCAGTTTCAGATTTTGAGACAAAAATAATATGTGATATTGGTAGCAGGATCCTGCCTCTTGTATTACAAGCTTGTTGCAGAATAGGATAAGCATTGTTTTTTATATATTTAAATGTGTACATAATATCTGCAGTTATTGTCTGTTGTGATGGGATGTTCCATAGTGTAACGGCTCTAACTGTAAGGGGCCATCACACGCTTCAATTTAGTGAACGATATTGTTAGCGATCACATGCACGCGCGATCGCTAACAATATCGTTCACATCGTTAGTGAGCTGTCACACAGACAGACTCACCAACGATGTGGACCAGCGAGATCACTGGTAACCATGGTACACATCGGGTTACTAGGCCCGCGCGGTGCTTAGTAACCGAAGTTTACCATAGTTACCATCTCCCAGCATAGGCTCTGCCGCTGGGAGATGGATCATTGCGGTGTCACACACCACAATGATGCAGATTGATCAAGCGACTATCGCTTGATTTGAGCTCCTGCTCACAAATCTGCGATCAAATAATCAAGCAATTTTACATTGTAAGATCACTTGATTACACACAGCGACGCACAAACGATATCGCTTAAGCGATCAAAAAGCTATATCGTGCAGGAAATCGATGCGTGTGACGTGGCCCTAAAGAACCTTTTCCTATTGTGATTAAATGATTGATGGAAGCCCTGTGAACCTCCACAGATCCTCTTCTGATTTGTAATTCCAGAGTGTTACATCATTATTGTCAGGTCTGGTGGTTCAGTATCCCAGCAAGCCCCTTGCAAATCTGAGAATACTTTCCAAAGTGTCACCTATCACCCCTCACTCATTGAATTATGGGGTGTCACTTTTAAAGGGTGGAGCTAGTGCAAGTGCTTGCTCTGCCCACGTGTTGTGCTCTAGGAGAATTACTTCTGGTGTTGCTGTGGGGTTTGGGATGCTGCCTGCCAAGCGATCATGCTGTTCAGGGTTCCCAGGACGCTTAGTCCCTAGTGTCAGCTGTTACCAGTGAATACAGGAAACTGTGCCTGCTGTCTTAACTAGGTGGCAGGAGGTTCCTTCCAATTCACCTGACTTGTTCCCTCCTTGTCTTCTCTAGGCTGGGGGCAGAGATATGGTGTTGCCTCAGCGATGATAGGTGATCTCACAGAGGTAGATGTAAACCCGCCATATCCTCTGGGTTGTGCTGATCATTTAAGTTGAGTTGGGGTAATAAAGGTTAGTAGTTGGTGTGCTTCTCTTGGTTTGCTCTTTTGCTCTGGTTTCTGGTCTTGGCTTGTCCCTAGCCTTTATTACTTATTTTTATACTGCAATGCTTTATTTGGTTTGCTGGCGAGTTTGATCCGACTGAGGCCTGTGTGCCTGGTCACCAGCCAGCATGCTATTTGTCACCTGGGAAGGGCTCTGTCAAAGTGCACCCTTCCAGGACATGAAGGCGGGTGAAAAGTACCCCGGCTCTTAAAGGTGCAAAGTAATGTGGCGGTTAGTGCAAAGTGTGACTGGTACACTATGCTTGCTAGCCTGCAGTTCAGTCATTCCACCACTACCCTATTATTATGGTTATAGCTGGAAATCACACCAGACTTACTGACCAGAAGAGGATCTGGCCTGGCAACCAGGAGGAGATTCTTGTTGGTCAGTCATGGACTGCTGAATAGGTTGCAGGACTAAGGTCATTCAAATAACTTTGCTAAGTGATTAGTGATAATTAGGGATCATTGAATTGATAGGTTAAAATTCAGCAAAGCACGCATATATAACAAGTAAACTTGATTTGTATCGAAGTTTTTCCATGCAATTTGAATGTCATTTGTTATTCTCCAGGGTGTTTTTTACATCCCGGAACATAATAAAGGAAAACGTAAATGAAAAAATAATAAAAACATCTTCTCTCACTAATCCTGCCAACCCTGCAGCCCATTACATGATCCTCTTTGCATTCCCCATTGAGACCATCTTGTGCTTTATGTTTTGCGAGACTTCTGTTGCTGAGTAGGCCAATACATCACTAGGCCTTTGGTGATGCACATTGTAAAATTGTAAAGTTATGAAATACTATATAATGCAAGACACAGAGTGATGTCAGAGGCCTACTTGGTGCAAGTGTAGAATGAAGCAAGCCAAAAGGCAAAAAGAAAAGGAGCTGAGGGCTTGATGACAGGCTGTGGAGGAGCAGAGAAAGGAGGAATTATTATTTTTTTTTTACTTTTTGGTGGTCCTCTACAGTAAAGCAAAATGGAGGCCAGCTGCAGAATGAATTGCAAAAAAATTGGATCTTGTGGAATATTAATTTAACTGAAATTTTTTCTTGAATTCAAATCCATTCAAATAAATTTGCTCATATCTACTTTGAATACTATATGAGAAATGGATGAACAGTTAGGCCACTTTCACACTAGCATTTCTGTCTGGATCCGGCAGATCAGAACAGAAAACCGCATCTGCCGCATTTGCCACCTAACTACCGCTCTAGCGGAAAGCCCCACGCATTGTCTATGGGGCTTGCGGCAAGTGCGGTAAGTGCGGTATTGGCGCGATCCAGCACTTTTCTCAATTGCGGCTGAGCAAAATAACCACAGCTGACCATGTTTTTTTCAAGGCCGCAACTGCCGCAAGTGCGGGATTGCAGCAGTACCGCACTTGATGCACTTGCCGCAAGCCCCATAGAGAATGCACGTGGCTTGCCGCAAGTGTGCCACACGTGCGGCCATTAGGCGGCAAATGCGGCAGATGCGGGTTTCTATCCAGATCTGCCGGATACGGACAGGAACGCTAGTGTGGAAGACCCCTTATGTGACATTACCCTAGCGGTATTGTTACTTGAAATTAGCAGGTGTCACTATTAACCTCTTGTCTCTTTTCTAATGAAATAAAAGGTTTGGGACATTGATTCCCCTCTGCCTCTGTTTTTCTATAACCTTTATGAATCATCTCAGATTTTTCAGTTTGACTTCTTTGCCTTAGCACAACCCCATCACAGAGTTCAATCACGTGTTATAGCAAAAGAGCATTATCATGTGTTCACAACACAAAGGCTGAGATAGTTGAGCTTATTATAGGAAAGATCATAAAATGTCCCTTTAAATTATTCCAAATTGCTTTGTGTAGCTTGTAGATTTACAAGGGAATTTTTTGAAGAATACAGTTTTGTTTCATAGGTGAACGAGTACAGTGTTTCAGGGCATTCACTAATTCTGAATCTGTCAATCTCTCACACCATCGCCTCAAAAGGCTGAGAAATGTCTAAAACAGACACTGGCGAACTCACATGTCCATCCAACAGTTGCTTATCTGAGGATTAGCTGCACCACTCGTGATCAAGTACTAAAGGCAAACTTATTGTGTCTGCATTGCCTTGGGCCTCAGCCACACAGCTGTCGCCATGTACAGCACCAGATATGATATCAAAGTATGAACTTCACAGGGATCATGCGGCTGCAGAATTAGATAGCAGCTGTGGAAGAGAAGATAGGAGTTTCAATGTCTAGTAGCTATCTAATCATTAGAAACATAGTTACCGATATATAAACACTGTTTCCAAGGACATAGAGTATTACTTCTGGGTAGCTGACTTTTTGTCAATCAGAAGAGGTACACTGAATAGAGTATAGCACAATGTAAAGATGCTAGTCCATACTTTTATACACAAAGTAGGAAAAGTTCTATTCAGCACAATAATCTCCCCTTGAAGCTGATGACATAAAAAGTTAATCAATGGTCAATTACTCACATTTATGGGTTTTAAAATTTTGGATTTTTTGGTCAGATGATCATTCGTGTCATCATTTGTCTTTCCCATCACTTATGAAGTCTCTATTATAACTAAGTAAGGAAAATACCACTAGCGCTCCACAGGTAAAAATAAGAACAGTATCTTAAATCTTAATTGAATATAGCAAAATACTCTAGCTAGTTAATAATTAGAGATAAAATGTAGATGTAACCCGTAGAAACGCCGACAGGAGGCGCAAAACCGTTCCTCGTTTCTATAGACCCCCATCCTTCCCCCCAGCACCTTCTGTGAACAGCCTACCGCACCGTTATGAAAAAAAGAATTTTACTTCACTCAGGACCCGGTGAGTGCTGCGCTCTTTAGTTGAGCACTCCTGTGTTCTCTATGAGAAAGCCACCGAATGGTGGGAAATTTGTGACAAATTTGCCATTAATCGATAAGGCTCATCACGCAGTTACTTCAATGCATCGGTGGTTGGTTGCCAGGTATTGTGTTCAAATTGAAGGTATCAGTCATATACTATTTATGTAATTTATAGGAGAGATGAATAATACCTGTCACTAGGTAGAGATGGGACAATTTATTCAAATTCTCCACAATACAAACTTTTTTTTTTAATTCGCTACCTTCAAATTCAACGAACTGACAGCCAGCTGACTCCTAGAGGGCCGGCTTTCTCTGACTTCTTCACTTTAGATTGGGATTTCTAGGCATGAAAAGGCCTTAAAATCACTATTTACCATAAGATCACAAATATGTCACAAATCATGACATTATGACATATGCTGTGTTGCCATAATGTGCAAGCACGTGTGAGGCATTATAGTACCCGGAAGTCTCAAACTAGAGTGAAGGCGAGTGACTTTTAAGGGAACCTGACCCCTCCAAATCACCCCCAACCCTATTAATACCTGTCCCTGCACTATTACATATCATTATTAGTGGTCCTTTTCATAAAAAATGTGTTCTGTAACATTGCATAAATCAACATTATGCACTTACATATGTGCGACTTCTTGGCTCTGAATAAGTCTCACAGGTGGTCTCCTGTGAGATTCTAAGCCCTCCTTAGCTGCTCATTATCATGCCCCAATGGGCGTGATAAGTAATCCTAGTCCTCCTCGCCCTGCTGTAGGGGCGCAACACCCTCTAGGTGTACGCCGACCTCACCATGCGCATTGCGCATGTGCGGCTTTAGATTTACACCTAGAGGGTGTCGCACATATGTAAGTGCATAATGTTGATTTATGCAATGTTACAGAACGCAAAAGGACCACTAATAATGATATGTAATGGTGCAGGGACATGTATTTATAGGGATGGGGGTGATTTGGAGGGGTCAGGTTCCCTTTAAAGGTGAACGGCGATGTGATTATTAGGTTTATATATATTTTGTGACTTATTTTTATTGTGATTTGGAGAGATTCCAGACCATTTGGAGAGATTCCAGACCATAACAAGAAAAATTGAATTGCAGAGAATAACTTTGCTGCTAATTGAATTTCCCACAATTTGCCAAAATTGATTCTTGGCATATCTGCCCATCTCTTAAAGGTACTTCACACACTGCAACATCGCTATCAACATCGATGAAGCATCACAAGTTTTGTGACGTAACAGTGACCTCTCCAGCGATGTTGCAGTGTTTGACACGTAGCAGCGATCAGGCCCCTGCTGTGAGGTCACACTGATCGCTACAAATTGTTCAGGACCATTTTTTGGTCCTTAGTCTTCTGCTGGTCATCACGCATCACTGCGTGTGACAGCGAGAGACTAAGGACCAGCGACCTCACAGCCAGTGACCAGCGCCGCACATTAGACGCTGGGCACTGGTAACCTGGTTAAACACCGGGTAACTAAGCAGCGCACGCTGCTTAGTTACCAGGTGTTTACCCTGGTTACCAGCATCCTCCCGCTTAGCCCACACGCTAGGCACCAGGGTAAACACTGGGTTACTAAGCCGCACGCTGCTTAGTTACCCGGTGTTTACCTTGGTTACCAGCAATGTAGCTTCTGGCTGGTCGCTCGTTAGTCTGCCTGTTTGACAGGTCACCAGCGACTGCAGAAAGACTTTCCAGCGATCCCGGCATGGTAGGATTGTTGGTGGGATCGCTGGAAAGTCTCAGTGCCACATCATCAGACATTTCAAGTTCTGATGCAGAAATAAGAGATGCTGGATAATACTTTTAACTATGGTACAGGCAGTGCAATAGAGAGAGTGAGCTGACAATGGGAAATGGAAATGAACTCTGCATATATATCTCAGGTACTTGTCCAAACTGTGGGTTGCAACCCAGTAAGTACTGTTGTGATGTTACCAAAACAGTCACAAAAGAGATACCCATGCAAGGGTTCTCACATAAATTTGTAATACATCAGGTTTGGGATACAAATCCAATATAGCTATAATAGTCAAACATTAATATGATCCAAATCAACTACTTGTGCCCTATGGGGCCTTGCGACTGTGCGCGCATTGCCGGAGGGCCGGACATCGCCATGTCGACCGCCGGCGTCACGGAGGGGATCTGCGCATGCGCGGGAGCCATAGAGACGCGTCCCAGCTCCCACGCATGCGCGGTAATCCCCGACACGCTGACGTCGGCATTAGGAGGCGTGGCTTCTGGGTATGTGCACCACTGAGCCAGCAGGTGCCCGCAATATGCAATGATTACTGTGTTTGCTTGAGACACACGATATATAAGGGCCATAATGGAGCTGGTGGGCACAATGGAACCTTATACTCCCCTGAAGAAACCTGTATTTTACAGGTAAAACGGGCATAGGGCCGTTGATGCACTTTAACCAAGTAGCACTTTTGTAAAGGTATTTGGCCACAGCCTGTTATGAGATCTTTGCACATCTTTGATGGCTTCTCATGTTTACCTTGATTTATGCACTAGCACTTTGAGATAGCAGGCTGGGTACCATTATCTTAGTATTTTTCTTTGTAAGCACAGGCAGTTGATTTGGGTCATATTACTGTTTGACTATTATAATTATATTGGATTTGCATCCCAAACCTGTATTACCAAATTATGTGAGAACCCTTGCCTGGGTATCTCTTTTGTGACTGTTTTGGTAACATTACAACAGTACTTACTGGGTTGCAAGCCACAGTTTGGACAAGTACCTCTCTTTATCCTCAACCCCCATCTAGTTTTTAAGTCTTTCACAATTAATATGATGCCAATATGGGTTTTGTTAACCACATATATGTCAGGGCCTGAAAATCTAGGTAAGAACCTCCAATGGACCTACAATAATGATCACTTAATAATAATAAAAATAATTATTTTATTAATATAGCGTAAACATATTCCCCAACACCTTACCATTCAGCTAGGACATGTACAGATAATATGTCACAATACAGAGATACCAAGATGACTGAGGGCCCTGCTTGCAAGAGTTTACAATCTATGAGGAAATATGGGAGACACAAAAGGTAAAGAGTAAAAAGTGTTTGACACAAATGGTCCAGCCATCAATATAATAAATAGGGGATTCACTTAATGCTGCATGAACCGGTCACCAGCCAGGATCTGTAAAAGTACAGATAAAGTGCTATTAAGTGCATGGACAGTGTAGACAGATGACACAAGGGACCAGATTGGAAGAAAATGTTGCAAGGGCAAAATGGGAATAGTTAGGTGAGTTGAAGTGATAGGCCAGACTTAGGCTACGTTCACACATTGCGTATTTTGCCGCCTTTTTTTTTACGCGCACTTTTCAAAATACGCAATGTGCCTTTCGTCTGCCTGCAAAGTGAATGGGAAATTCACTTTGCAGTGCAGACATTGCATAAAAATACGCACTGTGTTTTCCGGGAGAAAGCGCAGCTCCGTAAACAATTGATATGTCAATTGTTTACGCAGCTACTTCTGCGTATTCTCCCAGAGGGGAGGAAGAATCCTGCTTCCTCCTCCCCTCTGTGGCCGCCCATTAGATTTCACAGTGTATTAATATACACTGTGAAATCTAAATTAAACAGAGGCAAATGTATGTAAAATAAAAAAGAATGAATACTTCACCTGTCCGACGCCTTTTCCGGTGTTCGGTCTCCGATTCCAAGTGAGAGGTGTACTGACAGGACCTGTGGTGATGTCAAAGGGGCGTTCCCGGGCACTCGTGGTCATGTGATACATATCACATGACCGCGAACAGCCAATCAGCGCTGGGAACGCCCCGGGAACGCCCCCCCTCTGATGTCACCACAGGTCTTCTCAGTACACCTCTCACTTGGAACCGGAGATCGGCAGAAGGCACCAGGCAGCGGGAGAAGGCACCGGACAGGTGAAGTATTCATTCTTTTTTATTTTACATACATTTGCCTCTGTTTAATTTAGATTTCACAGTGTATATTAATACACTGTGAAATCTAATGGGGCTGTCACAGAGGGGAGGAGGAAGCAGGATTCTTCCTCCCCTCTGTGACATCACTGCGCTTTCTGGAGTAAGTAAAGAAAGCGCAGTGTGTGAAAGCCCCTGCGTATTTTGTTGCGCTTTTTTGCGCGGCCGAAAAATGCGGCAAAAAGCGCAGCAAAATACGCAAATGTGTGAACGCAGCCTAAAAAATGTGTTTTTAAAACCTTGACTGTTGGGAAGTAATTTAACTGCAGTATAGTGCTTTCAGGAAAATTTGCACAGCTCACGAGAAGACTTGTAGGCAGGAGTGGAACATTCTGATTATTGAGGATATTAGTCTTAGGTCATCAGTGGAACAGAGGGCACGAGTAAGGTGATAGTGATGAGAGGAGAGGTAGGGCGGTGCAGAACTGTGCAGTGCTTCGTGGGTGAGATTGATAACAATTATATTGGTTGGTATAGCAGATAGGGAACCAGTGCAATGACTGGCTGCCTATCATTACTTCTCAATTTCTTTCATGTACCTCATATTTGCTATTAATATGATCACTGAAATTAGGATGTAATATGGTACACAATCGAGAAAAAAATATATGCATTAGTCCATTTTTGTATTTTTGTCATGCTTTTACTAAGGCTATACCTCAAAAAATATGCATAGATACAACTGATTTATAGCATATTACTGTGAGCTTATCTATAGATATAATATCCTAACGCAAACTTTGGTCACCAGTTAATTATCCACAATAGCATTGACAACATGGGACATCTGCAAAAAAACAATTTTATGAAATAAATCTGTGATTTGCATGGAGAATGGTTAACTATTATTGGCAGCAATGGGCACATTTGGGGCATTCATTTACCCCTATGGACACATTTCATCCCAGCACTACAGGATTTGAATTGTCCATCTGGGAGTCATGGGCCGAGCAGTTGTGAAGTTTAGGAACATTTCACTGAATGCTTCCACTTTTGTTGTACATGTAATTTTTCCTGTTTTCTAACCTGGCATCAGAATTATGAAGGGTTGGCTGCTCCTGTATTAGTGAAGTGTCTAAAATAAGAGTTTGCATGGCAGATGTTCTTAATTTAAAAAACACTTCTTAATTATGTGTCTTTCAGGACCAGGTGCAAATCAATCCTCCGTAAAAACACAAGAATTTCAATAAGGTCATAAATGAACCATGTCTTACAGTATGTTCAGTGTTATAACACAAGCACCAGACACGCTACGCTTAGGGTAATATGAGAAAATGGGCTTTTAATAAGCTATGTCACGAGGAAGGCATTTGTGGGTACAATTAGGGTCACAATGGGACTAAACATTAGTACCTGGCATCTTACACTGATATCTGCTCTCAGGAAATACATACAGAAAAAGCAGCTGTTGTTGCCATAGATATACTGTATGGAAGAATACTGCTAGAATCATTGTTTATGTTGAGAAATGCATCCTGAATCAAAATGAGTCAATGGAATCAAAATCTGGTATCGTTGATACCCTCTAGTAGGAATACTTGATTATTGGACACCAATCTTGAAGTCATATCAGATACCTTCTGAGCAATCTTATATGCCATTCAGCTGTGACTAAACAGTGGGCTGGTAAATATATTACAGGGAATCTGTCAGCAGGTTTTACTTTGTAAGCTGAGGGCAGTATGCTGTAGGGGTAAAAAACAAAGACCTACTGTGCCTCTCTTATCAGGGTTTGTGCTATTGTTTATGTAATCTAAAGGCTTTCTTTATAACTTGGAAATTACCATTACTGGACTATATAGTTATGCGCAAGGTAGTCCAACATCCCCTCACTGTGATTAACAATTCACTGTCTATGTACTATCTCTATAGAGAGCCTTGTGTGTGCAGGGGCAGCTCCCCCAACTCTGTTACATGCCTAAAACTAACACCTTTGGTTGTTTGAAACAGCTTCAGCCAGTAATCTAAATTAAACATCCTTGAATTCAGAGTTTCTTTGTCTACATCATGCTGCTCTCTGATGAGGTAGCAAAAACCTGCTGACAGATTCCCTTTTGCTATGAGACCACTATTGGTGAGAAGGGTCTGGGCATCACAGCAAGCATGAGTCTTGCAATATTCATTTATTTTTAACCAAAAATGTTTTGAGATAGATTTTGTTCCACATGCCTTGTTCACACATCCCCACTGCTGGTATTTAGCGGGTCTCCGCTGCTAGTATTTAGCGGGTCTCCACTAAATACTTAGCTTTTTTCAGTGAAGCGGAGATGCGTGAGCACCGCTGCATCCTGGTGATGCAGCCCTGGTTACCCGATGTTGATCATGGTAACCACTTCACACACTTGGATGCCTAGTGTCCGCTTTCCCAGAGCGGACAGGGAAACGCTGCTAGCAGCGTTTCCCTGTCCGCTCGGCTTAAGCAGACACTAGGCAGACTTGTGTGTGAAGTGGTTACCACGATCAACATCGGGTAACCAGGGGCTGCATCACCAGGATGCAGCGGTGCTCACGCATCTCCGCTTCACTGAAAAAAGCTAAGTATTTAGCGGAGACACGCTAAATACTAGCAGCGGAGATGTGTGAACATGGCCTTACAGAATTGTTTTCTGAAAGAGAATGGATTATTCATAATGATTAAATATTACAACCTTCATCAACACCATTCACAGAATACAGGAAGTTTTATCTAGACAATATAACTCCTTTATTGAAATGTCAGATTTTTCTGTAAGTTCCAGTTAGATGGCTACTCCACCTTTGGTTTATCTTCATTGAGAATGAAGGGTTGGGCATGGTATATGACAACATGTTCAATCCTATCTGTCTCTGAAATCTCTGGAATGAGCATTTTCTCCAATTAAAATATTCTGTCATGTGTGTTCAGGAAGATAATACTATTTCTGTCACTATTTCTACCATTATTATGCATACATTTTATGACGTGATATCTGCGTGATACATACAGATGTCTCCTCTGCTAATCTATGTCCTTTATACTTTTAAAGTTATTTCTTAGACTGAGCTAGTGAGTAAAACTATCTGAAAATATGTATCGCATGGATAGTATGTACCGGAGTAGAAAGGGTGTATATGCTGTGCTGTCTGGAATCGGTCATCAAACTATTGGTTACATGCAATGGTGATCTGTATTCACACATTTTGGAGCTAAACTCACCTTTCTTCAGAATAGAATCACATTAATATGTGATTTTATCCTGAAGGAGTGAGTTTAGCTCCAAATGTGTGAATACAGATCACCATTGCATGTAACCATTAGTTTGATGACCGATTCCAGACAAGCAGCATATACGCCTTTCTACTACGGTTCATATATTTTCTCCTCATGGTGGCTGCAGCAGTCGTGGTTTAAGTGCAATATAGTTGGTTGTGACTATCACAACATCAGGTGAACCTTTAATCCCACAGGTTATCTTTTTCAATGTAGGATAAGACCTTATTTGCGTAATTTTCCCATCCAGCTCCCTATTGTATTTTCATCATAGTTCACAGAGATATGATGGATTACTATTTACTGTCTTTATTTCACAAATATTAAGAATGGCATGGAAAATATTACATAGTAAAAATGAGCAGAGCAACTGTGAATCCAGCTCTGGGTAATATAAAACATCACAAAGCAGCAGCACGGTCTCTCTGTGTCTCTCTGCCTTGCCCTTCTTTCTCACTCTGCTTTCCTCTCTTTCTTTCTTTCCACTCTAATGGCATCTGTAATCTGTTTTTTTGGTAAACTGGCAGTCCACTTGTCTTAAGCACAATGGTTTTTAGCTGTTTTTCAGAAAAAATGAGAGAGGAGGAAGTAGGTGCTTATAAGTAGAAATGAGCGAACATGTACAAGGCCTGTTGAGAGCTGGAGTTCAGGGGAATTCCATTTTCTAAGTACTGGAGCCGGGATCGTTGTGCTCCAGTATGCACGGTGGGCGGGCCAGTGAGTACCGCTTGCAGTGGGTGATCTATTCGTACTGCGGTTAAATGCTGCGTTATCATTCATAGAGTGGTTGGAAAATACAAAAAATTTAAATATCCCTGCCCTCCACTTTCAGAAATCTTTTGCCTTTGGGTTGCTGTATGTGGTTGGAGAGCTGAACAACCAGTCAGTGTCTTCCGTGGACTACAGGGTCATGCTCCGGTCCCGAAAAAGGCCACACCCGAACCGCGAAAATCCAGACGTTGGCTCATCTCTACTTATAGATAAGTAAAGAGAGAAGCATATTCTCTGATATTATCTGATTACAGAGTTTACAATTTAATGTTAGTTTTGTTCAAATGATGAGGACAATATAAAGAAATGAGAATATATACTTTAGGTCAATAGTGTCCCCAATTTTGAGTAATTTGCAGCTTTACATCAGCTTTGATTCACGACAAGACTCGAGCACAATCCTTGATGTTCATTTGCTTGTTTGTGTTTTGAATACGGTAATTACACTATTCTGTATACAGAGCATGATTATCAGTATCATTGTCAGTAACTGCGACAAAACCCTCTAAATATCCGAGCAAATATTAGAAAAAACTGCTCATGTGTGTTGGTGCACATCTGTTTCTACAAAGCACACCGAAAAAGTAATCATTACTTCACATTAAACACAATAGATAATATCAGGGTGATAGGGAATATTTCCAATTTTAACTAAGTATATTAAATTTAAACAGAGAACTATAGCAGCTCCTTCTTGAGTGTAATGGCATTAAATTAAAAATCATCCATCTCGAAAAGTTTTGCTGTAAAAATGTATTAAAATTCTTATAGCCAGAGCGGTGAGAAAAACCATCAGAACTCATTCGGTTTCCATTGATTGAGAGCTCTCCCAGCAGATGTTTTACCAGAAAAAGAATTATGCTATAGCAGAAGACCGAGGTGTGGGGAGAACGTCAAGGTCAATTATCACTCAATGGAACTTTAAAATCAAAGAGAATTTTCCTGATTGATTTTGTGTTATGTTAAAAATATGCTTTCAAATGTAGTTCCCCTTTTAAGTCTGAACTTGACGTTAAACTGCAGATGACAATTTAATGGTTTGGTGTGTATCTTGTGGGAGGTTAGCCACCTTCTATCCATGAAACATGGCTCCTGATTGATCGCAACGAGCCATTTATTTTTCTAATATAGAAATAATAACAGGAGAAGCTGCACAGAAATGTCCTGGCTAATCTTTGATGTGTATTTCAAATTTTTGACTCTTTTTTTGTAATTGTAAATTGATGCCTTAGCCAACTTGGAAAGTACTTATTATAGAAAGTAAGACGACGGAAATAATACATTAAAAAATGATGAAAATAGATGTGTTTTTTGACTTTGTCCGAAGAGCCAATTCTAGGTGGGAAAAGTAAATGTTGCTGGGTGTGTTTGAGTACTGATGTCACCAACTCATAAAATATTATACATTTTGTCGGATGATAACAAATTTTATCTATTGTATATCTTTGCTGGTTTCTGCTACTTCATCTGAGAGCAGCATGATGAGTCCAATGATGTATCACTTAGGCTGCGTGCTAACGGTTCGGTGGAGCTGTCTGTTGGACGCAGCTCCTGTGGACCTGGGGTAAGCCGCCTGTGCCTGCAGAGAGATCTCAGCTACCCTGTACTCACCATTTGAGGCGGGTGCAGGGCGACTTTTCCCTGCGTGCACCCGATTGTATCAGCTTCCGATGTTTATTTTAATGCTGCGGAGGAGCCGAGGAGCGGACATGCGCACCGCAGCTGTCAAATGGCTGAGGTCGTGAGCAGCATAGTAAGGATGGGATTTCTAAAAATCCCTTCCACTGTGCTGCTACTATACTACGCAGTGTGTTGGACTCAGTGGCAAGACGATGCATCCAAAACGCTGTGTATCCTTATCGTGAGTATGCAGCCTTAGTTTGCTAGGTGCAGTTGTCTGGTCACAATCAAAGTTTCTACATTTAGCAATGCAGCAGAGCTCAAAAACCTACCCCAGACCTCACTGGGCTGTGTATACAATGTATATAGAGAGTGAAAAGCTGGTAATGACAGCAGGGGGAGTGCCGGACTTAGGCTTGCTGTGTGCATGCAGTTATAAATTTCTGGTGCTAAAATACACATTGCAAGTATACAACAACATAATACTTGGTAAGACACTTATCCCTGAATTTTATGTGTTAACCGTTACAACATGCCGTTATCAGATTATGTAGAAAAAACCTGCTGATAGATTCCTCTTAAGGGGCTAGAAAAGTTGAAACCCCTTCCCGACCTATGACGTGGGAGGACGTCATGGGCCGGTAAAGGGTGTCTGATGTGAGCTCTGGCGCGGAGCTCACATCAAAGCCCCGACATCTCAGCTGATCTCATCAGCTGAGATGTCAGGGTAACAGCGCCGATTGGATCCGGGATCCGATCGGCGATGATAACCAATTGAATTCCGCTGTCAATCACTGACAGAGGGATCCAAGGTGGCTGCGGCGGGGAAGGCGATGTTCCCCGCCTGCTTAGGAGATCCTGCGATAGTATCTGCTTCCTCCTCCCCTCTGTGACATCTGTGACAGCCCCATTAGATTTCGCAGTGTATTAATATACACTGCGAAATCTAAATTAAACAAAGCCAAATGTATGTAAAATAAAAAAAAGAATCAAATACTTACCCTCCGACGCCTTTTCCCGGTGTCTGGTGCCGAAGACAGGCGATGTGTGTCCTGCAAGAGCCTGCCGTGATGTCAGAGGGGGCATTCCCAGTGCTGATTGGCTGCTCGCGGACATGTGATATGTATCACATGACCTTGAGCAGCCAATCAGTGCTGGGAAAGCCCCCTGATATCATGGCTGGTCCTGGCAGCACTACACATCGCCTGGCCTCGGCAACAGACACCGGGAAAAGGCGTCAGAGAGGTAAGTATTTGATTCTTTTTTATTTTACACACATTTGGCTTTGTTTAATTTAATGGGTGATCACAGACTTCACAGAGGGGAGGAGGAAGCAGGATTCTTCCTCCCCTCTGTCACGTCAAAGGAAGAAAATGCAGGAGCAGTTGCGTAAAGAATTGACATCTCAATTCTTTACGCAACTGCACTTTCTGCCATAAAAAGCACTGCGTATTTTTACGCAGTGTCTGCACGGCAAAGTGAATTTCCCATTCACTTTGCTGGCAGACACAAAACACATTGCGTATTTTGAAAAGTGCGCATAAAAAAGCGCGCAAAAATACGCAATGTGTGAGCGTAGTCTAACACTTTCCTGGTATATTTATGCTACTAACTCTGCTCCTGTAAGCTTATCTGTAAAGAGCTTGTCAAGACCTATATTGTTGTTGTAGCTTTGATCCTTCCAGATGCAGATGGGAATTGGACCAACTGAGCTGGGTACATCACTGGTGGTAGCAAGGCTGCCTTTCTGTAAGTGCAGGAGTCTGGGAATGCATGCCCAAATCTCACTACTCTCTCCTCTTAGCTTCCACCAGTGACATACCCTGCTCAGTCGGTCCAATTCCAGTCTGCAGCCAGGAGGATCAAAATTACAACAACAATAAAGGTATTTATGAGCATATTAGAGATAAGAATGCAGGAGCAGAGTAGATAGCAGAATATATTAGGAAAATAGTCATTAGGAAGAGTTAGGACAAAAGAAAAGGGATCACATTAGTAGTGGAAATGCTTTTAGTATTGCTTATTTTGTTATTCCAAATATAATGAAGTATTTGGGCCATTTTACTGTCAAACTGGACATTCTCATTGAAGGCACTCCTAAATCAGAGTACCAGTATAACTGGGTTGTGCTCTTCGATAACAGTTTGGCACTGAGTGATAAATACACATACATTTATGTCACCATGAGTCAAGAGGTTTAGGAGAATTAAAACAGACTTCTTTACATTAGATATGATGCCACTTCTGTGTTTGGCTGCTTTCACATCTGCGTTTCACAGCACTCGCAGCAGATTCGGCATTTTGCAGCATCAGCCGCCTAATGGAACACTTGTGGCAAGACTGCGTTCGGCTTAATTCCCTCCCTATGGGACGTGAAGACATATGCGGCCCTTGCGGTTTTGCACTTGTGTCACTTGCGTGAGTCAAAAAAAACACTGCTAGCAGCATTTTTTGCCGTTGCCGTGAGTGTGGGATTGGCCAGATCATGGCAATACCGCAAGTAACACACATGTATGCAAGTCCCATAGGGAATTATTAGGCCGAACGCAGTCTTGCCACAAGTGTTCCAGCCACTGGCAGAACAGGCAAAGCTGCCGGATCTGTCGTAGATGCTGAGAAACGCTGATGTGAAAGTAGCCTTCTGTGCTGTATCACATGATCCATGAAATTCCTTCAATGCTCTTAGGAAACATCTATTTATAATTTATTTCTGTATTTCATTATTTTTTTATTTTATAACAAATTCCAATAATTTCAGTGGTACCTTGAACTTGAAGAATATACTTGTTTATAAAATCACATTTATGGTCAATATCCATTCCATCACATAGTTAAAGCATTTTAGGTCAGAAAGGTCAAACTATTCTGGGGAAACCAAGACACATCAGGATCTTAATCAATATAAATATAATTTATCAACAAGTAAGGTGTTAAAGATTGCTTATTCCTTGGTGTAGGTGGGTAATTAGATGCTTGGATTGTTCTCAGATTGGGACTTCCAACTGGAGGATGTGTAGATTTATTCCTTTAGTATAGATTCATTCATCTATTATTAAAATAATCAATGCATTCGTTAATTACAATGTATCTGGAGAGTTCACCACAGCAGCATTTCAGTTAAAGATATGTTTAAAGGTAAAGCAAATTAAGAAGCCTGTCCAACATTGGCATGCTTCATTGGAGTTTATGTAATTAATGCATGTTATAATACTATCTGGTAATAAATACAGAAATTCAGTATGTGACTATTCTAATAGTAATAATTTCTATATAGTCCTTTAAGTTAGAGATGAGTTGATGTTTTGAAACTCAAATTTGCCAATTTCAACAAATTTTCCCTAAAAGTTCGATTTGCAGTGAATAAATTTGTGCAGATCCCAATACTGTACAACTTCTAATACTTTGAAAATACACATGGGTGACAGGATGGAGAGAAACCCCAGCTGACCATAGGAGCTTACACTCTACAGGGTAGGAAGACCTACCTGCATTGCCCTCAGGGCTGTGGGTTACTCAGGAATGGTCCCTGCTGTCTGTTCACAGGAGGGTGATGTCACGGTTATGGCCGTTGACTGGTTCCGTGACCCTGAAGGGACCTCAAATAAAAAGGGGGAAAATAAATAAAAATGAATGTCACTGTGACGCCACCTGTGGTATGCAGCCAGATGTGACTGTGGATGTAACTGTGGTATGTGGTCAGATGCAGCAAGGTGATAAGCCCTCCTCAGATAGAGCTAGGTTGATCCCTGGGCCGGTGGTAATAGTTGTTACTGGCGAAGTTGTTGTGAGGTGATGACGGGGACGCAGGACTTAGCTCAAAGAATGATATAGGGACACAAGAGTAACAGTCTTTCTTTTATTTTTAATGAAGGAATTTAGGTAGTACCGGGTAGTGTTTGCTGAAGTTCACGGGGTCCGGAGCTTGGAGGCAATTTTTAGGCTTTCCACGCCAGGCAAGTCCTGAGGCTTTCCCTTTCTGTCATGTCCGGTGGGCCCTGGCTGCATAAAGCGGTGCTGTGACCATCTCTATTCTGTATTAGTTGTGTGACAGGCAGCGGCATGAACCCTTCTTCTAGCTGTGTCTTTATTTAGCTCTCCTTGGCTCTGTAGTGCCGCTGTGTCTCCTTGGGTCTGTAGTGAATAGGATGGTATATAAATATCCACTCTCTGGATTTGGCTGCTGAGTATATAATTCCTGATGACCTCAGTCTCCGGTGACCGTACTGTGCTTAATTCTGGGCGTACTGGCACTGCTACCACTCCCAGATGTTCTTTCTCACTTCCTCAGGCCCTCGCTATAGGCTCTACACACCGTCAGTTCCCTAGGACAGGCCTAACATGGCTCCTGTCTCTAAGGTAACTCAACTCTACTCTCTCAACTCTGCTCAACTGACACCTGAGCTCTCCTGACAGGAACTGACTAGCTCCGCCCCCTGCACCTGTATTCATAGGAGACTTGTACTGATGTCAGCAACTAACCTGACATCAGCTGTTAGAGCTTCCCCTACAGGCCCAGGTTGGGATATGTTATATGTGTGCTTCACCTGGTGGATGCCTTGCCTCCAAACTTGTTATGTGATTAACGGACTCCGGGGCGCCAAATACCCACTAACTCATTGAGATGGGAAATTATTTTGCCATACAAACAAACTGAGCATCGCTAGGAGCTGCTGATATGTGATGGCCCAGGTACTGACTACCACTGTACAAGGTATGATAATCTGTAAAATGTCCTAGTTTCAGGGCATTATGTGGGGGACCTTATGGAAACCTCACCCAGAACACAGTTGCTTCCATCTACTTTACTTGAAAATGGGTCAGGGGATCCCTGTTATCCTGATGGACAGTATCACACACCATATAATGGCGTAGGGCATAATAAAAGGAATACCTAGCCTTAAACCGTCACTTTCTTTACAAATGGGAGAATGGGGGGGTCTAAAGATCTCCTATTTGTAAAGCCTGGCGACCATCTGAAATAAAGCTGCTTTCTCTTCTGGCCGGTGAGCGGTACTTATTTCTAATATGCTGGATTGATGTGGACTGCGACCGGTAGTGTGTACCAGAGAATCCAGGAGTAGGCTACAATGTGAGGTCAGTCAGCGGTGCTCAAGGACCCCAGAAACAAATGAACTGGTGGTGGTGCCCGACTCCTTTCTACACAACTGTGCAAGTTAGTAAATTGAGTCTAACTGTGTGTAATTTATTCTCAGTATTACTATAGCTGTTCTGCGAAGACCTCAAAGATTTGTTTTAGAACAGTTGGGATCAAACAGCATCATGAAGACCAAAAAGCCCATCAGATAGGTTAGGGATAAAGTTGTGAAGAAGAGTAAAGCTTAGATTAGAAAAAGAAGCCCGACTTCTGAACATCCCACAGACCACTGCTCAATCCGTCATCCAAAAATGGACGGAGTATGCTACATCTACAATCTACCTAAACTGACGTCCCAAGCAAGGAGATTGTTAATTAGACTAGCAGCCAAGAGGCCCATGGTAACTCTGGAAGAGCTGCAGAGATCCACAGCCCGCGTGGGTGAAACTATCCAAGAGCCAACTACTTTCTCTGTCCTTTATAGAAGAGTGGCAAGAGGAAAAACATTTTTGAAAGCGACCCATACAAAACCTTGTTTTCAATTTATTTACAAAAAGCCATGTCGGAGCCAAAACAAGCATGAGGAAGAAAGTGGTCTGGTCACATGACACCAAAACCTTGTTTCTTTTACTTTATGCTTCACAAATACTTTCTACTTAGCGCTGGTATAGCACATAGTATTTTGTTATACAAGTAATGTGAAAAACTTTGGAAACATTCACGGGATATGAATATTCTTTCAAGGCACAGTACTGTAATATACACATCTTATGACAGAGTAAAACAATATCATGTTTTTTTTTTGTTAAAGCTGTTATTTTCCTGCTGACATTTTATGATATGTACAGCTACGAGAAAATATAGAAGGATAACAAATACAAGTATTTAACTTTACAATGTTATTTAATATTTCTATGGTCACATTGGAAAGAAAAGTCCAGTTATATGAATAAATTAACAAGATGTTTGAGGTGCATATGTGCGAAACATTGCCGTGGAGGCATTATAAAGTTTAAAGTATACAAGTGACTCTGAAGTCATCAGTGAAGAATCGATTGAAAGTAAAGATATATAAAGAAAAATGAAGCCGGAAAGTCTCTAGAATTGATCAAAAGAAGGCGTGGGTGTTGAAAAGTAATGTTGCATTCAGTTATTGTTCAGGCTTTTTTCATTAAATCATTGCTTTCTTAATTAGATTTAACCCCATGTCACAAAAACACAAATATGCAAAGATATGCTATTCAATGAATAGGTGAAAATTTCCTGCATATTTTTTTTCTATCTTCTGAATACACTGTGTCTTACTATTAAAAGAATGGTTTTAGTCAAATGAGATAATGCCCTCAATGACTTCTTGGATAATTACTCTTTACAATTAAATAGCTATGAACTGTGGTGTATTGCTGGACCTTTCTTGGAAGGGGTAAAAAAAAAGCAACAGCCAAGGGTGAACACTTTTAATTAATCCACCGAAGTTAAACAAAAAATAGCTCATTACAGGATCATTAGTACAATATTCATTCTTTTTGAGGTCCATTGATGCGGTGTATTAGAAAAATGTTTAGCTTTTGTAAATTCTTTTAGGCCCTTTCTTATCTTCTGACATTAGATTGATGTCAGCGATCCCATCATTTTTGTCTTGATCTGTCAATGTCGTTGTAACTTGCATGGAACTGCAAGACGATCTCCGGTGACTTCTCTCTGGGACTAGAAGAAAGGAAATCAATAGATGAAGCTAGATTTTTTTTCTTCTTTCCTTCCCTCCTAAGTAGAACTTTATTTTGCTTTATTACTGTATTTTGAGAATGTCAAGTTACTTATAAAGTCATTAGACATTCTCGAATCTGACACTCAATATTGGATTTACTATTGGTAGACTTTCATGAAAAGGAATTAAGGATTTTCATTTTACATGTCAATAATACACGTCAGGATCTGTTACTATATGCCTCGAAATATTCTCTTGGATAGGGCTAACTCATGTTCCATGTAATGACCATCATTTAGGGATTGTCCAGGGTCTGAACTGCAGTATCCCAACTTGTAAGCAGAATAGAAGAACTTTTTTACTGTTGTATTCAGCAAAGCAGAATTTAAAGCGAACCTGTCACCCTCTCCAGGCATCTAAAGATAACATAGCCACCTTCTGCAGCACTAAGGCTGCATTCTGACAAGGTGTCTATAGCATTTATGCTCCCTTGATTCACTGAAATAAAGACTTATATAAAATCTGTTTCAAACCAGACCCAAGACCGGGAGGCGGGTTTTTAATTGTCTATCTCCTTCCTCTGTGGTGTCAGTCATCCCTCTCTGCTCTCTGTGCACCTCCTCCAGGGTCACCTCCCTGCATTACAGAGCTTTGTCAGCTCAGTAAATCTTGCAGGAGGATCCTGAGCAGACAAAGCACTGCCTGCTACATAGCAGCCTTGAGCTGAGCTGTCAGCAGTGCAGCAGAGTTGAGTTTGTGCTTTAGATCAGGGGCTGAGGACTGAGCAATGCTGCTGGGTACAAGAAACTGAAAGTGAAAACTGCTCAGCTCAAGGGCTGCTACGTAGCAGGCAGTGCTTTGTCTGCTGTTCTGCTCAGGATCCTCCTGCTAGATTTACTACTGTGGGGTCTCCTATACCAGCAGCTCTATGTTGTAGCAGAGCTGACGAAGCTCTGTAATGCAGGGAGGTGGCCCTGGAGGCGGCACACAGAGAGCAGAGAGGGATGACTGACACCACAGAGGAGGGAGATAGACTCTTGAAAACCCACCTCCCGGTCTTGGATCTGGTTTGAAACAGATTTTTATAAAAGTCTTTATTTCAGTGAATCAAGGGAGCATAAATGCTATAGACACCTTCTGAGACTGCAGCCTTAGTGCTGCAGAAGGTGGCTATGTTATCTTTAGATGCCTGGAGGGGGTGACAGGTTCGCTTTAAAAGTCTTAGCTTAGGTCTCAGAAGTAGGGATATTTATTCAAGTGAAATTGAAGTCAACTCAACTTTTGAAAAAAAATCAGTATTTTTCAGAATATAGATTTTTTTGTAATTTACTCTGCACAAATTAAGCATAATGAAGGCCAGCTTGCTTTCAGTTTTATGAACCATGGACAGCTAGGCAAAAGGCAAAATGTTGAAAAAATTAAATTCCTCACTACTCAGCTCTTCAGCGACCACCACTGTTCGCTGGAACCGGACCGGAGCTTAGCACCTCTTCTAACCGCCACTAAATCTCAGGCCTCCTACTACTAGGCCAGGTCTTCTCGCCATTTTCAGGCCAGGACATTCTTGCACATGCTCTTTACAACGTCATAATGTGGTGACATCTTGACATTGATGTTGTTGGCTTATTTTGTTATGATGTCCCAATGTAAACAAAGTGGTCTAAGGATTCAAAGTCCGGCAGCAGTAAAACGAGCTGTCAAGCGAAGGCTTGATTGCAGACATTGGGCAGCATAGTTGATTAGGTGGCTGAATGGCTAATAGCTGTTTTCCTCTTTCTATATGTTAAGTTTATTATGGTCTTGGGTCAGAGGAAAACTGGAGACACTTAATTAACACAAGATTAAATTAGCCACAAATCTAATTTTCCAGAAAACTCTGAAGTAGGGATGGGCGAGTACCATAATATTCGGAATCGCTATACCCGCAACAAGTAGGTAGTGGTACTCGCTACTCGTTGCGAGTATAGCGATTCCGAATACTTTTGCAGTGTATCAATAGATACACTGCAAAAGTCCTGTAAAATAAAGGAAAAGTGGTTAAAAAATAAAAAAATCGGATACTCACCTTAACCGACGGCTGTACCGGGACCGGCCGATGCACGTCTATTCATGTAAAAGGACCTGTCACTCTCTCAGCCAATCAGATGGCTGGTAGAGATCTGGACAATCAGATGCCGCCACGTCACAATGACGTAATCGCTAGCGGCCACCTGATTTATTCCATATCCACAATTTTTACAGGGTAAGTACCCTCATTTTATTTATTTTTGCAGAACCCTGTCCTTACTATGACCATTTTACAGCTATTTTTTCAGCACAGATATTAAGGTCTCAGTTTACTTGTATGGGGTTTGAGGTCTAGGTCAAGTCTGAGTCCTGAATCTAACAATTTGTTAAAGTCCAGCTGAACTTGGTAGACTTGAACATCCATGGGTCCTCTCATCTCTAGTTAGTACATTAGATATTATATATTTTTTATTAACCATGAGTGTGGATTGGTAAAAACACATTCATTTTTATTATTGTAGCTTGGGTAATGTGTTTCTTCCACTTAAATTCTCACAATTTGACTGTAACTTGGTGTGATATTTGAGTCTTCATGGTACCATTCATGATAAAGTGCTTTTTCTTATTAATACATTCAATTTAGTAAATGAAGTGTATCAGGCATACAGAAAATAGATTTCGGTTTTCAGTGACAAATATAGTTCTGGAATCTAGATTGCTCCTTCAAGCAATCTATGCAAATAACAACTGCAATTGCTACGAGGCATTTTCTTGCAAGTATCTGGCGAGGGCAATCTTTTGTTTGCACAGTAAATTTTCCGGCTTGCAGACTATCTTTTGGGAAACATCTTCCATGTGCCCTGCAGTTAAAGAAAAAATGTTAATTGATTCTTTATAAGTATAAAGTGCATTTTTCATATATCCTACTAGAGTAAAGCTGTACTACTTAGAAAAACCTTATGCAAATTGCATCAAAAGTGAAAAATGTAACAATTTGAAATATAAATGGGTTTGAAGATTGAATTGGGGATTTCAACAACAAAGACACCTTAAAAAGAATATATTGTGATTCAACCAATAATGACTGGCTTTTAAGCATCACCTAGACACATTTTCCTTAGAACACGTTTCTTTCAACTGTCCTTGTGTTATTTTTCTGATGCCGTTTTTGTAGTCTTTGTCGGTTTTTGAAGTTATCTTAGCCTATTGTGATCACTGAACAATCAATGCCGTCTTACATTGTCTTATAAAGTGTCGCTTTGTTGAAAAGCTATACAAGTTGGGTGAGCAGTTAATTAATCTTTATGAGGATTAAACATTTTAAAATGATGTATATGGCAAGAACAAAAATTGATGTATGCTCATTTTCCTAGGTAATAGTTATTTTCATTCCCGTTATTGTACCAGTAGGGTTTGCAGCCAAATAATTTCAACAATTAGAGAAAGACCTTCACATTCAGAAATTATTGAAGAGCTAAATAAAATCTTACAATTGTAATTAATTTTCTGACTTTTTCTCTACAGTATGTAAGTCTGATTGTAGTTTGTCAAGTTAAAAGATTTATTTAGAATTAGGCTGTGTGCTCACGATCCGGAGGCAGTACGTGTTGGAGGCAGTGCCTCCAGACCTACGGGAACCTTCGAGTCTACCCATGAAGACCGCAGCTGCCCTGTACCCTCAATCTGCGGTGGATGCAGGGCAGCTTCTCTCTGGGTTCACCCGATGGTTATTTCATCTAACTCCGCAGCATGAAATTAAAATGCTGCGGAGATGCGGAGGTCCAGAAACCTGCACCACAGCTGAAACCACTTTCAAGAAATCCCATCCACTATTCTGCTACTGTATAATGCTGCGTTTTGGCTGCATCAAATAGCTAGAAAGGTATTAAAATCTGAGTGTCTTCAGTGGTTGATAGCTTTTTAATGGCTAACTGAAAATATGATAATAAATAGCAAGGTTTTGAGACTACTTGGGCGTCTTCATCAGGCTCATAATAACACAAAATCTGAAGACACATATCTAATATACAAAGCTGAATGTGTGTATGTGTGTGTATGTGTGTATGTCTGGGACTGGCATCTACACCATCACAAGAGAGCATCATAGGCTATGTTGTGAGGCGAAATTTTAACACTGCACGTTCCAGTTCTCCAAACAATTTTGCCCCTATCTACATAATGGGGAAAAAGTGACACACACACCCCCATGGGGACACACACACACCCTATAGTGACACATGCACTCACCCCACAGGGACACACACACCACAAAGAGAAACACACAACACAGAGACACACACCACACAGACACCCCGCCCACAGGGACACACAAACATACACACCCTATAGGGACACATGCACTCACCCCACAGGGACACACACACCACAAAGAGACACACACAACACAGAGACACACACACCAGACAGACCCCCCCACAGGGACACACACACACATACACACCCTATAGGGACACATGCACTCACCCCAGAGGGACACACACACACCCCAGTGACACACACACCACACAGACAGACACAGATGTGCACAAATCGCCTCACACAACTCGCCTCATACGTCTGGTATCTTTAATTTCCAAAAATAGGCATCTGATTAAAAACAGCCAATGTGCAACACGTGCCATATAGGGAATTAAGTCAGATGTCAGTCACATTAGCTGTCTATTATGTGTATGTGTGAGGTAACATATACTGCCCGGCCGGGGGGAGGGTTTACTGTTGGCTGGAGATTTATCAGGCTGCCTATAGCTACCAATCACAGCTCAGCTTCTATTTTCCTACAGGTCATTAATATGACATATTCAAATTCTATTTTGTTATAGCTAACAGCAGTTATTTATTGACCCGGGCGTAGCCGGGCAGTACAGCTAGTATAGACATAAAGCGGGAATGGATAATGCAGTACATAACAAATAACATAAAGCAGAATACAAAAAGTTCAATGCAGGAGGGGAAAAGCAGGTGGGGCAGTAAATATTGGAGTAGTACATAGATAAGAAGTGTGAAAGTTTTATTGTCCTTTGATTAATGGTCTGGTTATGGATTTAAAAATTCTTTAATTGATGTATAAAGACATAAATCCAAGTGACAACTTCATTCCTGCTCTTAATGTGTCAAAGGTCTTCATCAATTCGTATTCCCCCTCTCTTAGGGATTTGAAATGATGTTTTAATATTAGTAACTAAATAGCTGAAAACATGTTCTATGAAGTAGAATGAAAGAGGTTTTCCACATCTAAAGTGATCCCCTTTCATTTGTCTTAGCTTATCCTAACTACCACTTTCCCATTGTACTTCTGTTAACTTCCCTGCTCCTCTAAACTGATCTCCCTGTGGCGCATAATTAGCTTTATTGATGTTCTGGCTGTTTTACTTACAATCTGGAGACCAGAATCAGACAACGTGAACAGGGAATGTCATTGTTTGGGGTGGGGCTGCCACTTTGTAAGTTACAGTAGTTTGGGCACACATGCTCAAATAAGACTTCACTCTCCTCTGAGCCTCGGTTATTGAGCGGTGTTTTCTTTTGACAAGCACTGCAATGTGCCACAATGCCTGTCAAATAAAATCACTGCACAATAAACCAGGCTAAGAGGAGAGTGAAGTCTGATCTGGGCATGCGTGCTCAGACTGCTGTCACTCACAGAGGAAGCCCCACCCCAACCAGTGATGTGCCCTGCTTATTTTGTCCAATTCTGCCCCAGACCACAGAACTCAAATCAAAAACATTAATAAAGATATACACATGACACAGAAAGATAAGCTTACGGTAGTAAGGTAGGTGGCAAACATATATTACAAAAGAGTTAGGAATAGTTGGGACAAATGAAAGGGGATGAGTTTAGTAGTGGAAAACTTGTTTAATGAACATGAGTACAGTAGATAAGGTCTTTAAGACAGAAAGCAGCATTTTTTGCAATTTGTTAAATGTATTTGCTCAATTCTTCATTTTAGTGCAAAAACACTCAACTCTGAGATAAAGATCAAAACATAGCACCCTTCTTTGTTTAATTAGAAGTACCAAATTGAAAAGTAAATGTGTTAGAGTCAGTTTAAATGGAACACCCAGTGGGACAAAATGACTAAATAATGACCAAATAAACCATTACTGGTCGTATAACCACCCGGTGATTTTTCATTTTTCATTTCCATTTTTTGCTCCCCTGCTTCCAAGAGCCATAACTTTTTTTTTTCCATTAATATAGACATATGACGGCTTGATTTTTGCGGGACGAGTTGTACTTTCATACGCAATCATTTATTTTACCCTATAGTGTACAGAAAAATGGGAAAAATTCCAAGTACAGTAAAATTGCAAAACAAGTGCAATTAAATGTTTGTTTTTTGGGTTTTTTAGTCGCCGTGTTCACTATATGGTAATACTGACATGACGGGCTCGTCAGTATGAGTTTGTAGAACCAAACATGTATACTTTTACTGGTATCTAGGTGGTGAAAAAAAGTTCAGAAATTAAAAAAAAAGAACCGCACTTTTTGCGCAATGTTCTGCAACCCGTAGCGTCCTCATTTTTTGGGATCTGGGGCTTTGAGATGGCTTATTTTTTGTGTCTTGAGCAGATGTTTCTAAATAAATAATTTCTAGGTGGATGCACAGTTTTGATTGCCCGTTATTGCACTTTATAGCAATGTTGCGGTGATCAAAAAAAACATAATTTTGACTTTTGGACCTTTTTTTTTCCGTTACACAGTTTACGGCTCTCATTAATTGATTTTAAATATTGATAGATCATACATTTCTGAATGCGGCGATACCAAATATGTGTATTTTTTTAGATTTTTTAATACCTTTATTTTGAATGGGAAAAAGGGGGGTGATTTAAACTTTTGTGTTTTTTTTTAATATTTTTAGAAACTTTATTTTTTATTGATTCTTCATTTTACACAGCCCCACAGGGTGCCACACTGATGCAGCATCCAATCGCTTGTGACAGGTCCCGATGAGCTGTAGCACATCGGGACCTGCCATGAATGTGCACTGTGAGTGGTTGGCAGCACTTGCCAGCCACTCACAGGAAGTGAACACTGATAGCTTCTGGAGTCTAAGCAGGACCCCGGGCTATCACATGATGGCCTGAGATCTCTCGATATTATGGCGGGATCTCCGGTCATGGTGGGGAACGGAGCGTTCCCTGCCACGATGCCTTTAGATCACGTTGTCACTGATTGTCTCGGACCTGATCGGTGCTGTAAGCCCAACATCGCAGCTGATGAGATCCGCTGAGATGTTGGGTGTTTGATGTTAACGCCGAACTGGTGCTCACATCAAACACCGGGACCCGACCCAAGATGTATATTTACCTTATGGGTCTGGAAGGGGTTAATAGTCTGTTTAACCAAGAAGACAATGGTAAACGATGACCATTGAATGATCTGAAATATTTATCTCTATTAACATAGGAAGATGCACTGCTAAGAACAATGACATTTGCATTGCAAAAAAGTTAATTTCGCCCTACAGATGAGCATGTTGCTCATCCATTGTGTGATTGGCATCTGGTTTACAATGAAAAATAATAATAGTAATTGTGAAACATGAATTCATAACAAAGCAAGTTCATGATTACCTTTCAGTGTAAATTCAGCTTAAAGCGTAACTGTTGGTTAAATTTCTATTTAATAGTAATGTAGAACAAGTGATTATAAACAACTTTCACGTATACTTTATTAAAGAAATCAGAAATTACACCATTAAAAAAAACTTCCACAAGATGTCCTCAGCAGGCTTTGTGTGAAGCCTATTCTTTGTCACCTCTGTCTTCAGGGGCCGTGGCCTAAACTGCTTCACAATGCAGCTGTTAAGACTGTCAAATTACCTCCCCGCAGTTTAGGCCATGCCCCCTGAAGATGGATGTAACTAAGAATGAGTTTCACACACAGCCTGTTGAGGACATCTTGTGAAAGTTTTTCTTAATTCTTCCCTTCCTGATTTCATTAATAAAGTATATGGGAAAGTTGATTATAATCACTTGCTTTACATTACTATTAAATGAAAATTTAAACAATGGTTACGTTTTACAGTGTTGTCCATTTTTTTTTCATATTAGGCGTGCTGGTTGATCAAAACCAACCTCACATGCTACAGCTGGATTTTCTTAATTCAGATTATACCCTAAGGGCTCAGACACACTCTCTTAGTTACATGCGAGTCTCTCGGACGAGACTCGGAAGAGGCTGGAGCAGTGACCCTGAACGGCTTCTCCCTCTCTGGACGGGGAGTCTGGAGCTGCATAAAACCACAATAAGCTGACATTCCCATCCAGACAGGGAGAAGCCATTCAGGGTCACTGCTCCAGCCTCTTCCGAGTCTCGTCCGAGAGACTCGCATGTAACTAGGAGAGTGTTTCCAGCCCTAAACCCATACTAAAAAGTATTACAAATACTCTTTGAAAGAGCTTTCAATTGATTTCAATGAGAACTTCTTTGTCATAGTGCACATTTGCTTTTTGTTTCCAGTGTTTCAGTTTTGGAAATAAATCAACAAGTACATTCTTGACATATTTCTGCTTGAAAAAAAAGCTCAAAATTTGATCATGCTGTCAATAGAAGAAAAAAATGAAAGCACATCACTCACAAAAAAAGTTAAAAAACACATCGAGAACATAAGACATGCCCAAAAATTTTTTTGCTTACATTTCTTTTACCATATGTGGATTTTTTTAGCCTGAAATATCAAAAGTGTTTTTACAAACATTCCCTAAAATTGATTTTATTGATATCATACTTGGGAATTAACAATCTTACTACTTGTAGCTGCTAAAAAAAAATCCAACATTTTATAGTTGCACTCAATGTTGTGAACTTTAATCCACCATTGGAAAAAAGAAACTTTTGTCTTGGTCAGCTCAATGCTCAATGAGTTCTCAGATCACCATGTACTAAATTGAGAGGGAGCATATGGCAAAAATGTCCTGTATCTCAGTATTTCTCAGTAAAATACAATGTTATATATTCAAGCATAACACAAAAAGTTTCCAACATTGCATTTTATTGGTAAATCCTGACTTTTACAATATGATAATTGTGCTGCCGTAGTTTTTGGTGCTCAGCTTTATCTTTGCCTTTGTGCCCCAAATTTTACACAATTTGCATCATTCTTTGCTGTGAATTGCTACCCGAAATTTATTCATACTTTACATACGGTACTTTAAAAAGGCATTGTAATACCTACTGGAGATTTTAACTTAATTTTATGCAAACCAAACTTATGTTGAATTTTTAATGATTATCAATGAATGGAACAACACTGTAACTATTTCTGACTTGCATAAAAAGTCACAATTTGCACAAATCTTCCAATCATTTACCAAGATTGGTAAGTAAATTAATGTATTTTTTTTAAAAATAGCAATTTGTGCAAAAACCATCCAGCATTGATGGGCAGTGTATGATTTATTGGTCTCAGTGTCTAATTTGACATTGAGAAGTGACTACCACTCTTCAAATGTTTTGACAATTTGTATAAATGTATCATTAATGACTGACATTTCTTAAAGGGGTTGTCAACCACTAGGACAATCCGTTCTTGATTGACTTGTTTCCCCTTTGTAAAATAATAAACCCAGTACTCACCTCCAGTACTGCTGCCATTCCAGCGCTGTATGAAATCGAAGCTCGGGGCTCATGTGGCATTGTTGTTACACATGAGCCCCAAGTCTAATCATTGCCAGCTTCCTTCTCTCCGCCTTCATAAAAAATAACAGGAGGTTTACCCGCAGCATCACTTCCAGTGATTTTTTTTACGAAGGCGGGGAGAAGAAAACCATGTGTCACAACAATGCCACATGAGCCCCGAGCTTCGGTTTCAGACAGAGCTGGAATGGCAGCAGTACCGGAGGTGAGTATCGGGTAAATTATTTTACAAAGAGGGAACCAGTTGATTAAGAAGGGGTTGACCTAATAGTGGACAACCCCTTTAAATAAAGTGAGATGGATGTAAATATACTAAAAATTTGCCATAAATTACATAATTTTTATTCATTTTAACCAGTGTAAATCCTGCCTTACTTATTTGTAATTTTTGCCTACATACAATGTTTTCAGTTAGCCATGGTTGATACATAAGCTAATTTTTTCAATGTTCATTTCAAGGAAAATGATAAGAACTTTGCAACACATAATAGTAATATGATTTGAAAAGAGAGATCATTGATATGTTATGGGAAATAATACAATAATAATATATTTTTTGTATATAATAATAAAGTATGGATTTTATGTGCTGTACAAGCATAGGTTCTAGGACATATGACTCTCTGAGCAATTTAAATAGAAATCTCAACACAGTTGTTTAATTGCAAGTTAGGTACCACTGCGGCACATGGAGCTCAGAAACAACCAATGTCAATATAACCGGTGTTTAAGCCTTCTACAGAAGTATTAACTAATTTCCCAATCAATTCACCTTAGAAGCTGACGGCATCTTAACAATCAGATAAGTCAAGTCTCAGATTTGCTTACTGAGCACTGTTGAACAGTTAAATAAACCAGATAAGGAGATGCCTAATTAAATAATGATACGCTATAGGTTTATGGCCACATGTCTTGACCCTTTGTTATATTTTATCTTTTTAATAATGCACTGATATTAAGTTAACTAATGAAGTACAAAAGCGTACCTTTAATATCACAAAATAATTAGTATAGTGTTAGACTCTAGATCAGTGTTTCCCAAACTCCAGTCCTCACGGCCCTCAACAGGTCATGTTTTCAGGATCTCCTTAGTTTTGTACAGATGACTGACCCATTATCAAGGTATCTCCTGTGCAATACTAAGGAAATCCTGAAAACATGACCTGTTGGGGCTGTGAGGACTGGAGTTAGGGAAACACTGCTCTAGATTATAATGCTTGCTCTGCATTACTGTGTTAGCAACTTTTGCCGATAACCGTTAGGCATGGACCACCCAATGCAGGCTACAATAACCTAAGCAGCATCCTACTTCTACTATAAGATGACCATTTTCATACAACTTTTCAGCACTTCTCTTCATGCATCAAAGTGTGACCAGAAGCCTGATGTTTAGTTTAGTGTAGCCCGCAGCTCAGATTTCAGGTGGTCTTTACCGCTGGTTATCGGCAACAATTTCTAATAGAGGAACATTGGAACAAGATCATATATAGAATAATTTTCTTGTGAAGGTCAACTTTAACATTAAATTTTATACACACATTTGTGGACATTTCATAAGATAGATGGTGTACCATGAATGAAGTATGATGTCCATCACAGATATCTGGGGTCACAATATGAGAGTTCAAAGATAGGCTGAATTTACACTGAAAGATTATTGTGAATGAGCATTCCTTAGAAAGGGCATTTTGCAATTATGTCGCCGTGTAAATAAGCTGTAGATCACAAATGAGCAAATTGCTTGATCTTTAGGTAAAATATATTTTGCACAGTGAAACAAAATTGTTTTTGGGGGGAACTTAGTCTTGTCTAGAGATGAGGAAACCTTTTCAGGCCTGTTCAGGGCTGGACTTTTGTAAATTTCCATCTTCTAAGTGGTGGAGCTGGGATTGCTGTGCTCAGATACGCTGGATGCTGGATGACCGGATGGACAAGTGCGAGCTGCTGGCAGTGTGTGTTCAACTCACACTAAGGTTAAATCTTGTATCGTCATCTGTAGTGTTGTTGGATAATAACAAAAAGATAAAAAAACCCGTCCTCCGGCTCCCACACATCTTTTGCCTATGGCTGGCTGTATGTGGGTGGGAACCAAGCAGCCAATCAGTGACTTCTGAGAAAGTATGGGGTCATGCATGGGTCACAAATAGGCAGCATTCGAACATGAACACTCAGACATTTGTTCATCTCTAGTCCTCTCCAACAGGTCTCGTAATACCAAGAACTATGGCAGCGTATGTGCACTGAGAGATTAAGCTATGCTTCCAGGGTGAGCATTTGGTGAGCTTTCTGCCTTGAGTTGCGTTTTTTGGTGAAGAAATAAATTGCTAATTGGGCACATAGCTGTAGTGCTATTTTGTATTGATTTAACAAATGGGTATGACTTAAAGGAAAATGGAATACTCATGGGAGCTGCAGGAGTAAAATAAGAATAAAAACAGATCCCAAGCCTAATGCAAATCAGTTAGTTATGGGTTCGGCCTACATGCAGCCATCCATAGCAAGCATTTCTGGGGGAGGGTGGGCATTTTATTTTGTGTTTTCACAGCATACAACACATTGTTCTACCCCCCAAAGAGAGCCTCCTATTCGAACAGCTCTTACTAGGGTTCCAGGCTTCCATTGTTCACTGAAGGGAGCAGGGAATATGTGACAGATTATTCAGGATCAGCATATCACTCTCGAGCACCAACAATACTCACCGAGTAACGAACATCCTGAATACTGTACCAGTCATGCAGGTAATGAAAATTGACGAATACTGTGCACTTAGCACTACTTAGTGTCAAGTTACCCTTTAATTTTGATCAGGATATCAGGTATCTTGTTGTATTATGGTATGTGTGTCATATAAATAAATGCTACGTCTGTAGAAAATGCCTGATCTCACCAAAAGATGATGATTCCAGCTCACTTCCTCCCCTTCCCTGCACAATGACCTCTACACAGATTACACAGGGCATTAACTGTCAGTACACATCTCAAGACTATTGAAATTTTTTATGCATGTGACTGCTGTAAAGCATATCTCTAAATGCTGTTAGCCAGAAAGGGTAGCAACACAGGCACAATGACAGTGCACATAATCATGTACAATATAAATACACCTGCAAAGAAATGTAAACTCAGTTTAAAGGGAACCTGTCACCATGAAAGTTCAATCTAATTTGCAAACATCATCTCTTAGGGGCACCTCACACACTGCAACATCGCTAGCGATATCGCTGAAACGTCACAGGTTTTGTGACATAACATCGACCTCTCCAGCGATATCTCAGTGTGTGACACATAGCAGTGACCAGGACCCTGCTGTGAGGTCGCTGATCGCTACAAATCGTTCAGGACCATTTTTTGGTCTTTGGTTTCCCGCTGGTCAGCACGCATCACTGTGTGTGACAGTGAGAGACCAACGATCAGTGATCTCACAGCCAATGCCCAGCGCCGCACATTAGATGCCTAATTAGATGCGTCCTCCCACTTTGCCCAGCCTGTACGCTAGTAGCCAGGTTAAACACTGGGTAACTAAGCAGAGTGCGCTGCTTAGTTACCTGGTATTTACCCTGATTACCAGCTATGTCGCTGCTGACTGGTCGCTGGTGAGTCTGCCTGTTTGACACCAGCAACTGCAAAGAGACTTTCCAGCGATCCTGGCCACGTCAGATTGCTGGTGGGATCACTGGAAAGTCTCAGTGTGTAAAGGGACCTATAGAGCAGGGAGAGATGAAGACAATGATATAGAACTTTATGAGTAAAGAATCAGTATAACCTGAAATTCTTAAAATCTCAGCTCTTTCTGGTATTTTTAGTCTCACAGGTCCTATCAATGACAACTTTTTTGTATAGGCGTGCATATATGTATAGATGTCAATCACTGACAGGACCACCCACTGGATCCAAAATCACAGAAGGAGCAAAGAATAAATGATCAATACACTGATTTTGTTGAATATGTTCTTACAAAACTTATACATCAATCTACAACTCTTCCCATGGTCTATAACAGGAGTGAGGAACATCAAGCCTTGAGGGACGCCAACGGTTAATGTTTTAAGGATTCTGTTGGTATTGCACAGGTGATAATATAATCACCTGCACTGGTGATGATTCCAGCCCCTGTGCAATACTAAGGAAATCCTGAAAATATGACTTGTTGGTGGCCATTGAGGTCTGGAGTTTCCCATCCCTAGTTTATAACATTGTGCCTGAGGACTGGATCACATTTTCTTGTTGATAGATTCTTTTTAAAATCAGTTCCAATCATTTTGACTGGATATTCCTTATAAACATATTACTTTATTAGGCATAACCCTTATGCAGTTTCATTCTATCAGTGGTCACCTGGCAACTCTAAGTTGGCTACCACAGACAGGTTTAGCAGAAGCCATTTCACATACCAGATCCCAGGGGTTTCCCTGGCTTTCATCTAATTCAAGTAGAGAGATGTGGACTTAAAGGAAACCTGTCATTTTGTCTTTGCCCCCAAACTTATCACTACGTCTCCCTGCTCCTTCCTACTACATCCCTAACCATCCCTGTCTGAGCTAAAACTGTACTAGAGCTCCATCTCCCCTCTCGCTGTATGATTATCACGCACCAGTGGGCGTGATAATAGAATTCCCAGAGCGATCCCAGCTTCTCAATTTGAAATTACCCCTTCAGTTTATGACATCATGGCAGCGTCATTTCTGGATCTAAGCATTGGTGTTAATTGCAAGATCTATCTATCTATGCCCAGAAATCCTCGCTGACAACTCCCTGTCTGCAGCAGGTCTGGAAATAACACTGCCACAGTGCCATACACAGAAGGGGGATAATTTAAAATCAGAAGCTGGGAGCACGCTGGGAATTCTATTATCACACCCACCAGGGCATGATAAACATGCAGTGAGGGGGGAGGTGGAACCCTGAAGACCGGCCAGAGTGACTGCATACAGAACTCAAGAGGACTATTTAGCATATGGACATGTAAGTCACAAAATCATATTTCATGACCATTATAGTACAGTTTCAGCTCAGACAAGGATGGTTATGTATGTACTAGGAAGCTGCAGGGAGAGATAGTGATATATTTGATGGCAAAAATGATCTGACGGGTTCCCTTTAAACAGAAGTCCATAGGCTTGGCCTTGAAATGAGCTGCTATTTGTTAGAGCAGGTTGGTAGGAATGGTCATGTAGCAGGGTCAGAACCAAGAGGGCATGAACAGTACAAATTCAGAATATGTAGCAATAGTAAGAAACACAAGCTAAGCTCAAAACAAAAAACAAGTCCAAGGAGTGAAAACAGATAGGACTAATCCAGTAGAGCAGAAGACTATATTTGACAGCTTCTAAAAGCAAGCTAGAAGCTTAAGTAGGGTGTGGTACTCTAGAATTGGCTGCAGCGGGTAGCTGATTACTCCAGCTTGACAGAAAACACCCATACTCTCAGATGGCAATGCATGTCCTAGCCAACCTAGCAAAAGTGGCTGGACAGAACCTGCGCCATCTACAGCCTCTGGTACCAACATTTCCTCTATCACCAGTGTCTCCCACAGAAACAATATTGTGACATCTGGAGACAAAAGAAGAAAACACAGGAGCAGGTCCTTGTGTAGATGTGAAACTTATCTCAGTCAGTTACCTCAACTAAACCAAACCCAACATAATATCTAAGGTGATATAATATTTCAGTATTTCAACCTTCTTCCTAAGAATAAACTGCTGCTATCTGGGCTTTATTTTGTCTATATTTACAAATAACCTCTTGACCAACTTTAATAAATAAGCATAATGCAAGTCAATTTTACATAATTTGGCACCATTATCACCCTTGAAAAGCAAGTTTCATTTTGATCCATTAGTGTTTTATTAATTAATGAATATAGTGTACTTGACATGACACTTGTGCACAATGGCAATTTGACCATTACATAAGTCCTGTGTCATAATCAGAGTTCAGCAAGTCTTCTGACACTCACTTCACACATCTGTATGGCATTTCAAAAGCATCTTATTGCTAAGAGGCTCTTCATGTTTGAAAATTAATTGGCATTGTAATTTAGGATAATGGTGAGGATAGTCAAAGGTAAAAAAAAAAGTTAATTAAGTGGTAGTCCCCGTGGTTGCCGGCACCACCACCAGATAATTGCCTGTCAACTGTAGTTAGAGTTGATTCAAAGGAAAAGAATTTAATAGAGGTCAAGGGCAACCGTGATTGGTACAGCCCATAACTAAGAAGACTATTGCTATTAAGTAGGGAAAGCTTTTAAATAAAAAATCCTGAAACCACAGAAAAGTTATTTGCTTCCCTTTTTATATTGTTTCTATGGAAACTAACAATTTCTGTTGTTCCAGTGGGACATAGCTGCGATATAAAAACTAATGAAAGTTTGAGCTGATTGGCAGTTAGTAATGTTCTATTTTTTCCAAACAGGAGAAAAGGAAGTTTCAAGAATGAATATAATTATGAGAAATCATATTTATCATCATAATTATCCAATATTGTCTATGTTGAAAAGAAGTGAAGTTCTTTAAAAATATGAAGTCCGACCAGGCTGAACAAATGGTTTGCCAGCTGTCCTTGGCAAAACGTTTTTCTTCTATGATTATTCTAAAAGTTTGCTTGTTTATTGGAACAATATATATATATATATACTTTTGTATTTAATTTCCTCCCATGGAACATCCAAAATGTGACATCTGCTAAAAAGTGACCAAGAAATGGTTACTTCTCTTTGTACGAGTCTTCCATTTCCTCCCACCAGTCTTTACAATACATTTCATGCTATTCAGGCTCCATAATGAAAGCTCCATCAGTTGTCATTACTCAGATGTTCGGATGTCAGCATCACAGGAAATATATTAAGACTCATTTCTTCATCTACATAGCTTGTTACAGTTCCTGTATTTCAACAATAACCTTAATGATATGAAATATCCATTTTTCTCAATGCAGGCTTCATAAAACACGTTCCTCAACGGCATCATAAATATAGTGTGAGTGTTTAGTATGTATAATTTAAAGTTATCTTGTATGATAATTGGGTTGACTTTGCTTCTTGTAATATAACCAAAGCCAAATCAAAGAAATAAGTTCCTTAGGTTCTTAGCCTATTAAATCACACACTGTACATCACACCACAACGTTCCCATCTATGTAGACAAAAATATGAGAGAAGTGTTGAGCTTGTAGTCTAGTATGCTGATGGAAGTTTTACTTCTTAGGGAATGTCTTTCACTACAGTAGACATATGACATTGTTGAAGAATGTGATTACCTAGACTATGTGCGATCACATACCATCCTTTCAGTCAAATGGCATTTTTATCAAAAAAATTTTATCTTCTTGGACAAAACATATCGGTATATAGTGTGCCTTAATACATTTTATTCACAGTATTTTTAGGCATGTTCTCACCTTTCCCTGTGACTATTTTAACAAGATCCATGATGAAAATAGCAAGTGTGATATTAGATTGGAAAGAAGCCAAGTGTGAACAGAGCCATATTCATTCATTTTCATCCATTCATTCATTATTGAATAGTTTATTACTTCTTTAAGTTCAGATAAGTAACTCCCTACTTGAACTACTGTGTAGCCGCCAAACACGATGGATGTGTGAGATAGGTCACAAATGGCTTACAGCATTTGATGTTAGCTTTATGGCCACTGTCATCTCCTATGTGAACCCTTTCTTCCACCTAGTATATCATAGGTGATGTTCTTTTCCATTGTCTAATCATCTTTGAAACGTGACTCTTTCTGTTTCTGAGTCTCATTAACAGGACTGTATGACACTTTTGTTCCTTTTGTCAGCTGTTGAAATGACTCTTTGGTCGATGCACCTTGGAGTTGTCAAGTCTCAATTGATTTAGCCCAGGAGACTCAGATTATTTTCACAAGGGTTTTTAGACATTTCAGTTTTAGATCTCATGTAGACTTTGACTTTTTCTCCATGTAATGTGTACAGGATGGCATTAGAAATATCGCTGCGTGCCATGATTGGCAGTATATATTGGAAGCCTGCACCATGCAGTTGTGTGGAGAAGATGGACAAATTAAGCATCCCATCTTCTCCACACAGATGATCCGATTTCTTGTATGCAAGAGAATTGGAGAACAGTGAATGATGAGTTGAATTTCATTTGCATAATCCATCTGATTCTCTCAGAAGAGAGAATAATTGCCAGTGTGAATGAGCGCTTATACTCACCTACCTCCTGGACGGTTCTGTGCTCACCAATGTATATCATGACATCCATTACCTTATTGCTGCTTACGTGGTTCAAGTTTGTGTGCTTGTCCTTTTTTGTGACAGAAAGCTGCTTTCTTTTTCAATCATTTCGCCATCTCTACTGGTGGCAGTTTTCTCGCTACTCCCTGGTATCGTTGCTTATGTTAGCTTATTGTGACTCATTCATCTCATTTTTGCATGTTGGTTTTCGTATTACACTTATCATTTGTGATAACATTTGCCAATGGTCAATACTGTAAAGCAAAAACGTCTATGACGATGTTAAGGGTAAAGAGGCTTTAAACCTCTAATTGGCTTCTGCCCCTCTGATTGTGCTAATGAAAGTTCACTACCTATCTTCATAACAAGGATATAGTATTAATTTCCCCAAAGCATAAATAGATGTGACTGACAGAAATAGTCATTGGCTGAATCAGTGTATGACAAGCTAAGAGAAACAATCCAATCTGGAAAATATGTGGTATATCAACATGACGTGTCATAAATGTCCAAGAGCTAGAAGTCATAGAATCATAGGGCCGCTTTACACACACCAACTTCTGTGTCCAACTTCTGAACAGATCTCTGTTGCAGTGAAATCATGGACACATTGTTACATTTTGTGGCTGTGTACAAATGGAACAATGTGTCCATGATTTCACTGCAACCAGAGATCTGTTCAGAAGTTGGTCACAGAAGTTGGTGTGTGTAAAGCGGCCCATAGACTCATAGAACGATAGAGTTGGTCATCATGTCCAAACCCCTTAACAAAGCAGGATTCACTAAATCATCACATACAGATGTTTGTCCAGACTTTGATTGAAGACATCCATTGAAGGAGAACTCACCACTAGCAATGGGTAAATATTAGAAAAATTCGGGATCAGGTTATTCGTTTTGAATACCTCATGCTATTCCAGTGTTCATCTCAAATAATGAACCTAATGCGTCAATGGGGAACTCAAATATTTTTCTGGGAAATTTTCTGGAATAATGCTTGAGTTTCTTATTGACTTGCATAAGATTAATTATATATGATGGATACTGGAATAGTGCAAGGTATTCAATACAAATAACCCAAACCCAAATGTTTTAGTATTTGCCCATCGCTACTCAGCACCTCTTAGGGCAGCCTGTTTCACTCATTGATCACTCTCACTGTCAAAAAGTTTTTCTAATGTATAATCTGTATGTTCTCCTGTTCAGTTTTATTCCATCGCTTTTCATGTTTCTATGTGTAAATGAGAATAAAGTCCCATGGGTGGGACTAGCATCTACCTTAAGAACAGAGCTTCACATTTGAATCTTTTGCTATTCATTTTTATTATAGCTTCAAATATTGATGAGCAACCCCTTTAACTTTTAATTTTGTACTTGAACACAGGTGGTGACCAGTGTAATTGGAGTTAAAAGTAGTGATGAATGAATAGTTCGGTGTTTGGGTTTGGATAAGTTTAACTGAATACTTTTTACTATTCAGATATTTGTCCCGAATAGTGATCATAATGCAAGTCAATGGAGAACTCAGATATTTGGTCGGGGAATCTTCCAGGGCAATATCCAAGTTCCCCATTGACTTGCATTATTTTCTCTCTTTGGGATGAATGTCTGAATAGTAAAAAGTATTCGGTTACACATAACCTAACTCGAATACTAAATATTAGTTCATGATCAGTTAAAATTTAAATTTCATATTTTGGCTTGAGACAAACTTTAAGTAACTATGTTTTCTGCTTGGGTGGTTCACTATTATTCCATATCCATCTGAATTGATTTGTAAGTAATGAAAGCCTTCTGTAGTGCTATTGGTAGCATTACGAGTAGCATTATGTTACACAATAGGTTAAATATTAGTTTTTTTTTTAGGAATATGTTGCATTGCTTTTAAGTATTAAAAAACAACTTAGAACAAATATCTAAAATGTGTCAGGTATAGCTAAAAACAACAACAGCCTGGGATTTTTTTTCCATTTATGTTTCCCAGTATCTCTAGCCCGATTCAGTCCAGAAATTGAATGCTGTTTGTTTCATTGTACCATGAAGTAGTGGGAGGTTGAACAGATGTACAGAAAATTGAACAAATTCCTGTGTCACCTGCTTTACTGTCTCTGTGGTGAGATCCAAGGCTGCACTGTCTCTTGTGGATTTAATTCACTTTGATGACTGCTACTTCCCAGAACAGTTAATTAGAGAGGCTGGCAGAGATTTGGTACCTTGCCACAGGTGCTGAACATTTCCACAGGACCCAATCCTGCCGTTGTTTTAGCAGTTAACTATTTGCTAACTTAGGCAAGACTACATCTCAAAAACGTTTGCAATGTAGGAATTATTATACACTGCTATAAATAACGAGAACACTTAAGCAACACAATGAAACTCCAAGTCAATCACACTTCTGTGAAATCTACCTGTCCAGATATGAAGCAACACTGATTGTGGATCAATCTCTCCTGCTGTTGTGCAAATGGAACAAACAACACGTAGAAATGATGGCAATTAGCAAGACACCCCCGATAAAGAGGTGGTTCTGCAGGTGGTGACCACAGACTATTTCTCAGTTCTCATCCTTTTTGGCTGTTGTTTTTATCATTTTTGTCATTGCTGTCACCCTTAGAGGTAACATAAGGCGTGTCTACAACCCACAAAATAGTTTTAGATAATGCAGCTCATCCAGGATGACACATCAATGTGAGCTGTGGCAAAAAGAATGTAGCTGTGCCTTGCAGCATAATGTCCAAAGCATAGAGCAGATACCAGGAGACTGGCCAATACACCAGGAGATGTGGAGAGGGCCGTAGAAGGGCAGCAATCCAGTAGCTGGACCGCTATCTCAAGTTGACAGATTCTACATTGGCACCCTGGGCTCCTAATGGATAAGAGCAGGTACACACAGAGCACATACGACAGCCATGACAGGGTCTGTGAACACCATTGATAATATTCTGCTGCCTGCAACATCCTCCAGCATGTTTGTGTGCCAATGTCGAATCTGCCAATCTTGGTGTTCTCTGGCAAAATGTCAATTGCCCTGCATGGTGTTGGACTATAAATACACCACCTACTTGCTAATATCGGCCCATCATACCATCCTCATTGAGTCTTTTTATGACACTTTAAGTAGATACATGGATATTACTGGCCTGCTGGAGGTCCTTTTGCAGGGCTTAGACACTGCCCATCCTGTTCCACTGTGCACAAAGTAGGAGGTTGTATTCCTGCTTCTGGGTTGTTGTCCTCCTGTGGATCCTTTCACGTCTCCTGGTGTACTGGCCTGTCTCCTGGTATCTGTCCCATGCTCTGGACACTGTGCTGACAAACACAGCTAACCTTCTTGCAACAGCTCACATTGATGTGCCATCCTGGCTAAGCTGCACTAGCTGAGCAACTTTGGTTGGTTGTAGATAGAGCCTCTGGGGGTGAGAACAATGACGAAATGCAATAGTGACCAAAACAACAGCCAAAAAGGATGGAAAATTGATCTGTGGTCACCACCTTCAGAATCGCTCCCTTATAGGGGATGTCTTGCTAATTGACTACCATTTCTTCATGTCGATCGTCATACATTTCTTAGTATATGTGAACTTGTGATTTTTCAAAAAGTAATACAAATATTCTCTCTCTCTTTATATATATTTATATATATATATATATATATATATATATATGTTGGGCAAGGAGGACTGTTCTACTGCGATTACAGTCTTGCAGTTCTTTCTATTATTGAGCAGAACACTTTCTAAGAGTTTTATCTGATCACTATGGGAATCAGGAGAGGGCCACTCTCCTTGGTAAATGACAGGCTGCTGTGATTACGGCGCCTCTTCTGAACCACTATAAACAGCCGTACATCAGTATGTGTGAGTAAATAAGAATTGCAAAAGAACCAGTCTCTGAAACAAAATTACAAAGATGTTATACTACAGTAAAAAAATCTTCTCACACGCTATGATCACACGTTGCATTTTTACATCTATTGGCTGCACTTTTTAATCAAATTAAAAGCTGCTTGTTTATCAAGAAAAGCTGGGAGATTTAAAAGTAACATGTATACAATTGCTTTTTTTTCCTGACTAAGTTTACTTTCACATTTGTCAGTATGTTGCGCATGCGTAAGTGCATGCAAAAACGCATGTAAAGTGTGCATATGCACCGTTTTTTATGCGTGCGTCCAAAACAATAAAAAAACCAGCGCATGCTTGTATTTGTATGGGTTTGTGCATGTGTTTGCATTTTTACTGCACATGCGTTCAATATTTCCAGGAGTCTTTTCTTTGGATTTTCTTGGACTTTCCTGACATACGCATGCGCATCAAACGCAGCCATGCGCAAGCAATTGCACAGCAATGCGCACCATAGACACCAATGTATTGTTTTTATACACTCGTGCGCATTGCTTGCACATTTCTGGCCATCAAAAAATGCAACATGTTGCGTTCGCCGGGCTCCAAAAAAACACGCACAGGGACGCATTCACAGACATACTGAGCCAACGCAGGTCCCTGCGTTCACCTGCGCACACCATATTAAATATGTTAGCTAAACATGTTAGCGCTGGCAAACACTAATGAGAAACCGGCCTAAATTGGAAAACTGCTGCATTTTTAAGACATTTTTTTTACCTCAAAAAGCAATGAGGACAAAAGAACACAACCTTGTACTATTTTTCATATCTGTAGACTATGGGCACATAATCAGCACCAAATAACTCAGCAAGGATGCATCAAAAACACAAAATAAACCAAAAAAGCAGCAAAACCAGTTTTTTTTCAAAATCATCTTCTTTTTATTGCAAACAGACCAGGATTTTACTGTTGACAAAGTACCAAGAAGCGATATGTGGAGGATCCATTTATATAAAGCTGGCAGAGACAGGTATGCTGGGTGCAACTAGGCATTTGTAGAGAAAATAAAGGGCAATTAGACATATTTCTATTAGTAAATGACATTAAAGTTTATGGCTCCAGACCATCAAAAGTTTTACACCGAAAATTTTTATAAATATCTTTGAAAAATCACACATTCTTTTGTTGTGTAAGGCTAGCTCACACCACAATTTTTGGAATCCTGTTCTGCCCAGTTTTGAACAGGACAGGACAGGATCCTGATTTGCCTTCCATGTATCCCGAAAGGTACCATCACACGCGGCAATTTACTGGCAATTTGCTGGTTTGTTGCAGTGAAATCATGGACACATTGTTTACATTTGTACACGGCAACAAAATAGAACAATGTGTCCATGATTTCACTGCAACCAGCAAATTGCCAGTGAAATTGCTAGCAATATTGCCGCGTGTGACGGTACCTTAAGGTGTCGGATTGGTCATATGTGAACCTCCTGTTTTGTGTATTCAGCACAGGAATTGTTTCTGTCCTGTTTTTTACCGTCCCCAAAACTGAGCCTGCAGCATTTTTGGGCTTTGGTGAAAAAATTGGACAAAATAGGACAGAAACGAATACATGACGATCTGACACACACAACATAGGAGTCTATGGGTGCCGGATCCGGGAAAAAACAGAGTAGTTTCCGGGATCTGATATTTAGCACAGCGTATGCTCAGAAATCCTGCCATGCTCCTTCAGCACCATGAACAGCAGTATTTCAGACACAGGCAGTAACGTCAGTACCATGGACAGAGGCAGCAAACAAATACTGCTAAAAACAGGATCTGGGACCATATTTGGCAACACTATCAACACATCCTGTCCTGGCAGGTTCTGTCCGGGTGATCCTGCAAAAACAGGATCCACCCCGACAGCCAAAAACCGTGGTGTGAAGCCAGCCTAACATAGAGTTGCACAAAAATGTTTTGACTTTGGAAGTTTTCATGGCAGTTTGAATAAGCTCCACCACAATAAGTGAGACTTGAGAGAAACTAGCATTGAACGGAGCATGGCTATAACTACCAAACAAATCTAGCAAAAGTGTCAACATTGCTTATGCTAAAAAATACTACTCCAGTCCTGAAATGGAATAATATGTGTGGGGAGGGGTGGGGTGCATTGAGTAACACACCTTTGAAAAGATGTGTCAGGTTTGGCATGTTCTTCTCAATTAATCTGGCTCATCATACTGTAGAGCAATGCTCCTCAACTCTGGTCCTCAAGACTCACCAACAGGTCATGTTTTCAGGATTTCCCTTGTATTGCACAGGTAATGTATTAATCACCTGCACTGGTCATGATGCTAACACCTGTGCATTACTAAGGAAACCATCAAAACATAACCTGTTGGTGAGTCTTGAGGACCAGAGTTGAGGAGCACCGCTCTCGGCAGCCCTTTGTTAGGACTGGAATGTTCAATTCCCATCATAATGAATTGGTGATGATGTGTTTTTGCTATTATTGTCTTTATTGGTCAATCATTTCATATTATATTCACAATAGTTTTACAATCCTACTTTACATATGTATGTTGACTTTTATTATGTAGGCATTTGTATTAAGATACAGGGCTAGAGAAGGGATCGTCAGCCATGTTTTTTACTTGTAAGAACAGAGGGAAAAGGGAACCAAACTTGTGTAGGTACAACTCTAAAATCTAGTAAAATAATAGTCTAGATGTGTAACGTTCTGGGCATTATATCTCGGCATCAGCGATGGAAAAAATCTATTCTGCTTATTAATTTAAAATGTTTTAGAATGGCAAATTCCATTAAAATACCATACTGAAAAAGTCATTTCATATTTTAATCTTCATAACTCTTTTCTTTTGATCTATCATTTATGAAAATTAGTCATAATGTCAGATTTAAAGTATATGTAAGTTTTCCAGTAGTCTAACATTTCACAGAACACTTAAAATGTTAAATTGAAAAATTTCTATTTGGTTAAAGGGAATCTGTCAGCAGGTTTTTGCTACCACATCTGAGAGCATCATGTTGTAAGCAAAGAGACTCTGAATCCATCAATGTTTGTCATACATTCCGCAGTAGTGACATAATCAAAGCATTTACTTTTAGCCTTGTAGCTGATCCCAGAGAGCCACCCCTTCCCACACCAGGCACAATATCACACAGCCTGATAAGATAGGCAGAGTTGATTTTGGTTTTTTACCCCCTACAGCATCCTGTCCTCAGCTTACATAGCAAAAACCTGCTGACAGATTCTATTTCATTATTAATTATTTAAGAATTATCACAAAAAACTCTATAACCAAGTTTACACAGAAGGAGCTCCATAAAATGTCTAAGGGCCCTTTCACATCAGCGTTTTTTTAAATTTGCGGCAGATGCGGTGAAAAAACCGCATCTGCCGCAACTGCCGCATAACGGTTCCACTTGCGGCACGGTTGCGGTTTTTTCCATAGGAAGTATAGGGGGACTTGCGGCAGATGCGGCAAGTGCGGTATTGCACTTGCGGCAGGTGCGGCAGCGAAAAAAACCGCAGTAAGCCGCGGTTTTTTTCTCTGCCGCACCTGCCGCAAGTGCAATACCGCACTTGCCGCATCTGCCGCAAGTCCCCCTATACTTCCTATGGAAAAAACCGCAACCGTGCCGCAAGTGGAACCGTTATGCGGCAGTTGCGGCAGATGCGGTTTTTTCACCGCATCTGCCGCAAATTTAAAAAAACGCTGATGTGAAAGGGCCCTAAGATGAAACTGAACCCCCATTCACGATATTGATTTGGGTCACCTAGACAAAAGAGCTGTTATTTGTTAACAATCCAACTGTTTTTCATGATGATGCCAGTTGCTAACTACCCACCATAGAGTGCATGAGACTAAACTTGACTATCTTCTGTCTGAAGGTCCCGTAGCCACGTAGGCAGCCCCTGCGATTTGTAAACCCAGGTCTATTGCTCATCATATCGTAAAGGAAATGTTAAACGCTTTCCATAAAGTGTCTTGTAGCAGCACACAATCATTAGCAGTTGGCATTGCTTAGATGTCCATGGCATAAATAATGATCATGTTTGTTTTGTATGCCTTGAAGGTTCTAGCTATCAATAATGTATCGTGCCCAGTAACACCATTGTATCTCATCAACTCATTTGATCTTCTTGATCTTCTGAAAAATGATTTTACCTCCTAAAACAGATGTAACAAACAAATTCAAATGTCAATATTTTTTGCATTCTCGTTTTCTTTCTTTGAATAATAATGAACCATTCCTATGAATTTTAGAGCCGTGCAAGCATAAGCTAGGAATGCAGTCTCTGCAAAAAAATAAAGAATAATAAATATATTTGAAGCCGTGCTGGCTTCTTATCTCCATAATTATTTCCACTGAAAGAGGCAACATAAAAACTATTGTCTGGATAAGGCTTAATAGGATGAATGCTGCCACAATTATTAATTACAGCATATTATTTATATTTTATTATACATTTCCTTCAAAGAATATATTTAGAGATATAATACATTGTATAAATAGCTGTTCCTATATGAAAATGGGTGACCACTCCTGCTAGAGGGAACAATCCAGATTATTGGACAATGGCTCTTTAGGCGATACCCTTTAGAAACAAACTCTCAGCATCATTTTGGAACCTATCAGCATGATGAGGCTATTATTTGCTGTTCTTTAATCCGCCTCTGATATTTTCATGTGATAAGCCACCATTCTATTTAAGACTGCCCGGGAATTAATGTCCTCAAGTCCTACACATGGACGGTACGGCACTGGACCAAACTTTCAAAAAGGATGCAGATCACTTAGAAAATGATCCTAAAGGACAATGTGTGTATGATCTGCGTTGCCATACTGTGAAGGGACCACAAGGATCTTTCAAGCAATGGTGGCTTTATTTCAACATGTTTTGGGTTGCTTTACCCGCTCCTTCCTCAGGAAATCAACCATATACTTAGAAAACGATGACCTATCATACAGACATCAGAAGCAAAGAGGATGGGACAGCAGCCAAAAACTCAACCCACAGTCCCGCCTCTGTGTACCTAAATGTTATTACATGAAATCTTCAAAGGCCGATTAAAGAACTACAACATGGATTTCTTTTCTAGAGGTAAATTGTCACTCCAGTGAAGAAGTGGATGAACTCTAGCACCACCTTTCGGTAGCAATCCTCAAAGTCATAGTTGACTCTATAACAAGCCTTTTAATATGACCAAGGATTTGTGCCAGATCAGAAACCCAAACTACAGACGCTGCATTTTGGGGTAACTGCCCCTTATCAGTGTAGTGTGTGAGATATTCTGATCTGGCTGTATGAGAGTCTAAGACAGGGGTCTCAAACTCGGCTGGGTTGGTGGGCCACACATAGAAAAAAATTGATATCGGAGGGCCGCATTACTAAGTGACATTTTTAGTAATTCCAGAATTTTTCGCTCAGTGTAGTAATGTTCAAATCCTGATCTCCTTGTAGTAATGTCCCCACCGTGGTTCCCTTCTTGTAGTAATGTCCCCATCCTGGTCCTCATCTTGTGCAATGTCCCCATCCTGGTCCTCTTCTTGTAATAATGTCCTCATACTGGTCCCCATCCTAGATTAATGTCCCCCATTATAGTCATTCTTGTAGTAATGTCACCATCTTGGTCCTCATCTTGTAGTAATGTCACTATCTTGGTCCTCATCTTGTAGTAATGTCCCCATCCTGGTCCTCATCATGTAGTAATGTCTCCATTGTGACCATCATCTTATAGTAATGCCCCATCCTGGTGCCCATCTTGTAGTAATGTCCTCATCTGGTCCTCCTGTAGTAATGTCCCAATCCTGATGCCACTTTGTAGTGATGTCCCAACCTGGTCTCTCTTCTTTTTGCATACACACACACAGTCTCTCATACACACTCACACACACGCTCATACACACACTCTCATACACGCACATACACACTCTCTCATATATACTCTCCTACACACACACTCATATACACCCACTCTTATACACTCACTCTTCTACACACTCACTCTCTCATACACACACATACACACACACTTTTACACATACTCATACACACTCTCATACACACACACTCATGAACACATTCATACATACATTCATATACACACACACTCATATACACACACTTTCTCATACATACTCACATACACACACATTCATACACACACACACACACACACACTCTCATACACACTCATATACACACTCTCATACACACTCACTCACACACTTTCTCATACACACTCACATACACACTCACATACACACACACTTTCTCATATACACTCATATACACACACACACACACTCTCCCATACACACTCTTCCTCACTCACACACACCTTAATGATGCCAGGATCCCCTGTGCAGGGGGCCGCCAAGGTGCACTGTGTAAGGGGCCACCATGGTGAATAGTGCTGGGGACTGCAGCTTTATTATCACTTCCTGCTGCCGCTATGACAAGCTCCGAGCCTCCTTCCCTCAGCTACATCAATGGAAGCTGGCGGGTGAATCAGATCACAGACCCTCAAGTGACGTTAGCGTATGACGTCACTTGAGGTTTCTGATTGGCCAACATCACTTGCGAGTCTGTGATCTGATTGGCTCGCCAGCCTCCATTGATGTAGCTGAGGGAAGGAGACTCGGAGCTTGTCGTAGCGGCTGCAGGAAGTGATAATAAAGCCGCAGTCCCCAGCACACTGCACCGTGGCGGCCCCCTGCACAGTGGATCTCAGAATCCTTACGTTGTCAACAGTGCCGCGGGCCACACTTTGAAGCCCTGGGGGCCGCATGCGGCCCCCGGGCCGCGTGTTTGAGACCCCTGGTCTAAGATGAGGTTTGGGGAACTAGCTATCTACCTAATGGAGAAGAGTATGTCTGCAGCCATAAAGAGACAGATAAGTTGATAAGGAGACTTAAAGCCACAATGTTCCTCTGGGAAATATGCAAATTGTCACTTCAATGAAGAAGTGGATGAACTCTAGCGCCACCTTTAGGTAGCAATCCTCAAAGTCATAGTCGCATAGTCTCATTATCAACTTACCTGTCTCCTTATGACTGCAGACAAACTCCTCTCCATAAGGTAGATAGCTAGATACCCTGACCTTTTCTAGGGGTATCAATTTAATCAGTATAAAAGCACCATTATGGCCAAGCCTTAACTTTTCGATGCCAAATTGTACTGGCAGATTCCCTTTAAAGGGTATTTTCAACTCAATCTGTACCTGGATAGACAAAAAAGGATCTGTGCCTAAGTAAGTCAAAATGTGACTGCAGTTCTCCAACACTCTAGGGGTCTGTTCCATACTTATCATACATCAAATACTTGGTCAAAGTATAGGTAATCAATCAAAAATCTCAAAGTGTTTTACAGAGACCCCAAAAGGAATGATGGAATGATATGCTTCCCACTACGTCTCTCACATGCTCTGTAATGTGTACTATAAAGCAGCATAGCTTCTTTGAAGAAAACGGAAATAAAATGTTCTGATAGAGATTTCAATCACAATATATATATATATCAATATTAATATAATATATAGATTATTTTCACATGGAAAGTCAGTCAACTGTGGCATTTTAAACAGTAAGGAAATCAGTAACAAAGGTGATGTGTTAGCAGAGCAAAAGAGAAGACATTGTACCTGAATCCAGGGAGATATCAGTTAAATAAATCTAAGTGGACATCCTTTGATCTCTATCTTCACTTTTGCAGTTAAAAGGACGTTTGGACTTTGACCTGGTCTTTCGTTAATTACACACATAGAAGCCTCTATGTAAACCTCTGATAAGCGTGGTGCCTTCGGCACAGCCCCAATAGTTGAGCGTATGTTCTACCAATTGAAAATCCAATGAGAACACAAGTTTATCTTTTGATCCTGCACATGAATCACTTCTTAGTTTTTCATTTTCTGTATATATGTGCAAATATTCAGTGAAATAATCAAGAAACTGTTGAAAACCAAACCTTACAGTAATACCACTCCCTGTAGCTCCAAATCTCCCTCCCCAACTTGTGTCTGATTTATCTACATAATTGGAAGTGTGAATCAATGTTGATTGATTTTCATAAAGACAGGACCACCATTCAATGCCACAAACTTTTATCTCAAGGGACGTAGGCTGCCACCAGGGGTGCATGGCGTCAGCTGACTTCTATCTCAATATTCAAATAACATATTGATTATCCGCCCAGGTCATGTACCTTATCGTACCTTTTTACAGGATGTAAAAAACTCAAAAACCTACAAATCAAAGGTGTGATACACTGGTGGAAGACAGCAAAAGAACACAAGAAAACAAGTAGTAAAGAAATACATGTGCAATAAATCATAATAGTTTTTAAAGCCTTTTTTCTCTGGAAAAAACGTTACACCTCCTTGGCATTCTCTCAAGCAGTTTCATCACATAATCCTGCAATGGTTTGGAAGTAATTCCCAGAATTGCCCAGTACTTGTTCACTGATTCACCTTTATTCTGCACTCCCAAATGTGGAGTGAGGTCAGGAGATTGTGGAGACCATTGATGCTGATGCAGTATTCCATCGCTCTCTTTCTTTGTCACATAGCCCTTACATAGCATGGATGTGTGTTTTGGGTTGTTGTTCTGTTGCAATATAAATGACGGTCCCACTGAGTTCAAACCAAATGGGATGGCATGTCATTGCCAAATGCTGTAGCAGCTACGCTGGGAAAATGTGCATTGAATTTGAAATAAGTCAGCAACAGTATCACCAGCAAAGCACTCTCACCATAACACTTTATCCTCCATGCTCCAGAGGTGGGAACCACACATAGTTAAGTCTGCTCACTTTCTAGTCATCTTACATGGTCATGGGGGTTGGCACCAAAAATGTCAAATTTTGAGTTATCAGAGCACTGTGTTGCTTGGCTTAAACAAGCCTCCTCCTCATGGTCGCAGTCTTTAGAAGTTAATAAATTCTTTGCAGCAAGTTGACAATAGAGTCTGCTTTGTAGTTTTATCTGGGCAGTTGATGCTTAGGTGTCTGGAATTCAATGTCTGTGAATCATTTATGAGTCTTAATATCCTCTGCAGCAGAGGATAAGGTCTTTTCTTCTAAGGTGGTTCTCATGAGAGCACGTTTCATCACAGTGATTGGTGGTTTTCATGACTGCACATGATGATAACGTCAAAATTCTTGCAATTTTCCTGACTGACCAGCCTTCATAAACATAAAGAAGGACAGCGCCTCACCAGCTGGTAAAGTTCAGATTTGCATGTTTTATTCCGTCATCTCTGCACGACGTTTCGGTCAGATATGCTGAAACGCAAATGGGAAAATGAGCAGAGAAAATTTATTTCTATGGAACTGCATACTGTAACATTGGTTGAGTACTATAAGGCAAGGCGGATCCCTCGGGGACTACGTTCAAACCTACAACCATCTTTGCTGCCTAATAATACTAGTTTCTGTGCGAAGTTTGAGGCCATCAGTAACAAATATGCATTTGACATCATGCTGCTCAATATTGAGTTTTTGAAAAAGGAGATTGAAGTCTTGAGTAAGAGACTGTCTGAGACGAGAACAGCTTTGATTGACATAACCACCGAGGAGGAATTTAATAATATTGATACTATGATGGATGATAGTTTGTTGAAATATAGATCTAATTTGGAAGATGTGAAAAAGACCAAGTGGTTCCGGGATATTGAGGACTATAACAATGGTCATATTTATGGCTGGCAATACAGGACCCTTCCACCGCAGGGTATAAAGCCTAAACCAGGGCCTAGAAGACCGAATAGAAAACCTAGGAAACCCCAGAATCCGCGCACGCCTCAACCCCCAGGACCAGCGGGTGAATCCGATTCCACGGATGATGGTGGCAATAAGTCTGGGGCTGGTTTTTTACCCAAACCCAAAGGCCCAGGGTCCGGATCCGGTACGGCCACAGGGGTGGCAGGAAACATAGGGGAAAACGGACAGAAACCGGTGACGAGATCGAGGTCCAGGAGGCGTTGACTGGCGATGAGCAGCTGGTGGTAAATATATCATCTATTAATCTTAGTAAGGAACAAAATATGATTATGTCTAAGGGTCTTACGTTTTGCCCTACGGGCAATGTTGACTGGTTTGGAATTGACAATGATTTGTATCTGTTCTTTCGTAGATTGGGTTTAGCCAAGTACTTCTATGAGAAGGAAAATAGGGCCCCAACGGTATCAGAGGATACCCTCTCTCTCGGAAGTGTTGACTTATGGAAAAAGAGTAATTTTGTAGCTCCGGGGCACGACCCTGTGATTGAGACCTTTATTAAACTGGTCCAAAATGATATAACCAAATTAAAGAAAAACTATGTAAGGAAGGGAAAGTCCAATGTCACACGGCTTGAGAGAGAGGAGATCAAAAAACTGAAGGATAATGCGTCCATCACCATTAAGCCCGCCGATAAGGGGGGGCTATTGTGGTGATGGACACTACCCAATATCGGGGGAGGTTATGAGACAACTTGAAGATACTTTGGTCTATGAGAAACTATCTACAAACCCTACGACACAATTCAAATTGGAGTTAAAGTCTTTGATCACGGATGCCCTTGTGGATGGCGTCATTGATCTTGGACTCTCCGAATACCTGATGGTGGATTATCCAGTAGTGCCGACCCTATACACTCTTCGAAAAATACACAAGGACCTAAAAAACCCCCCGGGACGTTCAATAGTCTCGGGGCGAGGATCATTGTGTAACAAAGTGTCAATTTTTCTTGACCATTTGTTGCGGAGGTTTGCTGTTTCAGCACCTTCGTATACAAAGGATACCGGTGATTTCATATGCTCTCTAACAGGGTTGCAGGTCAATGATTCTACTTGGTTAGTCTCATTTGACGTCGTGTCATTATATACATCTATTGAACACGAGAGAGGTCTCGCAGCCATCGATGTGACGTTGGCCGCCTCTGACGTGGCGCCCGACTGTGCACGGTTCGCCCTGGCGCTGTTGGGATTCATCCTCAGGAGGAATTTTTTCCTCTTTGGGGATGATTATTATCTGCAGCGCCAGGGGACAGCCATGGGGTCCAATGTGGCCCCAACGTATGCTAACATCTATATGGCTGTCCTCGAGGGCGAACACGTGTACAGTTCACCATCCTGGCGCCATGTCAGGGGCTGGCGACGTTACATTGATGACATTTTCTTTGTGTGGGATGGCAGTAGGGATGAATTGGAAGTATTTTTTAATACATTAAATAATGTACACCCCGGCCTGGGATTCACCATGTCTTGCTCCCTTGAAAAAATGCAATTTCTGGACACAATGGTCTATAAGAAAGATGGACTACTAATCACTGATCTGTACGTGAAGAGTACGGATAGAAATAGCATGTTACATTTTTCGAGTGAGCACCCAAGGAGAATGGTGGAATCCCTACCTTGGAGTCAAATGTTGAGAGTCCGCAGGATTGTTGCGGATGACTCAATAGTTGACAAAAGGTTACAGGAAATGGTCAACAGGTTCCTGAGGAGGGGTTATCCCAAATGCGATCTTATAGGATACAAAGCTAAAGCATTAAGCACTTGCCAGAGTGAACTATTGATCCCCAAACCAAAAAAAGTGTCTGCTAAGAGAGTACCATTTGTAACCACTTATTGTGGGGTTAGCAGAAGAATCACGGATGTGATTAAAAGGCATTGGCCTCTCCTTAGGAAGGGTCATAGTGATGTGGAGGACTTCAAGTTGTTTCCCCTAATGTCCTACAGGAGGGGACGCAACTTGAAAGATGACCTAGTTTGTTCGGACATAGGGAGTTCCAAAAAGAGTATCCAAACAACTTTTGCGCCCCCCAGCCTTGGAAATTTTCCTTGTCTGGGATGCGCGTGCTGTGGCAATTTATTGAAGGGTAGGTTTTTCAGTCATCCCCGTTCCGGAAAAAAGTATAACATCAATAGGAGATATACGTGCAATAGTAATTTCGTTATATATACTATTGTTTGCCCATGTGGCCTTCTTTATGTCGGAGAGACAACGATGGAAATAAAAACAGGGTATGACTGAATTGCCAGTTCCAAGACACTTCCACGACATGGGCCACACGGTCAACCAAATTAGATTTAGGGTCATTGATGATGTCCCCCTACCCAGAAGGGGTGGAGACCGTGTGGCCATGTTGAGGAAGAAAGAACTAAAATGGATGTTCGAATTGGACACCCTGGTCCCTAAAGGTATGAATGTTGATTACGATCAACGGGGTTGTCTATTAGGATCGTGTTGATATCTATCTAGCTTTCTCATTTTGTAGGTTGTTTTTATCATTTTAACTATGTCATATTTTGATCTAGATGGGAAGAATTGCAACTCTATGGAAGTACGGTACTCTACGCACAATATAAATGCACCATGGCCATGTTATGAATATTGTTTGGTTATGTATAATCAGTTTTTCCATTTGGGGGCAAAACAGAAACATGGAGTAAATACTATATCCAAGTACCTGCATAGTATAGGGAAAGGATGGAGGGACCATATGATCCTTAATTGAATAGTGGGTTTGGTATATAATGCACTTGTAGAGAACATAGGTTGATATATAGTGATGGGATATATTTTTATATATACACCAAAGTACCGCCCCTGTAGGCACAATACATTGTATGTTGTGCAACTATGTATTACTATTTGCTACCCCACTATGGGTATGGTGTATAAATAAACAATATTGTGGGTTTTTTTGGGTGCTCTTTTCTATCTGCTATGCATTGGTGTACTATCTGATGGGTATTAAACCTTTTTAGTTATATATATAATGCAGAAGGTATTTTCCTCCATAGTGAACATATAGTGTCGTTTTGAGATAACTTTGCTGATAATCCGCTAATGCTGTGTGATATGTGGACTTTTTCCTGGATTGACATATTACGGTTCCTGTAAACGCTGGAGACAGGAAATACGTGGTTGCACTGCCTCATTCCAAGCTCTGAGTGGCAGTTGGAGCGACGAATCAACGGAAGACGCCGACGCATGCGCAATGGATCCACATGGACATCCGGGTGCACGGAGCCTAGCGGGCCGCCGATTGGTGGATGCGATCTGACTATACTATTGCCATGACAACAGAACGATGCACGGCAGCGATTGGGAGACACTCGTGACTGAAGGAGGATGTATGATCTGGACTTTTCAGACTCGGTTAGCGGCGATTAGCGTGCCTTAAAGACCAGGAGGCTGTATTATGTGTGTACTTTCAGGTAGTATATTGGTAGTTGATCTCTGTCTAGCGAATATGACTTTTTAAGCTTTGTTTACAATACACTGTACATTGGTTGGTTAATTGATATTGTGGGTGGAGTTTGATGATATAAATGGCACCTTGTTGTAATGGGATATATGCACTTGAAAAAGGTCACCTGACCAAAACGTCGTGCAGAGATGACGGAATAAAACATGCAAATCTGAACTTTACCAGCTGGTGAGGCGCTGTCCTTCTTTATGTTTATATACCTGTGCCAGGTGGAGCTCCCTGGTTGCTGACGGGCGCCTCCATTTTGGAATTCATTGAGTTCCGATTGTCACGGGGTGCTGTGGAATCTGTACAATTGCTAGTGTGACCAGCCTTCATGTCTTAAGAAATGATAGACTGTTGCTTCTCTTTATTAAGTTGAGTGTATTTTTGCAATAATCTGGCTTAGAAGAGCTATTGGAATGGAACTCTATAGAACGGTATACCAATACTGCCTCTGCAAAACACACCTGATGGTCACAAACACTTTCTTAATGATGTTGACTAGATGAAGGCTGACTAGATGAAGTTGCTTTAGAGAATGTCAAAGAATATACAAAGGCTATTTGACATCAGTGTTAAATCAATGTTAAGAAATCCAAGGTTTACATATGTTCTAGTTTGTTTTACATGTGTTTTGTTACTTCCGTTTTCTTTATGCCTGCTACCTTCAGTCTGAACCTACTATGTGCACATTTCAACAAGAACTAAGAAAACTAATACATGAACAGGTGTGTCAATCATCTGACTGGTACAAGTTTTGCATCTGTGTTACTTCACTATATACCATTGAAGACATTCGGCATCTTGAAGTGGACTAGTATTTTAACCATGTATTGATGCATTCTTCATCTTATACTTCACCAGGTTTGGCTAAGCACACTGATGATATATTGCCAATAAAGTAATAGCTTGGAATTCCAAGATCTTGGAACACTCACCTTACCATTGACTATCCCAGGATAGCCAAAGATAACAAAGGATAATCAGAAGTTTGCAATTTTAATTTTGTATAAATTAACTATTTTCTGAATTTGCTCTTGGTCCTCTGGATCAGTAAACACATGTCTGACTAAGTCAGGTAATTGATACCAATGGAGTAAAAACACTACCCAAAGTGTTTCTAAAAAATCATGTCTGGAGCTGTGCCTGTACCAACACAATTATTAAGGTTAGTTTACCCATCTCCTCCTCTTCCTCCTCCTCCTTTTCCTCCTCTACTACTACTACTACGGCTACTACCAATACTATTATGGTACTACTACTACTACAACTACTAATACTATTACTACAACTACTACTGCTACAACTGCCACCCGATGGATTGAATTATGAATTTGAACGCCTAAAGACAAATCAAGTGAAATGGTTGATAAGAAAATTAATATTTTTTGGACTATAAGGCCACCGGATTATAAAGCGCATTATCAATAAGGACCTGCTAAGGCAGTCTAGGTTCATATATAGGGCGCCCAGATTATAAGGGCATCGTATTACCGTAAATAAAACAAAACAAAATCTTTCCCTTTGCATCCAGCTAATCTTATCCCCTGCTCTATTATTATTGTACCCTACTTTCCCTGAGAATCCATCTTTCCCCTGGTCTATTCATCTTTCCCTAAGCATTCCAGCTAATCCTATCCCCTGCACTACTACTCCTTTCCCTCACTATTCTGCTCTATTATACTTCAATAACGCCTCACTTTTTTTTTTAATGTACTGTATTATGAGAGTACGGTAATCAGAATGGCTGTGGCCGCAGGGGTTTTTGGCTGTGTGCACTGTGCAGGAACACACTGGGCGGAGGGATCTCAGTGCAGTGATGTGTCTGGTCTGCATGTACGATACATCAGGAGAAGGCATGTGGCGAAGGGATCTAAGTGCAGTGATCAGGCTGCAACTACATTTGGAGTACGGAGGCAAGCGGCAGAGGGATATGAGTGCAGCGATCAGGCTGCAACTACATTTGGATGACTGAGGCGAGCGGCGGAGGGTTCGGGCAGCAAGTGACAGGAGGATACTGGTAAGCAGCGGGGGGGGAGGACCTGCGAGTGAGCACAAACTTAAAGGAGAGAATGAAGCTGCAGGAGGGGGCAAGATGTGGAAGTATGCATCCACCGGCAGTCAGACTTTACTGACTCAAGTATAAGCCGAGGGGGACTTTTAATCAATCTTCTGGACAAAGGACCTCAAGGTCCACGCTGCTGCCAAATGAATCCAGAGGACACCAGAGACAACGGGATGTATGGATCAAATGATGACTTGGTTTATTATCCGACGCGTTTCAGAGCCACATACCGAGCTCCTTCCTCAGAGAGGGGGACTTTTAAGTCCAAAAAAGGTCTGAAAAAGTTGGCTTATAATCGAGCATATAGGTAATCCATTTGTTAGTTCATATATAAGGCGCATCAGACTATAAGGCGCACTTTTGATTTCTGAGAAAATCATAGGATTTTATGTGCGCCTTATAGTGTGGAAAATACAGTATACACTCAAAAAATCTGTACAAGTCCCTGTAAGGAGTTATTAACAATGAAAATCTTTGTTTTATGCATTTATGATAAAGTACAATTTTGTGTTCTTTGATATTATTCTTAAATATTTGCTTTACTTTTATCTTGCCCTGGGCCCAGAATCTGATGTTTATGGCATTCTCAATATGAAACACAGGAACTTCAAAATTAAACAATTTATTAAAGAAATACATTTTGAATTAAGATGGATTCTCCTTTCAGCGGGATACTATGAATGTGTTCAGTGATTCCCAAGATCTACAAGTCTGTATTTTTCCTCTTAGAAAATAATGAGATTGTCACAGTCCTGTTCGTAAAGTTGAGATATATTGCTTTAAACTAAGCCAGCACTTCCGAATAATGATGGAATATCTGGCCAGTAATGTCCGATAGCAGTATACACATAAGGCTGCATATATGTAAAGATACTGATGCTGCGTTACAGGTGAGTTTCTACATCTAGCGGATTTTACCCTCGAGCTTAAAAAAGCGTATTGTTTATGCCATTTCTGAAATGAAATAAGTAATTTAAATAAATAAACACATTTCACATACAGAATTCCTATATTTTTGCTTAGCCTTGCTCATTAATCATGGCTTTCTAGTCTAAGTTGGTATTTTGCCATATGGAAACAGATGAGATAATTACCATGTTCAGATTTATGTTTATTCCTTCAAATTCAAGATGAATTTTTATATACCTGTATTAAGCCATCCAGTAAAGAGACAAAAAATGACACAATTAAGGTTGATTCTGGAATATTGCCCACTTTCCTATCTGTAATAGCAAACATTTCATTATTTTCAACTTGTACTTGTACCTTTTGCGGCTAGAATAATTGTTTACTCAAATTCCAGGGTTATCCAGTCCTAATCAATAAAAAACAAACTAAAATACTCATATTACCAATTTTCTTTTAATCCTGCTTCAATTGTAATGTGTTGGTCTCTGTATATCTGGTTCTATCGTCCTTGACCTGTGCTTGATAGAGTCACTATCATGCAGGACAGAGACGGTAAGGACAAAATGCCGCACTGCCGGGATAGAAGGAGGCTCTTGAGAATAAAGTATTAATAAAGGAAAGTGATTTATTGCTACGCGTTCTTCTTCAGGCATATCACCAATGTCCATTAAGTAGTCACATGCTTGTCTGGACCCAATAACATCAAAATTATCATTATTTTTCTCTTCATTTTCCTGTTGAGGCTGGCTTCACACCATGGGTTTTTTGATCCGGGGCTGTCCGGTGTAAACCAGACAGCCCTGGACCGGTTTTTTGGCCCCATAGCAGCCTATGGGGCCGGATGGAGTCGGATGGCAGCTCTCTGCCATCCGGTTTCATCACTCCGTGACAATCCGGGGAAATACGGATTATTCTCTCCGGACGCAAAAATGATGCTTGCATCATTTTTTTGTCCGGGAGAAAAATCTCCCCAATTTGCCGAATCTCGGATTCGGCCGGATTCTCCCAGAGCCGGGGCAATCCGGCACTCCCTAACATGGGAGCCTATGGGGCCGGATTGCCCCGGACCGAGAGGATCCGGGAACCGGACACTGGCGGCTGCACGCAGCTGTTGTTTCAGGACCGAGGCTAGCTCCATGCTAGCCGCGGTCTTGTAAAATCAGCAGCTGCGGCTGTAATTAGCAGCATCTGCTGCACACAGGACCGGAGGGCACATTTGGCCCTCCGGTTCTGTGTGCTGATACGGTCCGGGGCTGTCAGGGTCATCCCGGACAGCCCCGGACCGGATCACACCGTGGTGTGAAGCTAGCTTTAGTGACTAAAAATTTACCATTTAGTTTGCAGAATTCCATAGTGGACACCAAAATCAGCCATATACAGCTTCATAATAGTATCCCGTAATATCTATCCATGATAGACCAGTTTTCATTTTGTATATTTTTATGTCAGCTCTTGTGACAAACTGCCTGAAAAAGCCTTAGTAACTTGCCCAGGCAGTTATGAGTATAATTAGTTGTGTTGCATAGTATTTTTTTTAAACTAAAGATACCGTGCATTATTAGGTAAAATGAGGAATCCACTCTAGCCTAGATTTTACTTTTCCAGTGCTTTACGTTTTTACTTTTTTTCCAGCTTCCAATGTCATTCAACCTCACAGATTTTTCTTCCTCTCGGTGATGTGAATATTCTAAGTAATAACCAGTCTCCATGTCTTTTCAATCAAACCTCACACCAACTTTTATTCCATTTACATGCAGACACTCATCTACTGGGGACTTTGATCATTTCGGGAATAAGCCAGAATTCTCTATTTAGTTTTCAACCAAAAGTAGAATTTCTCAAACCTTATGGTTTACTTTAAAAATAAATTGCAATGAATGCATTATGTATATTTCAAGTACCCGCAACGTCCTTTTCTAATATTTTGGATATTATTTTTTTTAATTTTCGGACTCCTCTTTGTTTTTGTAAAAAAGATACCATCTTTTAGGGATGTGCACATGATCCAGAGGCACTGTGTGTTGGACACAGTGCCTATGGACCTGAGGGAAGCCGCGGGTGAACGCAGGGAGAACGCAGTCGCCCTGTACCCATGATCTTCGTTCTGTGCAGGGTATCTTCTCCCTGCATTAACTTGCTGGACCTCGCTTCCAACTCCGCAGCATTAAATTAACATGCTGCAGAGATGCAGAAGAACGGCGAGCCGCACCGCAGATGAAATAAAGCTGCGGTTGGGAGAAGCATAGAGGGCATGGGAATTCTAGAAATCCCATCAACTGTGCTGGTACTGTACGATGCAACATTTTGGACGCAGTGGTAGTACGCTAATCAAAAACACTGTGGATCGTATGCAAGCACCCTTAGACCATTGTTTGCACATAATGCTTTGGTAGTCTGAGATATTCCTCCTGCTCTTTGCTGGTCTATTTAACAGCAGAGGGAGCATCTTAACCTCTATGTTAGTAGTCCGAGCAATTACCCACCATTGGCTGGTGCCAATGGTGCACAGTCTAACCTAAGAAACCTCTCACTGCTCTATGATGGACAAACCAAAAGCTTGTGGATTATGTCAGACTACACAATGTGCATACAGCCATCTGAGAAGGTTTCAGATATGAAAAAAATGAAGAGGGAACTGAAAAATGGAGGGAAGTAAGCCCAAAGATTAAAAAGGAGACTACAAGATATTTTCATAATCCATTATGCATTTATGTTTACATTGTTTTTTTTACTTGAATGATGGACTAGTAGCTGATTAGAAATACTGGAAAAGCAAAAACATTTAAATAATTCACATTGATCTCTATTCCAGTGGACCCTTTTGATCATGGGTCTCAAACCTGTGGCTCGGGAGCCACAAGTGGCCTCCAAGCCCATGATGCATGATTCGCAACTGTCTTCCAACTTGGTGCATGAGCACTAGGGCTCACAAAAAGCCAGAAGAGCAGGTCTCCAGATGATTACATTTGTGAAAAGCTGCACATGGAAGAGTAGATCTAAATGGGTGAAAGGTAGGAACTCATGGATTTTGGTATACTACCTCAGTGTTATTTTTGTGGAAAAGCTTTGTTTGTCATTATACCAGAGGGCTCTAGGTGTCACTACTGTTAGGGGGTGGGAGCTAAATTCAGCCCGCAACAATCCTTCTGAGCTGAATATGGCTTAGGCCCCTTTCACATCAGCGTTTTTTTTAAATCGCGGCAGATGCGGTGAAAAAACCGCATCTACCGCGATTACCGCATACCGGCTGCACTTGCGGCACAGTTGCGGCACAGTTGCGGCAAGCCCCATACAATGTATATGCAAGCTTGCGGCAGGTGCGGCAAGTGCGGTTTTGGCACTTGCGGCAGGTGCGGCCGCGAAAAAAAACGCGGTCAGACGCGTTTTTTTTCGCAGCCGCACCTGCCGCAAGTGCCAAAACCACCCTTGCCGCACCTGCCGCAAGCCCGCATATACATTTTATGGGGCTTGCCGCAACTGTGTCGCAACTGTGCCGCAAGTGCAGCTGGTATGCGGTAATCGCGGCAGATGCGGTTTTTTTCACCTCATCTGCCGCGATTTCAAAAAAACGCTAGTGTGAAACTACCCTAACAACACTCTTTCATAGGTGAATGTAGCTATCAAAGTCAGAAAGGTTGGGGACCACAGCTTTAGATAGTCCAAGAATACAATCTAGGCTGACATTGCCAAATGCTGAACACCACCTCCCCCTTCAGTAACTCAACATGTCCTAACAAAGTATTTAATAATGGGTGGTCCACTTTAAATCTATTAAGTACATTGTGAGTAGTTCTTAGTGAAATTTTACAAGAGAACATCAAATCCAACTTTTTAATATCAACTCAGGATGTGACTGTGACATGTTATTGTTTCCCAATCCCTAGAGATTCTATATCATTCCCACACTATACTAATTATTGGGCAGAAGGTGTAAACTGGTTCTGCTAATATGCCTAGGAGCAAGGGAGGGATGTGTACTCATTTACTACCACTGAATGACACAAGGTTATGATATATTTTACATGTGTCAAAAGATACAATATTGTCTAACATATGTTGTTTTCAGAGGGCTGTTGGTAAACGTAATGGGGTAAACAACAATGTATCATATGTCCCAGTGCTCATGAGATGCAACTGAATGTCACAGATCTGCTAGATCTACATGCATAGTTCAGAGAACCCAAGCAAATGACTATATTTTACTGTATTTTACATTGTAAAATTTCATGGACCCCAAAAATGTTCTTATGTCCCTACCACACACCACACTCACACACACAACACACACACACACACACACACGCACACACACACTCAGCACACACACACAACCAAGAGTATGAGGATTGCACACCTTCCTCACACTGTTTTTTCCCCACAGAACCCCTAGCACAGGTTGAAAACTCCCAGAGCCCAGTTCTACACACAGTATTTTTGCCGACACAGTATGAAGTTTTCACAGCCCTCAAAACAGTATGATGTCCCCGCAACATTCCCACACACACAATTTTGATGGCTCCACAGCTTCCTCAACCATTATAACAGACCCTACAGCACCAGACACCGCATGAAGCCCTCACAAATATTTTATGCCCTCATACAAAATTTGATGCCCATAAGGCTCCTTAAACCAGTATATTGACCTACACAGTCCTACACAAAGTATTATCCACCACACTCCCTCAATGCATTATATTATTTCACAGCCATTACAAAATATGTTGGACCCCACAGTCCACACACACACAATATTATAGTAGTTTTCTCTTTCTACCATTGTAATCAATGGCAACTGCAACCAAATGATACAGATAAAGGTGAAATTGAGACACTTTGTGAGGAAGGTTGGCTCCGTTGGCCTTTGTCCTGGCCCATGGGTTGGATGCAACATGCACGCCGCAGTATCTGCATGTGAGTTTCATGTTGTGCTAAATGTTTAAAATAATTGCATTTTGTGGTTATTTACTGCAATGAGGATGGAAATACATTGTTTTGAAAGTTGACAAGTCCCTATTGGTGTGGTGGATTTAATGCAACACAATTGGTTTGTTTATGAGTATTACTAAGGTATTAGGTTGCTTTTTGTTAGAGGATTAAATGTCTCACTGTAAATCACTTACTCAGATTCTCTCTGTGTTTGCCTGCCGTGTTTGTCATTTAAGAGTTACGACATGGACTTTATGATGTTTTTAAAGCTTTGTTATGCTGAACTCATTTTCTTTTTTTAGATACAGTCTTTAGAACTTTTATTTCACCTTAATATAATTTCAGAGAACTAAAATATTTCATATTCTGTAGCTAAAACTCTAAAGTAAATAACAAATAGTATAACAATAAAGGGTATACAGTTTGCTATTGAACCCTGGTTCCTTCACATGCAAAACACTTTGATTATTATAAAGTAGTGACGAGAGGCAAGCACCCCGAAACACTGTGTCTGTAAATTCAGAATATTATTTACTTATATTCTTGGTCATATGACAAGGCTTGTTAAAGGGTTCAGTATTGACTTTCAGGAGTGCTACTTCCCAGAAACTAGTGTTTAGGTCCTCTTTGAAGGTTAAATTTGCATATTGAATGAAATAACATTTATTTCACACACATATGTAATTATATTAAACTAAAATATCATATAAACTATCCTTTAATCCAATGTTTGCGGTGGCCATTATAAATGGATAGATGTTATGTCCTGATTCCAAACATTTTTCTGTATGAAGATAAATCCATTACAATCGTTTGTTCGTTTCAAATAAAAGTTTTGACTTATAGTGATGATTGAATCTGCTAAAATTTTCATTTAATTGGATTTTACAAGGAAATTGTACTTCCAGTGAAGTTATTAGATCCAATTTGAATGTTCCCTACTCTCCAGACCCCAGAACAAAGTAATCATAAGACCTCACCGCTCAACCATCTTGCTGTTTCCACAACCTGCTGTCTGGTCCTCCCCATCACTCTCATTCTCCTTCACTTTTGTGGGCATCCTCTTCAGGTTCTTCATTCCAGGCTGTGGCTTCCAGTTCTGCTAGACCTTAGACATCACTGCGAGTCATGATGTCACTCAGGTGTTGCAAGACATCAGGTCATGATATCATGATGGCACAACAGTGATGTCAGAGGCCTAGAAGAGCAGAATCCTTAAGTAAAGAAGCCAAAGGGGATGTGTGTGATGTGAGAAAAAAAGGTACTAAAGACTGGGCAGTTTGCTGGAGATATGGCTGGACAGGTGGTTGAAGAATGGAATCTTGTTTTTTTACTCATGGCCTTAGAGAGGTGAAGCTGACCGACATTTTGCTAAATTTGATCAAAGTGAATTGTAATAAAATCAATTTTATTGAGAATGTGAATTTTTGTCAAATTCAAGGAAAGTTCTATTTAAATCAAATTAATTCACTCACCTCAAATACTAACATTAGTACAGATTTTTTGCTTTAGAAGATGTGTTGGATTTTTGACTTTAAAAGATGACACATACATGGGGATTCACTGACCAGGGAGCTGTTTCTACCAAGTATGAGGTGACCAGAGAAGCTTGTGCCTGGAAACATCCATATCATTTGAATCATGTAAATAAGGTTGACTGTGACGGTGGATTCTGGCATCCACTGTGATGGCTGAGCGTGCCTTCTATGAAGCATGAGGATTATCAGTTACATCTAGTTTCAAATTTTACTTAAAGACAGAGTATGTAGTCAGAGCTTTAGCCCTATATTCCTAGTGGGATAAATAGTGTAACATTTTCCTCATAAGGATACTACCTATACCCAAGAAGCTATTTGATTACTAACATCAAACACATGAGGATAACTACGAAAGGAGTCATATCGGTGAAAAGAAGCTGTAACTGTCTATGGACCTATTATAGAAGGACTCTTCCGACAGAACATCAATTGTGTGTTCTGACAAGAGTGTATTACCCTCACCCTTTTGCACATGTAACTAAGCTTTGCTCTTTTACTATTTATGATAGTCCTGGCGTACATTCTAATGGGTCACCTTTATTGTATCAAGGGACCGGTACAGCAAAATGATGATGATTCAGCTGTAACCATGAAATGACTGCTAAATCTCTGATGATGCATCTGGAAGTTACAGTGGGGCCATCACCTGATGGCCAAGCTATCCATTGTCATACTCTACTCCTAGAAGTATTGTACAAAAGTAACTCTTCAATAACTACAGACCTGTTCTATATTACTACTCTGTCTAGTGACTGAATTAAAATATAGACTCACAAACCTCATACTAGACTTATTACAGTCTTCACAAATTATTATAGATCTACACTTGGGACACTACTTGTCTGATCTTTGACTTGAAAGCAGACCTTCTTACTTCTGTGACCTGATAGCGTTCATATACAAAGATGTTTGGAGATTTCCCTTTCTCTACTTCTTTGAGGGATTTTCTTTTTGTTTGTCATTTATGTATGAGGGTGGGTTTTCTTGTGTAAGATTTCATATAATATACACCAGATTGTTATTTTAAAACATCCTTTTAAATAATTTGTCTATTGTCTACCAATAATTTATCTATTTTATACGTTTTTCCTGTAGTTTGTGATAACATTAGCACAGAGTTACGATCACTTCTAAAGAGAGGTATATTTGACTCTTTGAACATCTAAACTTTTAATTTCAGATTCCTTTTTGCAGTGAGTATGGGATAATAGGAAATAACCACTTAACCACTTAGGATCACTTATTTCAAGTCCCAGGTGGATATTTAACATCCATATTAAAGTGGTCAGTGGTACTTTCAATATCATATTATTAGTAAGCTGTTCATTCAGCTTCCTCTTTGTTAGTAAATTGTTCATTCGTAGTGGATACATTTAATGCAAAAATTAAACTGTAACTTGAAGATCCAATGAAAAATGTATTACTGGATCCTCTATCTGCCAAGGACATTTTAGATGTTGGTGTCTTCTTATGTTCAATCTTCCTGATGTATTTCAGTCCAGGTGTGATGTCCACCTTTGATTCCATTATAGCTATGCCCATGTGTATTATCTATAGCTGGGTGCTGTACAAAAAAGGCACTCTTGGTTGACAATAACATAGATGTTTGATATGTAAATTTAGAAAAAAACAATGCTTGATCTCCTATTATCCTGAGATATGACAGATATAAGTTTAAAGAATGCGTAACTTGCGCCTTTGAGGCCTGGTGGCTTATTTTATTTCCTGTTTTCTGCTAAATTATTTTAGTTCAAATTTTGAAACTCTAGGTATTTCTCAAGTATTTTGTTGTTGGTAATATCCAGTTGTTCATATTATTTTATGTGATAGGCATTTTGGTATAACAACGCTTTTTTGGGGGGCACCATATATGCCATGCATTCTAGGGTTACAGACTTGATGAATAAGTTGGAGACTTTGAAATGAGTAGACTCTATAAACTGCCATTTTTATAAGCTTGACTCCATCTCCTTGACGGCTGAGCAGGTCAATATATGTTATTTTCCTTTTTGACCCAAATTAGAAATCATACCATTTTCGCACTGTCCATGGAAATGTTTTGTACTCTAACTTCCTGTTGCTTCAGGAAACAAAACATAAATATTAGCCACAATGAAAAAAATAAGACACTTTTTTTTTATTATGAATCATCTAATGAGCATGTTGAAAAGTCATTGTGAGACTTGGAGGAACAGGGTCAGTGGAGACATTGCCTAATGTGAATGATGTATTCATACTATGAGCTGTGATACCTGGAACTGTATCCTTACTTCTGATAATAAAGATCTTTGATGAAAACTCTCCTGAAAAGAGTCTAAAAAAGGCCCAGTAATTTGGTATAAGTGGATATATGCACTCCCTGATGAAGGAGCATGGCAGGCTCCGAAACGCGTTGGATGGACTTAATAAATGTACAGAGTGAAATATGGATTTGAGTCGTTTGTGGCAGCGCGGACCGATGTCACATTGTCCCTGGAAATTTCTGGAATTTGACCACATAGCACGTGGAGGTGTGGGTCCAGCATCAGCCGCCATTACATGCTTTTCATACTGGTTGTGTGTTACACAACTATACAAGGTGAGCAGTGACTATTACAGCTCTTAAGCTGCCGATCGTTTAAAAAGATAAGACCATATCTGCACTTGCTACTCTTTTTTAGTTTCATTAAAAAAGGCCCCGTGGCCATTGTGACAATTGCAAGGATATTGGTTTTGTTTTTTTAATAAAGATCATGATATTAAAGGGAACTTGTCACCTGGATCTACCCCTGTAACCTATCTCTACCCGTCCCTGCACCTTTCTATCAAATCCCTAATTATTCCTAACTGAGCTAAAGGGGACCTATAATGAGGGACAAAAAGAAGTTATATGCTTACAAACTGTCTCCACTTGTAGACTGGAAAGGCTTGCTCCGGGCTCCATTCCTCCTCCTTGCGCTGTCTCCACATGCCCCACTGGGCGTCCTCGCTCCCCCTTCGGCTGTGTGACGTATTCTGTGAAGTTTCTGCCTCTTTGGATCATGTGATGCCCAGGCCGGAACGTCATATCGGGCCTGGTGCATTGTGAGGCTGATAATGTGGTATTGGCCGGCTTCAATATGTGCACTGCACATGCGCTAGAGCCGGCATGTGGAGACAGAGCGAGGAGGAGGAATGGAGCCCGGAGCATGCCTATCCAGTCTCCAACTGGAGACAGTTTGTAAGTATATCATTTATTTTTCTCCCTCATTATAGGTCCCCTTTAGCTCAGCTAGGGATGGTTAGGGATCAGATAGGAAGGTGTAAGGACAGGTAGTGATAGGTTACAGGGGTAGATCCAGGTGACAGGTTCCCTTTAACTGGTAATATCAACTTGTTAATATAGTTTTATGTGATAGTCATTTTGGTATAACAATACTTTTTTGGGGAGCCCCATATACATCACGTATTCTAGTGTAAAATAGAAAAAAGAGATGCCCTATTTGACCCAAAAGATACAAAATCTCATCTATAGCTTAAAAAATGTATAGCCATTTGCAACAAAAATCCCTAGAAACATTACTGTAGTCAATAAGACCTAGAAAATTTAATTGAGGAATGGGTTAAACATTGTTTTGTCATGTATTTTTACAAATATTTCAGCATAGAGACAATAAGGTTCTATATAAAACTCTTAGCAATGTCATATTCCAAAAAATGGCTCCCGTAGGTTTGTAAATACACATTCTTCTATTTGAGATAGAATCCAGAAGTCAGTTCATCGCACCGCTGGGCTCATTTACTGGTGCAGGAATTCTGTTTTCACCTTTGACAAGATGCAAATTGAAAAGTCAGTGTCAGCATCAAGTGCATAAACACCATAACCCATTGATCTGATGTTGTAAATGCAGTAACACCGTGCTGCCGGAATATTCTTCCCAGTTTTTACTTTTCTATCACAAATACCTTAGCTTGAAATATACTGCGACTTCTGCTGATACAACTGTATAACCGAATATGTTTCCGCATCTCATATGCTGAGTTTCTTCCTTTACAATGACATTTAGTTGCCATAGCAGCCGTTGTCATGGGTGTTCAAGAAGTTTTCTATTTACTCTACCTGAAACTTAATAGCTATAAATGAAACATGTAAACTTCCGTAACCTGTCATTCAGACATTGTATCACAACTAGAGATGATCACATCTCAAAACATTAAAATTTCCCAAATTGTGCAGATTTTGCAGGAAAATGTGATTTGCATCGAAGTTGTTCACCGCAAATTGAATATTTCTTATTATGCTCTTGCATCTGTCCAAACATCAGAGCATAATGAACATAAGATATAAAAAAAAATCTCAGAAAAGCATAGTAGTCACTGCATCCCTCACTTATTCCTTTGCATGCATTCTCGGCGAGAAGCAATTGGATGAAACTTTTTGATAGTGAAGGTGATTAACGAGTGGAACAGGCGGCCACGAGAGGTGGTGAGTTCTCCTTCAATGGAAGTCTTCACACATAGGCTGGAAAGACATCTCTCCTGGAATAAATTAGTGAATCTGCTCGGAGCAGGGGGCTTGACCAGATGACCCAGGAGGTTCCCAACACAAACAGTCTATGATTTTATGATTCCTTTCATGCACCATTTCTTTGGCTTCCTTCATTCTGAGCTCAATGAGTCATCTGATGTCAATGTGCGTCAGGAAAGGTTTAGCCAGTGCCTTTGAGGATGCACATCAGTTACAACATGCACCACAATTCAAGAAAATCAAAGTCTTGGCAAGCCGAAAGCCGAAGCCCAAAGTAAGGCAGGAAAAAGATGGCACACAACCAGGGAATTGAAAGACTAAGAGTCATGGAAGACCGGTTATCTACCTGTGGGGATGGTGGTGCACATGTGCAATGAGGAGAGTATCATTTTTTCTTAATGTTTTGCCAGCCCTACAAAGTCCAGCAAACTCTTGGCTATTAATGACATAATGAAAAGAAGACACTCTCTGAGTGGATGCAACTCCATTTTATTCAACCCAGAAAGTTCACATCAGTGCGGGGAGAGGGAGTATGGAGGTGGCGGACAAGGGCACACCATTTTGCAGGGTCTCCATTTCAATGGGGCCTGTGCTTTCCCCGCAATGATGTCAAATACTGGGTTGAATAAAATGGAGCTGTATCCACTCAGTGAGTGCCATCTTTTTATTTTTTATCGGATACAAAGTTTGTTTTCTCTTTATGATGTGCAACGCCGAGTCTACCGTGTTCATTCTCCCTAATCATAGTCATTTAGACATAGGGTCTCCACTATTGCTCTGAACATAATTCTCTGTCAAATTCCACCAGACCCAAGAGCTCTACACAGATTGGCTGGTGGCCACTCATGCAGCTTTTATCTACACCCCATCCCCTCACATTGGCTGGACCATCATTGTAAATAAGCACCTGTACTTTGTGTCACCCTTACCTCATTGTTAGATTGTAAGCTTTTACAATCAGGGTCGTCACTATTTTTCCTTTAAGTATTGTACTTTTATATAATTGTTCCTCATAGATCTTTTTATATGAACCTGTGAATTGTAAAGCGCTACGGAACATGTTGGCGCTATATAAATAAAGATAATTATTATAATTATTACCTGAGGCCAACAGGCAGGACCTGGCTGGTCCTTTTATAAGCATATACTGCATTGGTGCCCAGTTCTAAGCCTTCGTTGACTAAACTGTTGGTTACACCCAGCCACAATGTTGGCAAATTTGCAAGGTGCAAATAGAAAAAAATCCATATTCTAAAGAATGTTAATTTTTGTAAGATTAAGGACGAATTATATTTATTGGAATAAATTTGTTCATCTTCAATAGTAATGATATAAAATTTCTTTTAAATTGACTAAGAGTCAGTCAGCCTCTAAACATTTCAGAAAATAACCTTTGTTGTGCCTTTACTGCATTCTTTAATAGAATCAGAATAAAGATTTAATCTTGTGCTGAATTGGAAAACTTTTCGCCATGACTTTGACTAACAAAGTACATTTAGTTTAAGATCCCTATTTTGCATGTATTGAAATGATGCTGCTGTGCTGCTTCACTGAGCAATATTAATAGACATCTTCCAATGAGGTCACATTTTTCTTCTTCTTATATATGTAACTAAATCTGTAGAAAAAAAACAAGAGAGAAATTACTTTTTGAAGACTGCACTGTCAAATACTTATAAATATGAAAAGCTATTGGGTCCGATTTATTAAAACTGCCTAAAAATATTTTCATTTCTCATGGCAACCAAATACAATGCAGTTTCCATTTTTACAATTAAAGAAGAGCTCTGATTGGTTGCTAAGATATTTTTTAGCTTTAGAGATTTTGGATAAATGAGGATCATTGTATCATTGTAATGGCCGCTGTACACATCCCGATATCGTTGTCCAACAACGATAAAATGTCACGTAGTTCGTGTGTTGGTGCCGATATCGTTTGTGTGTTGTGTAAATGACCAATTCGATGCAAGAACGATGCCAAAACTATGTCAGGGGGGAATTGTGCAGGCTCTCCAACTGGCCGATATTGGATGGACGATCTGGCAGGATCGTGATGTGTGACAGCCCAACAACGATTTGGAGCACAACTTCCCCTATTCACTCCCATATTAAATGGTCGTTCCCTGGGTCGCTCGTACGAGGGGGCGTATACATCGCAGTTGAGTTGCATGCCGATATCTCCCTGTGTGACAGCTCCTATACGATCTTGGATTACTGCCAAAAATTTGCGCGCTCCCGTGCCGTTGTATCCAATATCGGGACGATATCGGGACGTGTAAAGCAGCCATAAGACTTGGGAATGGGAAGATGTAACCATTTAGTCCTATTTGGTCATAAATCCTGCAATCCTCCCTCTATGATAATTGTTTATATTCTTAACAAACAAAAACTAAGCCACCTGTCTCTACTCTCGTATCAAGGACATGTGGATGCCTTATTTTGCACAATGAATGCAAAAAATTAACCAAAAACGTTACGCTACTTAATATCCAGGGGTACACATATTCTTAGTGCAATTTGTGCATTGGCCAAGGGTCAAGAGGTTAGTAGGCCCTTTTCTGCCACCAATGTGGGTGGAATTTTGCATTTTGATGAGTTATTGAGTACAAAGAACCCATACACTGTTTTTTCACAGGAGCCCTATTCTGTTTATACCCATCAGTGATTATATCATAGCCATATGTAAAGAACTCAATGAACTTTACAATGAAAGGCTTCCTGCGGCGTAATCAGTTTACCAGCTATGCAGAGAATTGCAGCTAATCCAATGCTATTAAATGGGGCTGTTAAACAATTCTCTAAAACAGAAAGAAGAGAAATACAAAGCTACACTAGTGCTAATTGCAGTACACTTGTGCCGATCATTCTCATAATTGCGGTTCTAGACCTCAAACTCCAACTAATTATAATGTGATAGGCTATCCCTGGGGTCTCAGAGTTCAGAGTCCAATTGATCATAAACTGAAGGCATATCATAGTGGTATGCCATTATCTTACAGAAAGGAATACTTATTTAAGGCCATGTGCACGCTGGATGTTTGATGCATTTTTGATGCAGTCAATGAGGGGGAGTTTTTGCTGTGTTTTTTCACCCATTCAATGAAGTGAGCAAAAAACACTACAAAAACGAAGGTATGTGCATAGAGTACATTTTTTGTTGCATTTTCAGTGTGTTTTTCCTTAATGTATGAACTGTTAAATAATTTAATGGCACCAGGAGAAGCAATATGTGCTGGTGGATCTCTATCTTAGGCCCCTTTCACATCAGTGGTAAACGCTGATCGCGGCAGTTGCGTGAAAAAAAATGCAACTGCCGCGATTACCGCATAACGGGCGCGATCACGGCACACTTGCGGTAAGCCCCATACAATGTCTTTGGGGCTGGCGGTAAGTGTGCGGCAGGTGTGGCAAGTGCGGTTTTGGCACTTGCGGCAGGTGCGGCCATGAAAAAACCGCGGCATACCACGGTTTTGCGGCAAGTGCTGAAACCGCAACTACACCGCACTTGACGCACCTGCCGCAAGCCCCATAGACATTTTTTCACCGTTTTTTCAATGCAACTGCCGCGATCAGCGCACAACGCTGATGTGAAAGCAGCCTTAGGCCCCTTTAACGTCAGCATTTTTTGCTGATTGCCGCAGATCTGTCACATTTACTGCATCTGCCGCCTAATGGTTGCACTTGCGGCAAGCCCATGCATTGTCTATGCGTGGCAAGCATGACAAGTGCGGTATTGCCCCGATCCGGCACTTGTGGCAGTTGCGGCTGCACAAAACAAAATGCAGCTGACCACAGTTTTCTCCATGTACGCAACTGCCGCAAGTGCTGGATCGCGGCAATACCGCACTTGCCGAAAGCCCCATAGACAGTGCATAGGGCTTGCTACAAGTGTAACACAAGTGCGGCCGTTAGGCGGGAGATGAAGTAGATGCAGTGGATCTGCCACAATCAGTGAAAAACGCTGATGTGAAAGAGGCCTAACTCAAGAACTCAGCAAAAACATAACATAAACGCAGAAAATATAGTATGCACTGTTGTACTTTTTCTGCTGGAAGATGCAGATTTGCTGCAGAAAAATTTGGCACCAAATACTACGTGATGTGCACACATAGAGTACACAAAGGTAAAAGTATCTGTCCGTATTCTAAATAAAGTATGTAATGGGTATTTTTGTATCTGTCACAAGGTTGTCAAAAATCCTTAAAAACAATGTAAATGTTATTGTCAAGTTATAAAAAGTACTTCATATGTTACTGTATCGCATAACTCATTGAGCACAGCGCTATCATATGCATGAGCCTAGCACTTTGGTGACAAGCTACAGCTTTAGATTACAGATAGATTATGATGTGGTACCAGATATAGCATCAGCTTCACAAACTTGTGCTCTTCTTTATTAATAAAATTCTTCCATAAACAGCATTTCACAGATATCAGTAGTGAAGCATCCATGCATTTTGCATGTTTCAGCATCCTTTATCAAGGTGGATAAGTAACTACATTACTTAAATCTAGGAAATGCTGTTTATGGAAGAATTTTAATGAATAAAGGAGAACACAAGTCTGTGAAGTTAGAGTTCTTTTAGTTATTGTACACATCCCCACTGGAATGTTTTCATGCTTTAAGCTGCTTCCTGGTGATACTAACGGTTAGGTAGTGGTCCCACTAGCGAGAGACATGTGGGAGACATGTAAGACTGATGCGAGTCTCCCATCAGATCACCCAATACAGCCACCCTCTGTCTGGACAGGAGCATGCAACTGCATAGAAATACATGCTGCTGACAAGCTCTTGTTGTGGCTATGCTGGGAATTGCTGTTCAAGTCTCACGTGAGTCTCTCGCATGGCTCTCGCCAGGGGTACCAAGGGCTTAGCTGAACTTTTGTCTTCACCAGATATAACATGCCTCAATTTTAATCTGTCACATTTTATAAGGAATTGAAGGCTAGTAGAATAAGATTCCATTAATAGCTACATGTGTTATATTATATAACTGTCATGATGTCCACTCTGCCCTTGTCTGTTACTATTGTTGTGGAAGCTGTGATGGTGGGTTTACACGTCCCGATATCGGCCCGATATCGGAGCCAACGACGCGGGAGCGCGCTTTTTGAGCGCGCTTTTCCCGCCATCGCATCGCCGGTTTAGACATCCTGATATCGGGATACAACGTCCCGACGATGTGTACGCCCCCCAACCCAGGAACGACCAGTTAACATGGGAGTGAATGGGTGACATGGGCGTACACATCGTAGTTGGGCTGTCACACGGGACGATGCGACTACAACGGCCATCCGATATCGGGCGGTTGAATAGCACGCTCATTCAACCCCGATATCCTTTTGGCATCGTTCCAGCATCGCATTGTACGTTAAAAACGTACAATGCGCGAACGATATCGGGTCCAACTCCCGAACCACGTGACTTTTGGTCAGAGTTGGGTCGGAGTTGGACGCCGATATCGCGGCGTGTAAACCCACCATTAGTCTTTACTGGGAGTTTGCTGCAATCATCTGTCTTCACTTCCCTTAATTAAGCCTCTAGTAAAGCATGCTAGCTCCTCCATTCGGAGTCAATCATACACTAGCTTTTGCCTGTGTAGGTTTGATCCCTCTGTGGTCTGTGCCTGACCCAGCCTGATCTTATTCACTTACCTGGACTTTGACCATTTACCTGTGACCTGACTACTCTTCTGCCCGCTCCCTGTATTCTGTTTTGTCCCTCTGGTTTTCCTGACTTCAGCTAGAAATAAACTTCTTCTCTGACTAACCCTTGCTGTTACTGTACCATTTCCTTGACCTAACCTCGAATCGTTTCACCTCCCTTTATTTCCAGTAAGTAGTATTATTATTATATTTACTTTCCGTTATTACCGTCTGTTTTTTCACCTCTGAGACTAGTTATTACTGTAGTGACCTGCGTCACATTATTAATATAAATTGTAAAATGCCTTTGCATGTGTACTGTATTAAAAAAAGCTAAATCAGATAGAAAGCTTAAGTTAAATCCAACATTTTCAAAGCGAGGCAAGGCAAGGCAATGTTTTCTAGAACTCATTCCAATGTCTTAACATTTTCAAGTTGTCACTAAAACTGTCTGAACTTTTCCTGTAAATTGTGGAAATAGGAAATCAGCAAAGTCACAGCTAGATTGTCGCCCAAACACATTAATTTTCCTTGATTAAACGATCCTGCAGCTTTACGTCACACAGAGAAAAATACACACTTTTTTATAGTGGGAGAAACTTTTAGAAATGGCTTCACGGGCCACACCTTAGTTGGTCAAAATAGCAGATGCAGAATCAAGGAGCATAGTAAATGCCATTGGAGAGTCTTAAAGCAATCAGCACAGCAGACAGCAGAAACTTCCCGAGAATTGCCCGAGGCTGAAAACCCTTACAAAATCAGCTTGTATGTGACAATCCTATATTTCTGTGTGAAGTACAACCTCAAGCTGGGAATACCCGCCAAGCAAGGACATAAAAAATGTGCTGTGACTCACTATTACAATTTTATATGTTTATCTGCTGTGGCAAAACAGTAACTTTGGTGCTCAACATTTTTTTTTTCATACAATAGTACAATAACAATTAATGAGGAAAGAAAATCACTCACTCATAGACACTCAAGGTTAAACTGAATATACAATGTGGCAACAAATTAATGAAATAAAGCAATATAGAGCCTAGACATAGCAGATAAATCACTACAATTCTTTTTATTATAAATGTGGAGAGGTATAGAGGGGTTGGCCACTACGTGGATAATCCTTTTTCTAATAAAGTCCACTATGTAAAATAATACTCATATGCCATACTCACTTGTAAGACCGGTGCCATTCCAACAATGTAGCTTGAGTGATATTGTTATTCTACTGGAGACCTGCAGCCACTCAATGGCCACCAATGTGCTGCGGTGCTCATGCTATACCAGACACTAGTGTTCACCCAAAGTAAGTGAAAGCAGCTCTGTAGTGGCCGCTGAGTGCTTGAAGGTCTCAGCTACCATTGCAGTGCGTTGTGAAAGTATTTGCCCCCTTGAAGTTTTCATATACGCTGCTTGAGATGAGAGAAATTGTTGGAGGTAGGAGATCGGGTGCTTTATGAATCCGAATCATTGAAGCAAGTATCGCTGTGCTTGGGTACACTCGGTGCTTGGCCTAGTGTGAGCTGCTTCCAGTGCTTTATCAGCTAACATTGGTAGGGTAAAAGTTGAGTTTCGTCTGTAGTGTGGTTGTTAAATCAAAAAAATGAAAAATTCTCACCGTCCTTCCCCCCAGAGATGGTTTGATTATGGATGGCTGAATGTGAGCAGAGAGCCTAACTGCCCAATCAGTGTCTTCAACGAAGTTCAGGACACATTTTGACCCCTAACAGTCCATTTCATAAACTTCGACTTCACCTGTCGAACTTGAACTTCAACTGGTCCGCTAATCTCTATACAGGACACTGAGTTTTGTGGATTTAGATATTTTTAATTGATTACAAATAACAAATGTAATTTTTGTATAGTGGTTTTCTATTTTAAAGATCCACCTTACTGCCTAAGGCCCCTTTGACATCAGCGATTTTTGCCGATCGCGGCAGTGAAAAAAACGCAACTGCCGCGATTACCGCATAACCGCTGCACTTGCGGCACAGTTGCGGCAAGCCCCATGCAATGTCTATGGGGCTTGCGGTGAGTGTGCGGCAGATGCGGCAAGTGCGGTTTCGGCACTTGCGGCAGGTGCGGCCGTGAAAAAAAACCGCGGTCAGCAACGTTTTTTTTGCGGCCGCACCTGCCACAAGTGCCGATACCTGCCGCAAGCCCGCATAGACATTCTATGGGGCTTGCCGCAACTGTGCCGCAAGTGCAGCGGTTATGCGGTAATCACGGCAGTTGCGTTTTTTTCACCGCAACTGCCGCGATCGGCGAAAACCCTGATGTGAAAGCACCCTAAGACTAGTTTTTTACAAGAAACACCTTGTCTAAGGCATAGAGACTTGTTGCAATGCCTCAAGCACTGTCGCAAATGCCCTACCAGTCTGCTACCATTGCGCCCCAGTCTCAGTGGCTTTTCATTTTTGGTTACCTTCAATAATACTTCAGTTGTTAGATTCTTGCTTGAGATAGACAAACTGATATATAATTATTTTTCTTGTTAAAAATTAGAGTTTTTTTTTCTTTTATTTTATTTTCCTCAGGTTTTTTCCTCTGTAAGATTATTTTATCTTTTTTTCTTCTAAAATTACCTAAACTTGAAGCAAAGTGAGATAAAAGAGAATACCAAGAAAAAGCACGCTTGTCTTTGCAGGAGAAAATCCATACATTTAGTAGATATTGATGTTAATTTGTTATTATTGAGCTGACCTATTTAATGCTGTCTTGGAATGTTAACGCAAATTGTTTAGACATATGATGTCAGTATGGTAGAAAACACCGTTGACTGATTATCGAGATTTCACTCATCCTAACTTCATAATTAAATGATTTTTAATCAGTTCTCCAAGACAATATCAGAAACATCTTTGCATTGATGGAAGCCGTTTGTGAGATTACAAAATTATTGGTGAATAATGTTTAATTAGCACAAAAATGGGTTGGTGATTTGTGTCTTACATTGGACATGTGAAAACGTCTAATGAAAATAGTTGGAATGATGTTGAGTGGAGCACACAACAGTGATCATATTTAGTCCTCACAAATTTTGGCTACAAAAGATTCTGGATATTTGTAGTACAAACTTTCTATCTCCTAATCTGGTCAAATATCCATTCCTGTACATTGTTTAATAATTCCTTATTGAAGTCCAATTGGGGTTTGGCATTTTAGTGCAGCCATTGCCAATGTTGGTGTGAGTGGAAGCAGTTGATTTTAAATCACTTACAAAATTTTAGTAATAAGTAAGATGTCTCTTTTTTCTTGATATGGCATTTATGCAATGTTTTGTCAGACCCAGTGGCAGACAGTATCCCAGGGGGCCCTGGTGCAGCCATGCAGCCATGTTGAGGAGCGGGAGGGGGGACTTGGTGCTGGTGGCCGTCGGCGCAGTCCGGGGGGGTGCGATGTGGTGCTTGTGGCCGGCGGAGAGGAGTTTGCGGCGGCTCCTACCTGGTGAGTCGCTGCCGAGTGCGCTCCAGGGAGCCGGAGGGGCAGAGGAGAGGGGGGCAGGATACAGACATGGCCTGACCCTCCTCTCCTCTGACAACTGACAACAGCTTACGGGGGTCGGCTGGGGGCCCCCCTGCAGACTTGAAGGGGCCCCATAGCCGGTCGGGGCCCTGGTGCAGCTGCACCAGCTGCACCACAGTAGTTCCGCCCCTGATCAGACCTATGTAATTCAATGTTATAAGAGAACCTGTTGGCATAAGTGAGCAACATTAACCATCAATATTTCTTGAGTGATTTACCTCCCCATCTGATTCTTACTAGAATCTACCTCCTATCATGATCCATCAGGTCCTTGCCATATCTTCTGAATCCCAACACTTGCACTGGAATACTCGTCCCTCTAACAATGAGTTGGGACTTGCAATTTTGATGAGACCAAGGAATCATAGAATCATGAAATGGTAAAGTTGGAAGGGACCTTCTAGTCATTTGGATCAACCCCCTGCTCAAAGCAGGATTCACTAAATCATCCCAGACAGATGTCTGTCCAGCATCTGTTTTTAAGACTTCCATTGAAGGGGAACTCACCACCTCTCGTGGCAGCCTGTTCCACTCATTGATCACCCTCACTGTCAAAAAGTTTTTTCTAACATCCAATCTGTGTTTCCTCCCATTCAGTTTCTCCCATTCAATCTAGTTTTTCCTTGTGCAAATGAGAATAGAGATGATTACTCTACAGTGTGACAGCCCCTGAGATATTTGTGGACAACTAATAAATCTCCTCTCAGTCTTTTTTTTTCAAACTTAACATTAGCAAATCCTGTAACCATTCCTCACAGGACACGGTTTGCAGACCGTTCATGATTCTGGTCACTCTTCTCTGAATGTGTTCCAGTTGGTTGATGTGTTTTTTAAAATGTGGAGCCCAGAACTGGACACAGCATTCCAGATAAGGTCTGACCAAAGTGAAGTAGATAATGACTTCACATGATCTAGACTATATGGTTCTGTTAATACATCCCAGAATTATCTTTGCCTTTTTTGCTGCTGCATCACACTGTTGACTCGTGTACAGTCTGTGGGAAGGTTCTATTCAATTGCAAGTAAAATTCACACATTTTGACGTCACATGATGTCTTGAACTTTTTGCATGCTTGAGCAAAATCTTCCTGGTTCTCATCAGAGTTGGTAGTTTCAGCATGAGAAGCTTGAGGATTTTATCGTGAGTGGTTGGAATCAGAAGATGAGATGTGGGCTTACTGGATGATGGTACAAAGTGGAAAGGCTGGAATGATGAGCAGTATGGTGAATATAATGATTTTTTTTTTTACTTATTTTGTTTATTATACTCTGGGTCTTTCAAGACCCTTAAAGCATTGTAAGGGGCATTACACTTTCAGAGAATAATATATCTTGGAAAATTAGATTAATTTGAAATATGCCTGATACAGCTGTCTTTATTGCTAGTGCCCCAATATTTGAAAGCCCACTGGAAACATTTGAAGACATTAAAAACAGCAGATGAAATAAGTATTGAATATCTGTCTAAGAGTGCAATTGTCATAAATTTCTCACATGTCAGTAATAACCCATCGAATCCACACAGGCAAACAAATCAAACCATAGATGTCCATAAATGTATTGATGTGTAATAACGAGAGATAACACAGAGAAAACACAGATAACTTGTACAAAAGCTTTTATTGGTGATGACAGCTTCAAAATGCCTCCTGTATGGAGAAACTAGTCATACGCATTGCTCAGGTGTGATTTTGGCCCATTCTTCTACACAACACTCTCCAAATCCTGAAGGTCCTATGGGCTCCTTCTATGAACTCTGAGCTTTATTTTCTTCCATGAATTCTCAATTGGATTCAGGTCAGGTGATTGGCTCGGCGATTCTAGTAGTTTTTATTTCTTTCTCTAAAACTAATTGAGTTCTCAGTGGTGTGGATTATTGTCTTGTTGAAATATCCACCCTCATTTCATTTTCATAATCCTGTTAGATGGTAAATTCTATGAAGAAAGTCTTGGTGTTTGGGCCATTCCTCATTCCTTCAATTTTATGAAGTTTACCTGTGTCATCTGCTGAAAAACAGACCACATCATGATGTTGTCACCTTGAATATTCACTGTTGCGATTCTATTTTTGACAATATAAGCAGTGCCTTATGACCTCTAAACATGTTGACCATTATGGCATATAAACAGTTTAATTTAGCTCTTATATGACCAGACTGTATTCTCCTAGTATTTCACTGGTTTGTCTAAATGTTGTTGAGCAAACTTTAAGTCCTTGTCCTTTTGAATATGCATTTCATTCAGCAATGGAGTCTTGTGTGTTGAGCGTGCATACAGGACATAGGAGTGAGTGCGTTAATTATTGTTTTCGTTAAAACAATTGCACCTGTGGATTCCAGGTCTTTCTGTAGCTTTTCACAGGTGGTTCAGGGCTCTAAACAACTTCTGATCATTTTTTCCTCTCCTCTGTCTGAATTCTGGTTGTGGTCAGTTTATGATGCAATGATGTCCTTCCCACTTTCTGATTATGGCCCAAACTGTGCTCACTGGAATCTTCAGAAGTTTAGAAATACTTCTGTAACCAATGCTATCCACATATTTTGCAACAATAAGGTTTGATGGTCTGAGACAGCTCACTGGTTTTACCCATCATGAGGTGTTTCTTGTGTGGCAAATTGGTAAAGAAACACCTTTTAGAGGCCATTGAATGAACTATCTGATATTTAAGTTCACTAAGTGGCAGGATTTTTTTAATTACAGATAGATTTCCGTTGGTGTCATGACTTTCTGTGGCTTTTTGCACCTCATTTTCATGTGTTTATTACTTTTCCCCCGTGTTATCTATTATTATTACCCATAATGTAATTTATGGACATCAATGGTTTGATTTTTTTTTTTGCCTGTGTGGCAAATCAATCAATCAATTTTAATAGCACCTTTAGCAAGATATTTACTTAGAAAATTGGAGACGCATTCAATTATTTCACCCAATGTATACCCAAAACTACAAACAAACCAAGGTGCTGTGAATTCCTGGGGCAAGCAGCAAGTTTGACTGCTCACTTTGAAGCTTTCAATAGCTGGTTTCTTAATTGAATGTTCTGTTTTATGAGATTACTTAATCACCTTTATCCTAACTTTGCAGTGCAATTTCTATTCATGTCACTTGATATTTAATTAAAAATTGCCATACACATGCTGATAACCGGATCTATTTGTTTATGAATGCACACACAATAATAATTACTAATCGGCCGGGCATGAGATGAATGGAAATAGGCTAAAATTTAAGCGCATATTGTTTTGTGCAGTTGACAAATACATCACTCCTGCTCCGCACTTATGAAAAGTAACAGTGCACACAGAATAATTTTGTTTCCATCCACCCACCCCATGCTCGTTTCACTCTGCTTTGTGTATGTCACGTCAAGTCACAACTCATTACTGTGGTTGCCATTTTCATTGTGACAAGACCAAAGTCTCCGGAGATTTCCTGTCGGTGGAAATAAACCATTACTATGCCCATTTTAAATCCTATAACAGACTACATTGCACTAATTAGTTCCCTTTCCTTTATTTTTTTTTGTTTTCCAATTTGCTCAGGGTCACCTAAACAGAGAAGCAAATGTCCACAATGGGGGCTTAGTGTTGAGCAGGCGTTCTCCGCGCACTGTGTCTGCCTGCCTCTCTGACTCAGTGTTCGTCAGCACCTTGTTGTTTGCATGACTAAAATGTCAAGCTGATATTTCACAATCTGAAAATTATACTCCAGTATCTTATTTTTGCTTTTTTGGAATAGCTTCAGCACTTATTATATGGGAGAAAAACAGGTGAGATTTGGTCTTTTAGGCAGCAAATTATGTATCTTGTGTGCGCGGGTTACAGAACGGTGATTCTGCTAGAAACCAGAGCCAACAATGGGAATAGGAAACTTAATCAGAAATGTAATCATGTGCATCCAGCCTATGTTCCCTGTGCTGCCAGACACCAGTATTCCTGATCAGCAGAGCAGTGCACAGATATGGGGCACTGATGATCCAATCAGCTGTGCAGGCAGCAACATTTCCAGCGCCTGTGGAAACTAACACACGTCTCTTTATTTTTGATGAATGGATAAGGTATTGCGTTGTCAAAGGAAGCTTGTTATTATTTTTGCAACACTTGTTACATGCATATTGGAGACCATATAATCAGACAGATAATGAGACCTGTTCATGCCTATCATGCAAGTGACAAGAAGCACACGTTGAAGCTGCAGTACCTTTTAAAGGCACATTAAACCTGCTTTATAAATCTTAGAAAAGCAGAGTTTTTTCATGCTAAAATATCTACAAATTGGAGATGAGTGATTTGCTTTCAGTTGCCTTGAATTTCACAAAAAATTTGATCACCAGTATCTAATTTTGTTTGCAGTTTGATTTGTGCAAATCCATCAAAATGGCAGTCGGACATGGCTTTCCTGACTAAATGGGGCCGAGTCGAGGTCTTTCCTTAATCCATACCTTCTCGGCACTTCTCTCTCTTTGAGTGTTCCAGTTTTCACTCAAAGGCTGGAAACACACTGTCCGTGTGACATGCGAGTTACTCGCATGAGTCTCGGATCATTTACCCAGCACGACCTCTGCCTATTTGGACGGGATACTGTCAGTAGTATGTTTTTCTATGTAGCTCCACTGCTCCCATCCAGAGAGGGGGAGGCCATCCCGAGTGAATGATCCAAGACTCGTGCGAGTAACTTGTATGTCCCTCGGACAGTGTGTTTCCAGCCAAAGGCTGCCAGTCTTCTTTATGTTGCATGTCCTGTCAACTCTGTGAAGCCTCCAATACCCACTAGGCCTCACATGACATACTGACTCGATTAACATCTGATGGGACCCATGGCATAAAGAAAAACGATAGCGATTGAAGACTGGAACAATCAAGTGAAGAGCATGCATACAATGTGAGGATTGAAGAGAAGTGACCAAATTTAAGTAAATGTCCAAAAAGAATTTTCCAGATCAACTCAATATTATTACAGATATAGATTTGTGAGAAAAATGAATGATGAGCCATTATAGGGCATACATGGGTTTCTATATTTTACATTGCTTGTATGTCCAGCTACACAACTTTTTAAAGTTTACAGAATAAATGTGAAGTTTTATTTTTATCTCTCATCACTAGAGGATTTCTTTCCTGAAGATGGTTAGATGGTTGAGTGGTCACCATTGCCGAGGCTACAAGATATGGAAGAGACTTTTTCTTCTTTGAAAAGTATTCTAGTTGTTTAGGACGACCAACATAAAAAGGGGAAATCAGGAAGGAGCAACAAAAGGATATATGCTGAAAAAAAAAAGGAGTGGAGTCAGAGGATTGTTGTCTCTTGTCCACATCTGCTTAACAACGACATCTCCCTATCTGACAGACACGTACATTAAATATTTTATTACCATGTAAATCTTTTGTTTATTGTTTGTATGGTATCTTAGAGTTCACCTTGTGTCATTCCAGATTTATTTCATTATGGCCATCCACCCCCTCTCAACCTTCCCTTAGTTACCGTATATACTCGTGTATAAGCCGAGTTTTTCAGCCCAAAATTTGGGCTGAAAAGTCCCCCCCTCGGCTTATACACGGGTCTATACGGTACCACCTGCTGTGGTGGGGGCTGTGGAGGCTGGAGGAGGCGGGGGAGGCTGCTGTATGAGCGGCCCCGTCACGTGGGGCCGCTCATTATATATGCACTGCTTCCCCTGTCAATCAGCGGCAGGGGGAAGCAGTTCATATATGCCCCCCAAAAGCTGGCACTGTCCCCCCTTGTAAGGGCCCCCCCCCCGCTGCTTATACATTACCATCCCGGTGTTCTGATCGGCGCCGCTCCTCGGTGCTGCGTCTTCATCCTCCCGTCATCGCGTGACCGCCGGAGATCCCGGATGCAGCCAGCGCGGACGGGAGGATGAAGACGCAGCACCGAGGAGCGGCGCCGATCAGAACACCGGGATGGTAATGTATAAGCAGCGGGGGGGGGCCCTTACAAGGGGGGACAGTGCCAGCTTTTGGGGGCTGTTGGTACCCCCAGGGGGCTGCTGGGTACCCCCTGGGGGCTGTTGGTACCCCCAGGGGGCTGTTGGTACCCCCTGGGGGCTGTTGGTACCCCCAGGGGGCTGTTGGTACCTCCAGGGGGCTGCTGGGTACCCCCAGGGGGCTTTTGGTACCCCCAGGGGGCTGTTGGTACCCCCAGGGGGCTGCTGGGTACCCCCAGGGGGCTGCTGGGTACCCCCAGGGGGCTTTTGGTACCCCCAGGGGGCTGTTGGTACCCCCAGGGGGCTGTTGGTACCCCCAGGGGGCTGCTGGGTACCCCCTGGGGGCTGCTATATGTACCCCTGGGGGCCTGCTGTATACCACTGGGGCTGCTGTATACTAGCACTGGGGCTGCTGGGGCTCCTGTATACTACCACTGGGGCTGCTGGGGCTCCTGTATACTACCACTGGGGCTGCTGGGGCTCCTGTATACTACCACTGGGGCTGCTGGAGCTCCTGTATACTACCACTGGGGCTGCTGGGGCTCCTGTATACTACCACTGGGGCTGCTGGGGAATCTGTATACTACCACTGGGGCTGCTGGGGCTCCTGTATACTACCACTGGGGCTGCTGGGGAATCTGTATACTACCACTGGGGCTGCTGGGGAATCTGTATACTACCACTGGGGCTGCTGGGGAATCTGTATACTACCACTGGGGCTGCTGTATACTACCACTGGGGAGGCCTGTATACCACACTGCTGGGGGCTGTATACCTGTGCTGGGGTCCACCCTCGGCTTATACACGAGTCAAAAGGTTTTTCCAGATTTTGGGGGCAAAAGTAGGGGGGTCGGCTTATACACGGGTCGGCTTATACACGAGTATATACGGTAATTGGTTTTCTATTGTTGTAAAGTTACATGTTTGTCTAATTAGCAACACCATAATCCTCAGAATTATTTAGCCATTTTTATTAATCCCTGTCTTCTTTAAGACTCCCATTCCATATTCCCCCATCAGCACCTCAGTCCTATGATGGGCATTACGTGACCACTGATGATGACCAACTAGGATAGTAACAACTGATCTCGGACATGTCCGATTACTTTTAGGTGATTTGAGGATATTCTGATCCTAGGCAATTAGTATGGTTTTTGATTGACAATCAGTGTTTATACTGTAGGTTCTGTTAGTATGTGGGTTGAGGGGTGTTTTGACACTTATTCACTTAATGTGTTTGGTTTTTTACTGTTTTTATTGATTATCAAAATAAAAGTTTTTAGATTTTTGCTTTAAATTAAGTTTATATGACCACTGATTGGCCACATGGATGACAGTAGCCGGTCATTTCATAAATGATGTAGGTAAGCCAACTACACTAAACATGCACTCAAAACTATGGTCAGTATATTTATTTGTTTGCAGGTAGTATCATTCTTATCTGTAAATAACCTGTTTACACAGGGCAATGTGCTGCCGAGAACGATGATTTTTAATCCTGTTTAAAGATAATTAAACCCTGAAAATGAGTTTGATTAGCAGCCTTTTTAAACTCAACAATAATTACTAGAAACGGTCTTTCTCTACAGGGTGGGCCATTTATATGGATGCACCTAAATAAAATGGTAACGGTTGGTGATATGAACTTCCCGTTTGTGGCACATTAGTATATGGGAGAGGTACACTTTTCCAGATGGGTGGTGACCATGGTGGCCATTTTGAAGTCTGCCATTTTGGATCAAACTTTATTTTTTTTTTAATGGGAAGAGGGTTATGTGACACTTCTAACGTATTGAGAATTTCATAAGAAAAACCATGGTGTGCTTGGTTTTTACATAACCTTATTCTTTCATGAATTATTTACAAGTTTCTCTTTGTTTACAGCCATTGACATGTCGCAGAGGTGAACAGGTGAGGAACACATAGAAATTGCTTTGATATTTGGTGAACGCAGTACCCTGGTTGGTCATTGCAGCAGATTTCAATGCAAGACACCCTACGAGACCACCCATCTCTCATGTGACAGCATACTGCTTGCCAAATTTTGTGAAACAGGTTCTGTGTTGGATTTTCCAAAATGTGGATGCAAGAAAACTGTCACTAATGAAGAAACATCAGTGGCTGTCCTCACTTCATTCAGAAAGAGCCCACATGTCACTGGAGAGTGACATCAGTCGAACATCCCTTCGTCGGATATTAGCTACTCACAAATGGCACCCTTACAAAATCCAGCTGCTACAGCATCTCAGCGAGGATGACCCAGATCGGCGCACTGAATTTGCAGAATGGGCAAAACAAAAATTGGAACAGGACCCTCAGTTTACACAGAGCATTATGTTCAGTGATGAGACAAACGTTTTTGTGAATAGTGAAGTTAACAAACAAAACCAGCGCTATTGGTCTGACACTAACCCACAGTGGATAGATCCCTCCAAGACTGTTGGAACTGCAAAAATGTATGGTATGGTGTTGGGGTACAAAGATAGTGGGGCCATTCTCATCAATGCAAACTTCAATGCCACTGGATATTTGAAATTGCTACATGATTCAGATATCCAGTGGCATTGAGGTTTCAATTGATGAAGAATGGCCCCACTATCTTTATACCTCATATACCACACATACCACCAATTTTTGTGTTCCAACAGTCTTGTAGGGATCTATCCACTGTGGGTTAGTGTCAGACCAATAGCGGTGGTCTTGTTTGTTAACTTCATCATTCACAAAAAATTTTGCCTCATTTTTTATCTGAAGGCAATTGTCTATGCTGTGAAGATGTGCACATCTGAAACAACAGATACTGGAAGCTGTGCTAGCATTTTTCGGGTGTTGCTATCAGTGTGTCAGGCATGGGAGAAGAGGGTTGCATTGACAATCCAACACAATGGGCAACACTTTGAACATATTTTATAAGTGATCATAAACTTGTAAATAACTAATGAAAGAATAAAGTTACATAAAAGCCAAGCACACCATTGTTTTTCTTATGCTATACTCTATGAGATTGATGTGCCACATGACCCTCTTTGCATTGAAAAAAATAAGGTTGAATAAAAAATGGTCAACTTCAAAATGGCCGCAATGGTCACCACCTATCTGGAAAAGTTTTCCCCCTCCCATATACTAATGTGCCACAAACAGGAAGTTGACATCACCAACCATTCCCATTTTATTTAGGTGTCATCCATATAAATGGCTTGCCCTGTATAATCAGCCAGTATAAATACACATTGTGTCTCTAATATGTATTTAGATTATTGGAGAAACCCACACAAATTATGGGGAGAACATACAAGCTCCCAGTAGATGATGTTCCTATCAAACTGGACCATGTTGTGTCATAAGGCAATTAGATTATGAGCCTCAGTGGAGACAGGGACTGAGTGATTGATGACAATCAGTGTACAACATTATGTATAAAGGAATATATGATACTGTGAAGAAGTATGTTTATATAAGTGGAAAGCTTGAAGATAGGACATAAAAACATGTTGCCATTTAGCTTTTACTGGTTTACTCAACCTTTAACAAATGTTAGATACAGTGAAATATAACATAAGCCCACATTATATAATACTTAAATGCATTTATGCTGACTGATCTCAGCTTTTAACTGCAATCTTTTTATTGCTCTGCAAAAGTAGGAATATGAAGAGGAATTAATCAAAACTCAATATTATATTAGGTGCATTATATCTGAGGCATAAATAGATAGATAAAGGAGATTAATAGATGAAACTGAAAATTCCAAATTTGGGACATTTGAACCTCAGCTCTAGACATGAAGTACTGGGGATCCGTCTGATAGAGTGAATTAAGGTTAACAAGGGGGTAAGTGAAGTGAGGACACATGAGACAGGAGTGAGGCGATGTTGCAGGCCCTGGGCTGGGAGGAGCAGGTGACTTGACAGTGCAAGGCAAGAGCTACTGGAAGGATCTACTGAAAGCGGGCTTTAGGAAAATGGCACCATAGTGGGCGCATGCGCAGATTGAAATCCTGACTCAACAGTGAGCTGAGATCTAAATCTGCACATGCAGCATATCCGGCATCAATTCTCTGAAGCCCACTATCAGCAGTGCAAGACAGAAGCCAATCATCTCCTGGTGGGTTTCAGGAAGTGGCCCTGGGGGTGGCGCACGCACAGCTTCAGAGCTCAGCTCATTATTGAGCCGAGATATAAATGTGCACATTGCCATCTCTGCTGCCATTTCCCTGAATCCACTGGCAGGAGGTCAATGGCTCCTGCATCATACCACCAATATTTAACCTGAAGCCCACTGTTGGGAGATCAATGGCTCCTGCTTCACACCACCGGGAAACCCTCTCATCCCACCCCAAGGACCACAGCATCACCTCACTCCTGCAGTGGTGATCATGCCTTCTTTCACCCTGCTTACACCAGTAAGCTACATTCGGACTATAAGACGCTCCCCCATTTCCTTCCAAATTTGTTGGTGACACGGTGCATCTTAAAACCCACAAATAGGGTAGATGATTGATACAGATAGTTAGACATATTGATACAGTAGATACATTCTAGTAATATAGATATATTAATTAAGATATATAATTAATTAGTTTTACCTGCCTACCTGAGAAACTAAGCTTTACTAATGCTATATATATTTGTACAATATAAAGTTCAACAATTCAACCGCTAACTGAATTCTCTAGTATTTTTGGAACTGGAGCTCAGAAATGAACTTTGAAAGGACAAGTGCACTTCCAGCAAGTTACTTCCATTAAGACTATTAAGCAGACAGTTACATATTTGTCAAAACATTACAGTTCTTGCACTTTCACTTCAGAGGTTTCTCTCCCTGACAGCCGGCTCTGTAATATTACTTCTTCTATTTGATTTCAAGACACTTTGTTCAGCCTTAAAGCTGCCCGGCCCTCCCTTCACTGTCTTCAAAACTTCTTTATGTTTTTTATCTATATAGCAATTGTTAGAGCTGTAAGAAAGGATCAAAAAAAGCTGAGACATAAGCAATATGGTCATGATTTCACAGGTATTTTATGGAAAAAACATCTACCTACAAAAATGTTAAGTCATCCCATTCAAAATACATAAGCAGTTGTACTGTATTAATCCCCATTTGCAAACTCCACTCTTCTGCTGTGACTTTAAAAAGTCTGGAAGTAAGGGTGCTTTCACATCTGCATTATGATGTAATTCCCATCAGATCTGGCAGATGTAGCTGCATCTGCCGGATCTGCCGCGTAACCGTTGACTTGCGGCACCGATCCGGCAAACCCCATTCATTCTCTATGGGGTTTGCAGTCAGGCGCGGAAAGTGCGGTATTGCCGAATCCGGCACTTGCAGCGCCACAAAAACAAACAAAAAGCAGCGGGTTTTTTTTTGCGCAGCCGCAAGTGCTGGATCTGCTGGATTTGTCAATACCGCACTTGCCCCACCTGACCGCAAGTCCCATAAAGAATGAATGGGGCTTGCTGGATCGGTGCAGCAAGTTGGCCATTACGTAGTAGATTCGGCAGGTGCTGCGACATCTGCTTGATCTACCACGAAATTTAAATACTGCTGATGTGAAAGAGCCTAAGTCTGTTCACATTTTTGTGCAACCATACAGAAGAGCATATGTGAGGTCAGACACTGGTGTTGGATGAGAGGACTTGGCTCAGAATCTCAATTTTAGCTCATTCTGATGTTTTTTCCTTGTTTCGACTCCAAAACCAGGCACTAACCCCATCTCTTATGACCATCTTTTCTTTGGTGTAGTCCACGTCAGGTTTTTCAATCGACTCAGCAAGATATTTTGACGTCAAACCCAAATGTTAAAGCCAAGTGTATTCAGTAGTCAACACAAAGTATTCAGGAATTTAGCTAATTTGTTACCAAATGTTCTTCAGAAGTTCTGGTTCACAGTCCATTCCCTTCAACTGTTTAATTACCGACTCGCTCAGACCTGCATTTAACCATTCATCTGCTGTAAGCATAACAACCTCTTGTCTGCTGTCCACACTATGACACTGCTGCTACAGTGTGTTATATCTTTTCTGCAAGCTTAAATCTGGTTTACTTGTTCTTCACTATTGCCTGCAGCTATGCATTCATTTGATGATTTTATTAATCTCTGACTCTGTTCTTTAGTTTGTTAATAACATATAATTGTGCCTTTAACCATTTGATTGATGTAAGTGCTGGACTGACTCTACACACACTGTTCATGCGTATGTTAAGAATTACATTACTGTATACTCATGCTCTTGTGCCACTTCTCTACCTGATGTCCTGCTCACCCTGCTGACTTATATCTTAGTGATCCAAGTTCCTTCCAGCAAGTCCTGCTGGCAGAGTGTGATTTGTCCCTCTACAGAACATATTTCCATTACTTCAGAGTCAAGTATTGGTAAGCTTTACACTATGTATCAAATGATGCTTGAGATTGTGCTTAGTGATGTGAGGTTTGCCTGCAGCTACACAGCCATAAAAGTCATTCCATGGAGCTCCTACTGCAGTTTTTGAGTTGATATCATGTCAGAGGGGGATTAAAAGTCTGCACTTATTTAGTCAACAGAGACTTTTAGACACCATGCACATTGCATTTGTGACTTTGAAACATTTTGATTAAAACCACATTCGTTTGATATCTATGTATGTGTATCAGCCTCTTCATGCAATTTATGCAGCAGCGTGTAGATCCCGCAAAAGTATCCATTTTTTCAATATACTCCTTTAGATCTTATTGTCCTGTAGATTCTACAGCAGCAGCGGTACGCGTTCAAGACAAATGATTGTTATGTGTATCATAACCTTCAAAGAAGAACACTTAGGCCATTTATTAATCCTAGTGGTTTATCAGTTAAAATGACTGTCAGGAAGTTTTTGCTTTAAAGCATGCTTTAATGATTAAATATCAGAAATCAACTGTGCTTCTCTTATCTGGCTCTGTGCTATTGTTTACTTGAATTAAATGCATTATTACCCTGTAATTACCATTACTGGACTACTTTGTCATGCACAGGTCAGTCAGACAAGCCCCCTGCTGTGATTGACTGTCAATGCACAATTTCCATAGAGTGCCTGCTGTGGATGAGGGTAGCGAAGCTCTGCTTTCTCCCTAAAACTAAATGTTTTGCTTGTGTCAGAACTGCTGAAGCCTGTAATGTATGTGATACATCATTGAATTCAGGATTTCTTTGGCTAAGTCATGTTGCTGTCAGATGAAGTAGCAAAAACCTGCTGACAGATTCCCTTTAAGACCTATTGCACTGGTTATCTCTCCATAATTTTTCTGTTCCTATAAGTAAAATAGGCAGAACAAAAAGGGGAAGTGCTCAATGTTAATGGTAGTCTTATGAACAGTAAATTACAGCTGTGTTACTAAAGGTGGGGTCACACGTGGCGATTTCGCCCGCGACATCGCCAAAAAGTGACGTCACAGCGATGTCGCGGGCGATATTGCAAGTGCGTCGCGCTGTGTGACAGCACGACGCAACTGCAAATTATCGCTGGTCGCAGGTTGACAGGTTTATGAACATGTTCATAAACCTGTCAACCTGTGAACAACGATTAGGCTGGATCGCGCCGTCTGACACTGTTGGCGGTGCGATCCAGCCTATATCGCAGTGTTTCTGAGCCATCGCTCGCTGGGCTGAGCCCAGCCCAGCGAGCGATGGCTCCGCCCACATCGCCGCCGCGTCACCGGCAACGTCGTGCGGTGTGACAGCTGGCCTGCGATGTCGGAAGCGAGCGGGCACCCGCACATCGCTTCCGACATCGGAGGCCAGATCGCCGCGTGTGACAGCACCTTTAGATATACAATGGTATTAGGATCCATGCTCTTTTTACTCTACTATCTATCTATCTAAACAGCAAAAACAAACTGCACAGCACTCGAGATATAATGTGAACTGGTGCAAGCAGTGATGCTGAACTTAAACAGACAAGAGAAAATTCACTGCTGCACTCAGCTACTACCAATTATGTATATGCTAAAAAGCAGTCTATATTTGAGAAAAAATGTAAAAACTTATGTTTTTTTCGAAAAACTCAATACTCACATATTTTTATTTGCTAAGGTTCTTAGTACACATATTGGCCAATATCTACTTGCCTATCAACCGCTTACAAGGTGACCTTAGATCTGATGGGTCCTACGCTGACATCCCTGTCCTCCTTGTCACTCCTTATCCCACATCTTCACTAAGTCTTGTGCTCAACCGAACCTCCATTTCTATTTCTGAGTGGGTGAACACATCTCAATCACAGAGCACCTGGGGTTAATGGTGGTGCAATGTGTAGCTATGGAGCCAGCAACTCCATCTATTATACAAACAGAAAAGAACTGCACAGCACTCGAGATATAATGTGAACTGGTGCAAGCAGTGATGCTGAACTTAAACAGACGAGATCTATCTATCTATCTATCTATCTATCTATCTATCTATCTATCTATCTATCTATCTATTTATCTATCTATCTCTATCTATCTATCTATCTATCTATCTATCTATCTTTCTATCTATCTATCTATCTATCTATCTACTGTATCATCTATCTATCTATCTATCTACTGTATCATCTATCTATTTTTCTATCCATATCTGAAAATCAATACTGCTACCTGAAATTTCTTCACTTTGAAAATGCCACAGAATTGGTAATTTCTGTCGTTATTATTTTTTGGCAGCTACAAACAGTCGCCTCTGTCAAGTTTGATAAATGACCCCACATGTGTCTGAAAGTCAGTATTTTATCAAGACAAAGAAGATTGCTTTCTAAGTTAAGACACCGACAATCTCCTCATTGCATATCTCCCTCCCTGGTAGCACATGTCATATTGCGCGGCATATCCCTGACATGTCACTTACATATCAAACCGCCATGTAATCACAACAATCTCAGTCTGTACATGCCAGGAAAGAGTTGTAAATGTGCAAATATTACAAACCTAGCGCCCCACCTTACAGGAGGATTTCCTAATGACAGCAACTAATAACACATTCTATTGCACAATAAAGGATTTATTGCCAGTCCTCAGGCTTCGTGCCAATATGAATCTTTCCATGTCAGTAGATTGAAGGACTAATTTGCTGTGATTATCAGAGAATTACTTTGTCAGGCTTCTTGTACTCTTTTGCAAGGGCAGACCTGTTAATTCCAATTCATTTAATTTATGTGAAATGAAAGGTAAATTTGAGTAAAGTGGTCAGGAGCCTGGAGCTTTTACGAGAAGCTGCTGATGTTACGTGCACCATAAAGAGAGAGGAAGGAGAAAAAAAAGAGGTTAAAACGTCACCGTTGTTTTCCTTTATTTCTAACAAAAAGAATTCTGGAGTGTCTAGTTCATTAAGTTCAGCTTCTCTTCCTCGGCGAGCTGCAAATGCATTTCGTAAAGTGCCTCAATTGCTTTTGGGGAAGGGATGAAAAGAACAGTAAAGCTGAATATCTCTGTGCAAAGTAGGTGGCACATACATTAAGGCGAGAGTGGCGGGCAAGACTTTAAAAACCACTGTGGAGAAAGGACAAGTAAATGCATGATGTATGATTCAGATCAATGGGAAGAAAAACATGAAAAACAAATTTAAAAGCATAGGTCAGCATGCACCGCGCTCTGAGCTGTAAGCAACGGGAATTCAATTCAGTCCGAATTTACGGCCGGTTTTAGTAGATTAAATCAATGTATGTTCATAGTCGCTCTATTGATTGCTCTGACGTATTTTTATGAAATTGTAATGCTTAACCTTTAGCTTTAAAGCCACCACACTCCACTTTAGATCCAGTTGGAGGCCATTGTTTTCGCCCGACTGCCCTTAATAGAGTCCTTGTTGTTCATGCAGCTGCACAGATTATCTTGACAAAAGATTATCTTGTGATTTCTTTTAGATAGATAAGAAAATTAGAGATGTTCGTGGTTTTTAATGATTCAGAAGCATCCTCCGACAGCAGGGGGCAATCCAAAGAGCTTCGTTCTCATTTACCATTGAAGATAGATGAGTACAAACGATTAATCAATTTGATTCTATTTAATAATCCGGCCAAGTAAGGCTAGGGTCACACATAAGCCCTTGGTCCGTTTTTGGCTTCATTTTTGGCATTTTTCAAAAACTGACCAAAAACTGACAGAAAAACGGATTGGATGTAATAAACACCCTGTCCGTTTTTTCTGGACCTCAAAACATTGCTCTGTCCGTTTTTGAGCCAAAATGTTTTTGGCATCAATTAAAAAACGCATGCGTTTTTTTAACATGGGGCCCTATGGGAAACGCATGCGTTAACGCATGGCACATATAGGCACTTGCGTTAACGCACATGCGTTTTTAATGAAAAAATGACTAAGTCCAAAAACGTTCAGAGGTGCAGAAGGCTCAAAAAGCACCCTATAAAAAACGGATTGGTGATGAAAATCACTTCCAAAAACGGACTTCTATGTGTGACCACAGCCTAAACTGGTTAATAAAAAATGATTGTGAATGAAAATGATCAGATTAGAATTTATTTCCTTGTTGCAATTTCAAGATGTAGTTATCTGAAAAGAAAGTATGATGGAGACAATCAGATGGTGGTGAAGATTTCATTGCCTTCAAGCCATTGTACACCCACACCATCTACATAGTCTATGGCTTGAGATGAGTGGACACATGGAAGTTCAGGTTCTGGGAGTTAAGCTGCGCTTTTTCTAAAGGTCTGCTTGGGACCAAAACTTGACCTGAACCTCATCTGAAGACACTGATAGGGCAGTTCAGCTCTCCCTCCACATACAGCCATCCATAAACAAAGCATGCCTGCAGGTAAGAGGGCGGGGATTTGTTTTTTTTTTTTTATTTTTCAAGCACACTACATCCAATAACACTGATTTCTCCCGATGTGTGAGCTGATCAAACACTGCAAGAGGTTCACACTGGGCCAAGCACCGAATATACTCAAGCACAGTTATGGATACATAAAGCACCTGAAGTGCTGAATTAGCGCTACCTCTGGAGTATATGAAAAACGTAGGAAACAGCCTCCAAATTGCTGTCTTGTATCTCACACAGTATTATTTCTTAAACAGGTTTTCCATTTGAGAAAATTCCATTCTGCTTTGTCCCAAGACAAGTTGATTACTTATTTTTCCCACCGCATCAGCTAACATCTCTGGGCTCTCTGAGTAAGACTGTAAGCACTCTTCCATATTTTTGTTATGCATGGAAAAGTTTTTATGGAATCACTTAATATGTGAATAAATTTCACTTGAACCAGAAGCTGGATCCTTATCTTTGTATGTTGATATCTAGCAGGAAGAGCTTGGAAAGTAATGACGCTACATAGGGTTTACCTGTTATTAGTGAGTATATATTGCTCACCTCATATAGTTGTGTCAAGTAATAACCACTTCAAAAACCTGTGATATATCTCTGATATTTTAGCGGCGACGGTCCGCAGCAGTCTCCCACAAGCTAGGTTACGAGCAGTATTCCCCATGAGGTAGATCACGAGCAGTATTCAAGTATTATTGTTGATACCGTCTTTCCGAAAATAAGGCCCCCCCCAAAAGTAAGGCCGCCTGGGGGTGGGGGGGGGCGCTGGGGAATATAAGGCCGGTACCTGTCCCCTGGTGTGTCCAGGCTCTTCCAGTGTCCTGAAGGTGCAGCCGCTTTGGAGCAGATGGGGTTAATCACAGCCTAACTTGCTGTGTGCCCCTGCTCAACTCTGCACAGCTCGGCTCGAGCTCTGATTGGCTCCCAGGAACCAGCGGGCGCAGCCAGATGACGTCCTGAGCTCTGATTGGCTCGTCATCTGGCCGCGCCCGCTGGTTCCTGGGAGCCCATCAGAGCTCGAGCCGGGCTGTGCAGAGTTGAGCAGGGCACACAGCAAGTTAGGCTGTGATTAACCCCATCTGCTCCAAAGCAGCTGCACCTGCAGGACACTGGAGGAGCCTGGACACACCAGGGGACAGCGAGGACAGCAGGGAGCCGGTAAGAAGCAGTGTGTGTATGTGTGTGTGTATGTATATGTATGTATATGTGTGTGTTTGTAAGTGTATGTGTGTGTTTGTATGTGTGTGTGTGTGTGTGTATGTGTGTTTGTATGTGTGTGTGTGTGTATGTGTGTTTGTATGTGTGTGTGTGTTATGTGTGTTTGTATTGTGTGTGTGTGTATGTGTGTTTGTATGTGTATGGGTGGGTGTGTGTGGATGGGAGGCTGCAGTGGCTGGGGCTGCCAATATAAGACCCCCCCCCCCTGAAAGTAAGACAGGGGGCCACTTTTGGCCCCCAAAAAATGTAAGACAGGGTCTTACTTTCGGGGAAACACGGTATCTAGCACTGACAGTGTACTGATCCCTGTATGCTGGACCTGTGTGGGTGAGCTGGATGTATCCCTTTATTATATGTCGTGAGAGCCCTACACTCAGTCAGTGTTAGCTTCACTTTCCCAAACTTTGTACAGATTTTTAATCAAGAGCAAGTGAGTGGCCAAATTACAGAAATGTCCAAATGAAGCAACAGTGAAGCTGGCCCTAGTTGATCACATGAGCCCTGGAAGAGCAAATGCCGATACCACTGGAATGGCACTGGCACAACAGGTGAGCATATTTTAATAGGGGGAAAACAAGGGAAATGAGAGGGGATTGTTCAAGTTTAATTTATAAAAAGAGTCATCAATACATTATTGATTCCTTTAAATAGTCACCACAGGGAAAATGAAGCATTACACATTTGCACATAGATGACCACAGAATGTTTGTGTGATGCAGAGATGTAGAAGGTCCTCCAGACAGAGAGGCACTAGACATGCATCACACTTGTAACAGTTAAAAGTAATGAAAGGTGTACCCCCTGGATTATTTGAGTATTCTCATTTAGGTGTAGGTGCACACTGCCATTTTTAGGCTCGATTGCACTGAAACCCAAAAGAACAAACATATGCCTTTCTGTGCAAAAGCAGCTTGCTTTTCGTTTGTTTAATCTTTCAAGCATTTTTCCACCACTTCACATTTCCAAAGTTTGACAAATGTTTAAAAAAAAAAGTGACCTGATAGGTTCTTCAAGCGATTTCCCCTCGGATGACACTCTGTACTTTATAATACAAGGCAGTGGCTTAAAAAATGCATGCAGTCAAAAACTACAGAAAAGCACTTAAGATTTTTAAGGCAGCCATACAAAGGAAAGTGTCTAAAAGTTGACATCTCAAGGTCGATCAAGTCATGTGATGCCAAAGCCATAACAGGGGTCCTAACCTTTCCTATTCTATAACATATTGGAAGCATGAGGTCATTGTAAGGAGATTTTTCTAGCTCAGTGAAAAATGTCCTTATGTGATTGAAAATGCTTTCTTCCAATCGATCTCACTATCCCCAAGCTGCTCTATTCTCAACTCACCGGGGCAATATACTCAATTTTATATGGTGGCATTGAAGGCACCATAGTTATAGACACATTATAGTTAACCATTTATTTTTCAGTTTTAGAAGCTGGTTTGAAAATTTTGGTACCAGAAAAAGTCATATAAATACATAAAACCCAACTTTAGTCTACCAATCAGATTTTGGAAATCCTAAAATAAATAATGACCATTGCAAGAATAAGAATCAGCACTTGCAATGGATCTGAGATGCAAAAACACCAACGTCTCAACAACCAAATACTCTATGTATTCTATCCATGAGAAGAGAATTAGATCAATTATTTTATTCAGAAAGAAGGAGATACAAATTATTTTAGTAAAAACATAATATATGTCATCAAGGACAATATATATTCAACTCTGAGTTCTGTAATGCATGATTAGGCTTTGAACACAATATATGCCACCTTATACCATGCATAAAACAGCTCCATCTGTGTATTTCATGCTTTCACCCACTAATCATTCGCTACCTAATCAATTTGCAAGACAGAATGGATTCTTCATTTAGGTTAAGAATACTGTGCAGTAACTAATATCTTTATACAAGAAAAAAAGGTACAGCTTAAAGGGATACTGCACTTAAAGTGAACATGTCAATTTATTCATTGAGCTGGCAGCATGACTTAATACTTGGCTGTATAGCTTGGGCTTGTGGCTTAGCCAGTATGAGCTGTCACTTTTCAGGAGTGCAACAACCCATGGCATGTAGGGATCTGGGAGTCGGGAAAGCTAAAGGGAACATGAGACAACCACAAAAACTGGCAAAAAAATTATTCTTATAATTGAACATGTGTGATGAGGCTATGTTGATGTGGAGCCCACCTGGGACGGGGTACTCGGTGCCGGACCGGGGCACTGCTGGGGGATGCCCTGATATTTCTCCATCTTCTCATATTCCTTCTTTCTGATGTTACAGTCAATTGGCACTGCCCCTCTGTCATTCTTGTGTTCTACTCCTTGTCTACTATCACGATATCTGGTTAGTTAGGCAGCATCTGCTTATCCATCTGGATCTTGAAGTCCCGCAGGATTTTAGCCCTTTCATTGTTCACCACTTTTTCTGGGGTCTCCCTCTTGGACTTTGGGGGACTTAGCTCATACACTGTACACTGTACAATTCTTGCTACTTGGTTGTGGTGTTCGGTGTACTGTGTTCCTGCTTGTATTTTACATCCTTCCACTAAGTGTTGGACGCTTTCCAAGGTTTATTTATGTAGTCTACACCTTGATTACAGCTATACCATACTTATAAAATTATTTTATGTTTAGGCACTTAAACACAACAAAAACAATTTAATAGAAAAAATATATATATTTTGCATAGCTATACTCTAAAGGTACCTTTACATGGAGAAACATCTCCGGCAACATCGCCGGAAACTCACGGGAGCGCACACGTTTTGGGAACTTTGCTGAGATCACTGTGTTGCTGTTACATGAGGAGACATCGCCGGCAACGCAGCAGCGTTGTTGAAAGCAACTTTCGCTGCCAGGGTTAAATGCAACCCAGGCAGCGATCATTAACATTGCAGTAAATGGGTGAAGTTGCTTTCATCATCGCTGTTGCGGTGTCACACTGGGCGATTCTGCCAGATCACTTGAGCAACATCGCCAGGTTTCACAACATTGTTGGGAAACAAGGCGATGTTGCTCAAACAACTATCGCCGTTGAAATCACCCTGTTACACGGAGCAACGCACTAGTGATGTTGCTTCAACTTGGCCACGACCCTGAGTTGCCGGCGATGTTGCCGGAGATGTTTAACGGTACCTTAAGAGCTATAGCATTTTGACTCATTTACTTAAATAAGTTGGGGCTTGTTTTCTGTTAGACAAGATACCATTTGCAGTGATTCAATTTTCAATTATATTTAACTTTGATTGTGATATGACTTAAAAAAAATAATTTTTTGCCATGTTTTTCTCATTTCTTTTACGCTGTTCAATAAATAGGTTAAATAGCTTGACAGTTTGAATATGTCATATTAATGACCTGTTGGAAAATGGAAGCTGAGCTGTGATTGGTTGTTATAGGCAGCCTAATAAATCTCCAGCCAACAGTAAACCTTCCCCCCGGCCAGGCAGTATATATTAACTCACACATACACATAATAGACAGCTCATGTGACTGATATCTGCCTTAATTCCCTATATGGCACATGTGTTGCACATTGGCTGTTTTTAATCAGATGTTTATTTTTGGAAATTAAAAATACCAGACATATGAGGCGAGTTGTGTGAGGTGATTTGTGCACATCTCTGTCTGTCTGTGTGATGTGTGTGTCCCTGGGGTGGGTGTGTCCCTGGGGTGTGTGTGTGTCCCAGTGGTGTGCGTGTGTCCCTGTGGGGTCCTTGTGGTGTGTGTCCTTTTGGGGGGGAGTGGTGTCCCTGTTGGGTGTGTCCTTGTGGGGGGAGGGGTGTCTCTGTGGTGTGTGTCCATCCCTATGGGGTCTGTGTGTTCCTGTGGGGTGTGTGTGTCTCTGTGTCCCTGTGGGGTGTATATGTCCCTGTGGTGTGTGTGTCCCTGTGGGGTGAGTGCATGTGTCCTTATAGGGTGTGTATGTGTGTGGGTCCCTGTGGGGGGGTGTCTGTGTGATGTGTGTCTCTGTGTTGTGTGTGTCTCTTTATTGTGTGTGTTTGTGTTCGGGTGAATATCCAATGTTGGGGCTGCACCTTAGCTGTTACTCTTTGTGTGCATGTGGTGTGTATACATGTCCCCGTGCGTGGTGAGTATTCCATGTCAGGGCCCCACTTTAGTGACTATATGCTGGTATATGCTGTTAGTCTTTGGTGCTTTCATTAAGCCCCTCTCATTCACAACTGGTAACTGTCACTTTCTCTCCATTATGTAGATAGGGCCAAAATTGTTTGGTGAATTGGAACACGTGGGGTTAAAATTTCGCCTCACAACATAGCCTATGACGTTCTCGGGGTCCAGACGTGTGACTGTGCAAAATTTTGTGGCTGTAGTTGCGATGGGGTAGATGCCAATCCCGGACATACACACACACACATACACACATTCAGCTTTATATATTAGATACACACAATTGTCATTTATTGTGAAGGGGTTGCTTTATAATATACATTTTTTTTGTCTTTTTTACTTAGTCCCTATATTGTGCGTTAACTTTTATTTTTCAAGCATTGCGTTACACTACATCTGGCAATGTGACACTGGCAGAATGCCTATTAGACCTTGCTTCTGGCATGGTCTAACAGGTCACTATAGCAAGCTCGTCATTGTTTGGTAATGATCGGCAGCCCATGATTACATGACTTTCCCTCCCAGTCTCCTAAATTCTGCGATATCTATTGATCCCGGGATCAATTAGGGGTTTAAACAGCTGTGGATGATGCAGGCACTGCACCTGGCTGAGACAGCTTGAGAATGGCTATCACTTACACCAAGCTTTTAGTAGCGATTGTGTGGACAAAGCACCTGTGCCCTGTGCGATCGCCATAATGCACCTGTATGTCATCAGTCAGGAACCCCCATCGGCTCATGATGTTTAGATAAGTTACATGTTGGAAAGGGGTTAACACTACAGGTAGACAGCAAAGAACAGAACTTGGTTCAATTTATTTCTCTTCAAAAGAATTCAAATTAGCCAGTCTGTCACATTATTAGACTTTTGCAAATTTAATATACTAATCCCCTGCTAAGCAAAACAACAAATACAAGTTGCACAATTCACTTTAATAAGTCTCCGAAATATTTCTTCCTTCCAAACAATAAAGGTAATGTCTTCTCTTCTGTTTTCTCCAGCTATGTAAATGGTAATGCGGTCATTAGAAATTGTTATGCAGATTCCAAATTAGAAGGATATACAGTACTGTATCTGTCAGCACAGAGGGGGGAGACAACAATGCATGCCCCAGTTTACTAATTAATTAGGTGTCTGTGTTTTAACAAGCACATCAAATCAGAGAAACTCACTGCAGGCACGTAACAGAAAATTCTGTGAAGCATGAATGGTTACTTCTCTGGATATGATTATTTCAGCAGTTTTTTGCATGCAGTAATTCCATCATTTTAAAGAATTTAAATAATAATTTTAAAGAACTGAATCTGAGTTTACAATCACGTATATATTTTAGTAAAGGATGGTAAAACGCAGAATGATGTATATAGTGGTAATTTTGTATACATTAGTTAGCTATTATTATTATTTATTTTTAGAGCACTATTAATTTGCGGTGCTGTACATTTGAAGGGGTTGCATACAGAATGCATACAATAATTACAATGAACAGAATAACAATGACAAACTGGTAAAGGAGAGGTATCTGCCCTTATGGTCTAAAGAAGGGCTCAGGAACCACATGTGGCTCATGATCTGTGGCTCATGACTGTCTGCTAGCTTGGTGCATTAGCACCAGGTCTAGCAAACAGCTAAGATTATGTGATTTGTTGCAGTAATTACACCAGTAATAGGGGTTCCGATGCCACTAATGTGTGGGGCAGTTAGTTGGATGTGGCTCTTGACCCTCTTTTTGCTGAATGTGGCTTGCGATCCTCTCTCAAACATGAATGTGGCTCTAAAGGTAAGAAAGATTGGGGAACTCTGGTCTTCAGGATAATGGGGAAAGATTCAATATCTTGGGGGGTTCCAACAGCTTTCGTGGTGGTAAGGTGACAGAGGGGTCATTGCGGCTTTCAGCTTTCATAAATAGATGGGTTTTCGGGCTATGCCTAAAAGTTCAGATTGTGGTGGATAATTTGACTGGTTGATGCACAGAATTCCAGAAAATAGGGGGATACTCTTCAGAAGTCTTGGAGGCGATTGGGTGAAGAACATACAAGTGATGAGGGTGGAGAGAAGGAGGTTTTGAGGAAACCCGAGATTTCATGTGTATCTACAAAGAGGTAGGGGCCATTCCAAAGATCATAATACTTGTAACTCATACCATCATTCTATGAATAACTATAGAAAGTAAATATAAGTGCAATTTAGGGTCTTATCCTAGTAACACAGAAATGATAAGACAGATATCACTGCTCACCTGGGCCAGTTGTGTGACACACAACTAGTTTGAAGCATCTGAGATGGCTGCTGCAGGATCCACAATCCATGTGTGCACAGTGACGATCCTAAAGGGACAGTGTGTGTACAATCTGTGCTGCCGTACGGTGAAGGGACCACAAGGATCTGTCAAGCAATGGTGGCTTTATTTCAATGTGTTTCAGAGTGCCTTCCCTGCTCCTTCCTCAGGAACCCAACCCGAGGAAGGAGCAAGGAAAGCGCTCCAAAACCCATCAAAATGAAGCCCCCATACCATCATTCTATAACACAAAAGCAAAAATAAATGGCCCTTCACAGGTCATAGTTTTAAGACCACTGTTTCTACACACGATATTAAAAAACTTAACCTATCCTGGCTACACTTCATAATCGTAACATATGAATATGAATTCTACCATACCTATTTTATTACACATTACTATTGTGTATTTCTTTTATATTTCACTGTTCACATGTATTTTCTTTTTTGGAACGTATCCGTGCCTGTCTAACTCATCCTTTTTATTGGTCTAGCCAACCTCATAGACCACAGGGATTTATAAATATGACAACCTGATTTACTTTTCTACCATCAATTCTGCAGGCAATAATCTTACCTATGTATACCTTGGGTTGGTTAAATCTAATAGGAAAATAATATTCCGCTTTCGCCTGTACTTTGTTGATCATCTATAAAAAAATAACATATAACCAAAATGAATTATATTGTGCTGAATTATTAGTAGAACAATCCAAACCCTTAGGGAGGAAAGTTTTCTTTTACCTCATTGATCTGCAAACAAATGTTCTAAATTGGGAACTAGTTCTTAACATGAGCTTCTGAGAAAGACCTTTAAATGGTAATTCTTTTAAAAATAATCATAAATAAATACTTAACTATGAAATATAAAATGTGTTGTGATACGAATATCTAGATTTAAAGGGCTTTTCTACCTAGTAGAATATTTTCATGAATAAAAGTTGGGAGTTTTAGCTGTGAGATGTCTAATGATCAGAGAAAAAGGTGGTCCATACCCCTGAAGCATCAACATGGGGCAACTAAACCATTAGGCCTCATTTACACGTGCAAGTTTAAACACAAAATTGTTCCACGGTCATCAGTGTTTTGGGTCAGTGTGTTACCCATGAACGGCTCCATTTGTTTGTTTCACCATCAGTGTCATCAGTCTTTCCACGGATAGATCATTACCTAAATAAGTGACACTGTTTCTCCTATCTTTTTCAATGTTATTCATATAAAACACACAGAAGGCACATGGAATCCATCCATGTGCTGTACGTGTTTTTCACAGACCTACAGTTTTGGATTGGCCCTTGCCATCTGTTCTGCCAAGGATAAATGGATGTGTTTTAGTGTGATTTGTGCAGAAACGTAAATAGTATCATAGATTGTAATGGGTACCTCCTACAAAAAAATTGATGCAACATGTAAATGAGGTCTCAGACCGTTCCCATTGAACTTAAAATTAATCTGTCAGTTGATTTTCTAGTACAATACTAATGGTATCCTGCAATATGGCTCGGACAGCCCTTTCAGGATCAGTAACTGATTATGCACTGCTCCCTATGCCTATAATACCATCCACCTCTCCCTTGTTGGTAAAAATCTTCACTGTCATTTACTATAAATGCTGAGAGTGGGCGAGATTATGGGCATGGGAGCAGCACATAATCAGTTGGGATTTACATATGCTAGACCAGCCAACATACAACACTGAATCCTACAGGATTTACAGCTAGATAACAGGAAAAGGTAGAGCAATAAAAGTTACTGATCATGAAAAGACTGCCAAACCCAATTTTAGGATACTATTAATATATTACTAGAAAATCACCTGACAGATTCCCATTAATGGGCTCTCATTTGAAGCCATGGAGGTGTGAAGTCCTTCAAAATAAAGCCTCTGTATGTGCAGACAATGGCCATGTTCACACTCACCTGCATTTTTGGCATTCTCTGCGTTTTCTGCAGTTTTCCAAAAACGCAAGTGCGCTAACGCAGGGTGCTATTCAGTGTAGCTGCGTTTTTCAGCTCCATTTGCGTTTTTTTCCCCCAGTCCAAAAAACGCTGCATGCAGCGTTTTTTGGGTGTTGGAAAAAAAACGCAGGGGTGGTTTCCCAAAAAGCATGCGTTTTTTTAACATGGGGCCCTATGGGAAACGCATGCGTTAACGTAGGACACCTATAGGCACCTGCGTTAACGCATGCGTTAACACTAGCGTTTTTAAAAAGCTCAGTTAAGCACCCTGCGTTAACACTAGCGTTTTTGCCTGCGTTTTTGGCCAAAAAATGACTAAGTCCAAAAAAGTGTCAAATCCTTTCAGACACACAAGGGACACTTTTTGGCACTTTTAGAAAAACGCAGGTGGTTTTTTTCCTGCTAAAAAAAATGCAAATTGAGTGTGAACAATGCCTCTGTCTTTTATGCAGGAGGGAATCAAACAAGATTTTCAAGGAAAAGATATCAGGTTTTTTTTACATGTCTACTGTATTTTGGCATTATTTTGGTTGTTTTTTTACATGATTTTTGTCTTTACTGGTGTGTAAAATAGTGAGCAGCTTTCAAGAGGATGCTGCATAAAGATTGGTAATGTCTAGCAATGAGCAACTAGTAATATACTCAGGTTCAGATAGCTGTAACAGAATACTTTGAAGGAGTAACGCGTAATGAATCCAATGTAATTCAATGAGGAACTCACTCATACCTGAATATGAAACAGTTCAAAGTATTCGGGTAAGCTAGGGTCACACTTGGAGGCCCATTGGTGAGTATGGGCAGCGTAAATGCTGTGCTACCATGGCAAAACTCTACGTTTTTAGTGTGATCCCCCAGGCAGTGCGCTGATAACCAGTGTGACCCTAGCCTTAGAGCCATCCGAACCCAAATATCTTACTACTCGCTCATCCCTAGTGGTGACTCTTCATTTAACAGCTATGTGGCTTTGGAAATCTGAAGCTCAAAAGAGTGAATATATAAAACAGCAAGTTGTTTTTGCATTATAGTGTTTATGTCTACTCTATTGTGCTTTTACAGACAGATTAAGAAGCGCGCCCACCTAAAAAGTTGTCATCTGCACATTCCTGTAATGAAAAATGTTTGTAGCCACTCACCATTCTAGATGGCTCTTGAGCCAAGGGACCACTCATTTATTGCCTATACTAGGAAGAATCAAGGTCTTTTTTGGATTCCAGCCTTTGGCTGACTTTCAAAGGAATAACAAATTGTCAGTTATGGGGGCCTTCAGCAAACACCGACTGTAATGGTAACCGATGGGTACCCTAAGATCATATCACTGGGGGCCATTGGGAACCCAACTACTTTTTTAAAAATGCCACTGTCAGAGAAATCTAAATGATTGAGCTCAGCATATAACATAGGTCAAATCTATTCCATGTTGACGATGCTCAGCTCCTGAGCCCCCACTAAACTTGTGCGCCCTCATTACCAAAAATGTTTCTTCATCTCTTAATGTTGAAAGGAGTTAATATGGTTTTATGCTCTCTTGACCTTTTTTTTACATTAATGTTAGGGAAATGTTCATATTTGAGTGATAGTAGAAAATAAGGGCAGAATAGGTTATTTTATATCTATTTCATAACATAATGGCTTTTTCATTAGTTCTAACAATGACATAACAAATTGCATGCCTTTTATATTGTCATTGTTCTGGTCCATTTAATACAATGCTGAATGTGTGATATCAGTGACTGTAATTAATATTCAGTGATGGTAACTGATGAGCCAACTAGGATATGTTTCCTAATTATAACATCACATACATTAGCACATGGAGGGCATATTTAAATTAGCATAAAATAATATGATATTTGAAGGTACATATTATATTATAGGTACAATAAGAAGAAAACTGAATAGTCAATGGAAAAAATTATGATGTGAATGCAAGATTTTGAGAAATAGATTTAAACTTGACTTTTTTTTACCATTTAGATACTTAAAGAAAACCTGCCATGTTAAAAAACTATTAACTTGAAGATATGGGGTTAATCTGTAGGTTAATAGGGCTCTGAACCTGCCCAGCATGGGAATGTAGAGCCTCACCACGGGAGGAAATTCATTTTATTTCTCCCAGTAGTGTTTGGCTTGCAGTTATAGGGGCAGTGCCAGTGCAAGTTCAGTCACTGCTCAATGCTTTCACCACTCCCCCGGCACTGAGTGACAGCCGGCTCTGCATTAGAGCTCAGCATTACAGCCGGCTGTCAGTCAGTGCATAACCACAAACACAAGTTAACGGCTGGCCCAATATTGCATCACGCAAGTCCCATAACAAATTTTGTTAAATGACTTTGATGTTGCACGTTGAGTATTTTTTAGTTAAGATCAGCACACTATACAGAAATTGTTGCTGACCAATGTGCTACTGAAACATGACCAATCCATGAAGGCCAAACCCTACAAGATTTAGGACTTAAAAGATCTATCTTTAATGATATTGTGTTAGGCAACATAGGACACCTTCAGAGGTCTTGTAAAGTCAAGAGTTGATGAATCAGAGCTCTTCTCCGGCCAGATTATCAATGCATTATCAGTACATGAGCAATTAGTAATTCTGCACCTCTACTAGTAGTAAAAGGGTATCTGCAAACAATGTCTTTTTTTAAGTAGATTACACTTCAAAAAATTATGTAAAAACTCAAAAGAATGAACATATGCATTTCTATGTAAAAACAACTTGCTACTCATATGTTCAGGTTTTGGAGTGTCTTTTAGGCCTCGTGCACACGTTGAGTATTTGATGAGTTTTTTACCTCAGGATTTGTAGCCAAAACCAGGTGTGGATGATTAAATACAGAAGTGGTGACGTGTTTCTATTAGACTTTTCCTCTGATTGTTCCACTCCTGGTTTTGTCTACAAATCCTCAGGTAAAAACTCATCAAATACTGACGTGTGCACATGGCCTTAGGTTTGCAAAGATGCCAAGTGGTTAAGTATGTGCATGGCCATTCCTCATGCACTTTACTTTCTGATATGCTCAGTGCTTTACAATAGACATAAATGGAAATGGTCAAGGTCTCCAGAAGATGCCCGGGTGTCATTTTTGAGTGTTTTGCTAGCGGTTTTATTTTCAGCTGAAAATGTGCTAGTAATTTCTTTATTGTTAAATGGAGTTTTAAAAAAAAGAATCTGAAAACTTCAGCACAAAACAAGTCCCAAAAAGCTGGAGAATAGGAAAAAAAAAAAAGTCATTAGTCAAAAACCTGGAAAAAGTAGTCATGAAACAACTAAACAGATGCTACAAAAAGGCTTCAGTATGTGCTGCAGCATCTTCCTCTTAGGAATCTTTAGTGGGTTCACCATGCTGAAAAAGACATCATGTGCACATCCCTAAAGAGTACACCGGTATCAGTGTCTTAAACCTATTTTTCAGAAAACTAATTTATTTAAAATAATGTTTCAAAAGTAGCAAACATATTATTATCATTTTATATCATATTCTGAACATTGATAGAATATAATCTAATGTAGGCTGGGTTCAGAATACCTTGCTATAAAATCGTCTACAAAGTATTGTTTATTTTCTTTGTGTGTACTGGAACAACACAAAAAAAGAGGAAAAGAGGCAAGTTAAACATAATTTCACAAAAAACCTACTTAGTCTCTTGCCATAGTGATTCATTTTGTTCAAATGTGAATGGATACTTTGCGCTGACACTGATGCATCTTGAGCCTGCAGAACAACTTAAATTTCTTTGGAAATTGATTTGGGGCTGCTTATCCACCATCTGTACTATCTGGCTTTGTAACATTTCATTTATGTTTTCTAGCTGTCCACGTCCAGGAAGATTAGCTGCAGTGCCATTGGTTCTAAACCTCTTGATTATATTGCGCACCATGGACAAAGGAGCATCAAGGTGGACTTATAACTTTGAGATTATTGATAATTTTCAACAGTTTTAGTTCTCAAGTCTTTAGAGAGTTCTCTTTTCCTCTTTCTGTTGTCCATGCTTAGTTTGGGACATACAGACATACAATGTAAAGTTTGAGTCAACTTCTCCCCTTTCTATCTGTTATTAGTTGGGATTTCCATATTGCTCATACCTGTTACTTGTCATAGATGAGTTTGAATGGGCATCACATGCTTGAAACAACATTATTTATTGTCAATTTTAGAAAGATGCCAACAATTTTGGCCGGGCCATCTTTGGTGTCCTGTGTGCAATTATGTCCGATGACTTTTTTTTCATTTCATATGTGCTATTCCAATACACACAAAGGAAATAATGTGTGTAACAAAATCTGCATAATTTCAATAATTTTCTAGAAGAAATACTTTTCTGGGACAATTTAAAGGGTGGCAACACCCTTGGCCACAATCACATCCCTTTCCCTTGTATGTATATATAATTTTTTTCTCCTGTATATATATATATATATATTTTATAATTCCCATGAAAAAATTCCCTGAAGAGATATGAGACCATTATACCAAGTATATTGAACACCAAAAATATAAGTTCAGGAATAGTTCATCCTTTCATAAAGATTTCATAAAGATTGGCTGAAAAATGAAGTCAAGGTCACAACCGCTGTGGGTTATCGGCCTTAGAAGTGCCTGCCAGTCACATAAATTGCTGTGCTAACCGACACAAGCATATATTTATAATGCTTTGCTTTCCCTCTGATACATTTTTGTATGATGGGAACAGTTTTTCTTGTACTAAAGGTCCCATTGACATATTCATATATAATACATTTTCCTAAGCATATTTAAAACTGCTCCTATTTCAAAGGCAAATTTCTCTGTGCTCAGGTGCACAAAATACTTTATCCAAATGCACAAGATATTGAAGACAGTCAACACAATCTCTTTGCTTCTACTGACCTTAGATTTAGCAGACAAGAATGATGACTTCTGACTTGCTTAGTGATACATACAAAAAATATTAACACCGTTTTACATTGCCCAGTTATTTTTCATGAGGTCATAAATTGGTCATTTCAGATATTCATCCTACTGCACAAAGTTCTTGGGCTCCAATGCCATTTCTGTAATGGGACCCTATGTATTTATGAAATTTATTTGCATACTATTTCACCTAGTTAGGGTGGCCCAAAAAATTGAACTTTCTACTATAGCCCTGGGAACCCCCTATTTTTTTTTAGCTTAATTGTTGTAAATAGGCAAAATTTCAGCATCCTAGATGGAGTAGAAGGCAATGCTCAACGACTTACAAATTAAAAAATGTGATACTTTTCACTGTTTTTATTTTTTATTTCTACAATTAGTTCTTATTATTTATTATTGAAGCACCATTTAATCCTAGGCACTTTACATGTAAAAAGGGGCATACATAGATAAGTATAATAATCATGAACAGTACAAGGCACAGACAGGAATAAGAGGAGAGAGGGCCCTTCCCGCGAGGGCTCAAGTATACAAGGGGTGGCTGAGGATACAGTAGGTGAGGAGAGAGGACCCTTCCTGCAAGGGCTCACAGTCTACAAGGGATGGCTGAGGATACAGTAGGTGAGAGGAGACGACTACCCTTCCTGCAAGGGCTCACAGTCTACAAGGGATGACTGAGTATACAGTTGGTGAGAAGAGAGGACCCTGCCTGCAAGGACTCACAGTCTACAATGGATGGTTGAGGATACAGTAGGTAAGGAGAAGGACCATGCATGCGAGGGCTCACAGTCTACAAAGGATGGGTGAGGATACAGTAGGTGCGGAGAGAGGACTCTGTCCATGAGGGCTCACAGTCTACAAAGGATGGGTGAGGTTACAGTAAGTGAGGAGAGATGACCCTGCCTGCGATGTCTCACAGTCTACAAAGGATGGGTGAGGATACAGTAGGTGAGGAGAGAGAACTCTGCCCATGAGGGCTCAAAGTCTACAAGGGATGGGTGAGGATACAATAGGTGAGGAGAAAGGACCATGCCTGTGAGGGCTCACAGTCTACAAGGGATGGGTGAGGATACAGTAGGTGAGGGTAGATCTGGTTGTGTGGACTGAGGCTCACTGCAGGTTGTTGGTTTGATGGAAGAAATGAGTATTCAGTTTCCTTTTGAAGTTTTCCACGGTAGGTAAGAGTCTGATGTGTTGGGGCAGAGCGCTCCAGAGTATAGGGAATGTACAGGAGAAATCATGTATGCGATTATGGGAAGAAGGGATAAGAGGGGAGTAGAGACGGAGATCTTGTGAGGAACGGAGGTTACTTGCAGGTAAGTACCGGGAGTCCATATCACAGATATACATAGGAGACAGATTGTGGATGGCTTTGTATGTCATGGTTAGGATTTTGAACTGGAGTCTTTGAGCAATGTGGAGCCAGTGAAGGGCTTGGCAGAAAGGAGAGGCTAGCCAATACTAGAGGAACAGGTGAATTGTAGTTTGTACTTTGTTACTGCAAGTATTTGAAGCAAACCAAAAAAGTGCTTCCAATCCAGATGATAAAAAAGCAATTGTCGAAAATGTAAAACCGTCAACTTCAAAGGAATAATATATGTTTGATTGACCAAGCTTTCTGCTTGGATTAGTACCTTCATATTTTACTTAAAACCTTTTTTCATCAATAGTAAAAAAAATTAGTAAATAAATTGGAGGGTGCCTAAATATGTATATAAAAATTTAGAAATGTTACTATATATTGTGAGCCACCCTAGCCTAAGTATTCTGCAGCAATGTGTAGATTGTCAACACATTTCATCTATGATAAAACATTGAGGTGAATTCTATTGCTCTGTAAATGAAAAGGTCGACCCTGGTATACAATAGCTCAATATTCACAGAAATTAATATTATAATGACATGCTCCATGAGGCCGTGGGGTACTCGGAACCGGGTCTCACTGGCGGTGTCGCCTGGAGGATTGGGATGTCACGGTGACATGACCCAGTCCGTGGCCCTGGAGTGGTCAATAAAAGAAAGGGGGCTAGAAGGTGTTTTGCAAATAAGGGGAGTTTAGGGGTGGTTGTCATGACACAACCTGTGGTATGTGGCCATTAGTGGCCGTCGCTGCAGTCCGGGACCTCTGGGAAAAATGGAATGGCAGTTGCGATGGTGTCACTCCCCATGGGTGGAGCAGGTTTGGATAATGAACGGCCAGCGGGGCTGATCTGGCTGCAGGGAGGGATCAGAGCAACTCGCAGGCAGGCTCTTGCGGCTGGTGCGGCTTATCAGTCTACCGCTCCTAGGCGGGAAATGAACAATCTCACACACAGTTCTGATTTATAACCCGATTTACTTATCTTTCTCTGCTTGCACCACAGGTTACAGTTCAGGTTCAATTGTAGTCCAGATAGCCCTCAGCAATCAGGATGGCTTGTCCAGTACACCTCTTTGGTGTTCCTCCCTCCTCAGATTGCTCTTTCTCAGTGCTGCCTGCCTGTCTCACTCCTGCATGTGCCTCCGCACAGAGTGCCCCGATCCAGCAGCCACAGGTCCTGTCAGGCGACCGGCCATGTCCCCTGACCCAAGTAAAGCTGCCTTCTCGGTGGATATGTTGGGAGTTGGAAACAGCTCTTCTACATCATGAGGCCTCCGGTTCCGTGGTTGGAATGTAGAGTCTCCGCACCACCTTCAGGGCCGGGTCCCTGGAATTCAACCTGCCCCTCCACTTTACTTCAGATTCGGCATTAAGGTGATAAAAAGAAAGTGAATATTGACCACACTACCATATATAACAATCAACAATTTCATAAAAATGATTGTGATTTTATTTTCAGGTGATGGTGGTGGTGAAGTGGCAGCTCTGGTGGGGTTGAGACGGCAGCTCAGGTGGTGGTGAGGCAGCACCTCCGGTGGTAGTGAGGCGGCAGCTTCGGTGGGGGTGAAGTGGCAGCTCTAGTGGTGGTGAGGTGGCATCTCTGGTGGTGGTGAGGCAGCAGCTCCTGTGGTGGTGAAGCAGCAGCTTTGGTGGTGAGGCGGCAGCTCTGCTGTTGATGAGGCAGCAGCTTTGGTGGTGGTGAGGCTGCAGCTCCGGTGGTAGTGAGGTGGCAGCTCTGGTGGTCGTGAGGCGGCTGCTCCAGTGGTGGTAAGAAGGCAGCATGGTCATTGCAGGAATAAAACTAAGTCTAGGATGCAGGTACTCCTGATTGGGGGCACTTAACCTCACTGTCCTGTAAGTATCAATCTCTTGGTAAAGGCCATAAACATTAAAGGCCCATTGCTCTGATAAAAATTGGCAGATCTAAAGAATGTATATTCATGGGAAAAAATATAGCTGTATTATAAATAGCAATATATAATGTATGCACTATTACAATTCTTTACAGACTCTTCACTGTCTTTTATTGCCCCTATAGTGACCTTTGTATCCCCATAAGCAGAATGGCCTGGGACTTAAACTCTCCGAACCCTCCACCTTCTATTATAGGATTGATTTAGCAATAAATAAACAAACAAATAAACACATTTGATCCGGAGATATTAGAACATTGTTGTGTTTTCTCTGAGTAAAGTGAGCCGGGGTTCATAAATACCAGAGGTTATGCACCACAGAAATCCACCATTAAATCATGCACTTTATATACTGCTTTTCCACCTTTTTTTAATCTATTTGTTGCCTCGGTAGCTTAAGTGTTTTCTTTCCCTTGATTGTATCACTGTGACACTTTTCTTAAATGCCCATTTTCTTTGTAAACCATTCTCAATCAAAACCTGAGGCATGTGGCCAAAGGAATTCTGCAATCACACCAAGTCAATTTTCTCAGCCAGGATGTACTGGCAGCCAGAACAGCAGCTCATTTGTTCAGGTCAGTAGAGGGAGCCTGAGCCACAGCTCCAGCCGAGAGATGGAAGAGGAGAGCGCTCCAATCTGCTAATCCATCGCATCTCCCAGCACATAATGTTACATGGCGGAAATAAATGATCAATATAAATAACGGGTCCTTTACAATCCCTATTCCTGGTCATAGATCTCTTATTACCATTTATCTGTTAGGAGATTATCTTCGGAAGAGCAGTTAGATTACGGAAACATTGATATGCAAATAAAGCAAGCTAATATGGGAGAAGCCGTGTGACTGGTGTCATGGGCGCTCCATTGTTAGGAAATCTCCCTGGTTCTTCTCATTGTGTTACATTGTAAGCAGCCTGTCCTAAAAAAGCTAAATCCTGCATCACAGATAAACCATAAATCGAGGTTACTATGAATATAAAACCCAACACAATAAATAAAAAATATAGTGAAACAAACTGAGAATTATCACAATCTACAATATTTTCTGCAATTATTCCAGGTCTATTTTTTATAGGATTTATAAACGATAAGATTTTATTTACTCTATTATCTGTCTATCTATCTGTCTATCTATCTATCTATCTATCTATCTATCTATCTATCTATCTATCTATCTATCTACTTGAAAAAATGCTGCAGCACTCCGTCATTAGATGTATCTTTATGCCTTTATTACGGCCACAGGTACCATAGGGCAACGTATCGCGCACATGCGCCCTTCATCCAGCTATCTATCTATCTATCTATCTATCTATCTATCTATCTATCTATCTATCTATCTATCTAGCTAGCTAGTAGCTTATGTACATCATTGGTAGTAGCTGTGTGCTGCAAGGATCTTTTTCATATTATATAACCCTGCAGCTTTGCTAGCACCAGTTCACATTTGTCTTTGAGTGCTGTGCAGTTTGTTTTTTTTTTTTGTTATTTATCATATGGAGTTGCAGGATCCATGCTGCAATGTGCACCCTCATTACCTACAGGTGATGGAGGGTCTAGATGGTGTCTGCCCACTTAGTAGTGGGGGAGCGGACAAGGAGGATAGGGATATCAGCGTAGGACTCATCAGACCCTGAAGTCACTTTGTCGCAGTTGATGAGCAAACAGACATTGGCCAATGTATGTACCAAGAACTTCAGAATTAAATAAAAAATTGGAGATTTTTGAGTTTTTTAAAAAAAACGTAAGTTTTTAAACTTTTTCCTCAAATATATATAGCTAGTAGCTTATGTACATCATTGGTAGTAGCTGTGTGCTGCAAGGATCTTTTTCATATTATATAACCCTGCAGCTTTGCTAGCACCAGTTGACATTTGTCTTTGAGTGCTGTGCAGTTTGTTTGTTTTTTCTTGTTATTTATCATATGGAGTTGCAGGATCCATGCTGCAATGTGCACCCTCATTACCTACAGGTGATGGAGGGTCTAGATGGTGTCTGCCCACTTAGTAGTGGGGAAGCGGACAAGGAGGATAGGGATATCAGCGTAGGACTCATCAGACCCTGAAGTCACTTTGTCGCAGTTGATGAGCAAACAGACATTGGCCAATGTATGTACCAAGAACTTCAGAATTAAATAAAAAATTGGAGATTTTTGAGTTTTTTTTAAAAAAACGTAAGTTTTTAAACTTTTTCCTCGAATATATATAGCTAGTAGCTTATGTACATCATTGGTAGTAGCTGTGTGCTGCAAGGATCTTTTTCATATTATCTATCTATCTATCTATCTATCTATCTATCTATCTATCTATCTATCTATCTACCAGAAAAAATTCCTCTGCAGCACTCAGCTACTACCAATAATGCACACATGCTAACAGGCGGTATATGAGGAAAAAATTTAAAACTTACGTTTTTTAAAAAAAAAATCAATATTCTTATTTTTTTTATTTTCTGAGGTTCTTGGTACATACATTGGCCAATGTCTGTTTGCTCATCAACCACGACATGGTGACCTCAGGTCTGATGAGTCCTAAGCTGACATCCCTGGCCTCCTTGTCCTCCCTGTCCCACTTCTAAGTGGGTGGACACCATTTCAACCTCAGACCACCTGTGGGCGATGAGGGTGCTGAGTGTAGCTATGGAGCCATCAACTCCACATATTAGACATAAAACCGAAAAAAACTGCACAGCACTCAAGACATAATGTGAACTGGTGCTAGCTGTGACGCTGGGTCAAACAACCAGAAAAGATTTCTCTGCAGCACTCAGCTACTACCAATAATGCACACATGCTAACAAGCGATATATGAGGAAAAAATTAAAAATCTATCTATCTATCTATCTATCTATCTATCTATCTATCTATCTATTTATCATCTAGCTATCTATCTGTATGGCTTGAGAAAGGGCCATATCTTAGAACTGAAATATTGCCACTGCTATTATGGGCTAATAAGCAACAATAGTTTTTGCTATATTGCTTGGTTTGCTGCTTTTATTGTTTAAATCATTATCTCTCTCTCTATCTATCTATCTATCTTACTGTTGACTCTGTAAAAACTTTAACTGTTACCCTTATTCATTCTTGTCTGGATTATTGCAATTATTTACTAATCGTCTCCCTCTTGTTAAACTTTCTTGTCTCTAATCCAACTTGAATGCAGCAGCCAGGATTATAATCCTCTCCAACCGCTTCACCGATGCCTCTATCCTGGGGCAGTCATTACACTTGTTGCTCATCTGCTACAGAATACAATATAAAATTATCACTCTCACCCACAAAGCCCTCCACAGTTCTGCACCGCCCTACATCTCCTCTCTCATCTCTATCGCGCTACATGTGCCCTCCGCTCCGCAAGTGACCTAAGACTGACATCAGCTACAATCCCACTCCTGTATACAGGACTTCTTGCGAGCTGCACCAATTCTCTGGAATGGATTGCTAAGAACAATTCAATTAATTCCCAATACCCATTGTTTTAAGTAAGCCTTAACCTTCGTCCGGCTGAGTAGGTACAATTGTAACTATTCCTTTTTTTAAAATTGCAATAACTTTTTTTTTCTCCGTAGAGGGCTGAAATTTTGTGACATCTCTGCAGTTTTGGTCCAGAATATATTGGCCAAATTTCAATAATAATATATGAAGGTACAATTGTACCTCTGCAGCCTGTTAACAATGTAAAATTTTGCAGCCTGACGAAGGTTAAAAACACATCTCTTTAGACTAGCCTACCACCTCACCTCATCTATGTAAGTATTCCCATTCCTTCTCCAAATCTGACCTCTTGTGTCATCTGTCTGCACCTGCAGACTGTCTGTCTGTCCCCATGCATAATAAAGCACTTTATCGGTACTTGTACTGATCCTGGCTGGTGACCGGTTCATGCAGCATTATGTGAATCTCCTATTTATTATATTGGTGGCTGGACCATATATGACGACACTTTTTACCATTACCTTTTGTACCTCCCCTATGTCCTCATAGATTGTAAGCTTTCGAGCAGAGACCTCACTCCTATTGTATCTAGTGAATTTTTTTTTTGCTACTATTGTACTATATATTGTACTATGTATTGTCTAAATTTGGCTGTATATGTCCCCTTTAAATTGTAACGTGCTGCGGAATATATTGGCGCTATATAAATAAATTATTATAATTAATTTATTATCTATCAAAAAATTAATAGAATGCAGCACTCCAGGAGATTGTACAAAGAGTCAACTTATTTATTAGCCCGTAATTAGCCCCACATCTTGCATGAATAATTCTTCATTTGTGGCTGTATAATTTTTCCCTCCCTGTGATGTGTTTTGCATGGTTGCCCAGGCTATACAGTATATCCTTTTTTTTTCCTTTGTAGTGCGGGTCTTGATATTTGTATCAAAGCCATAACATATGGTTTTCAGATGCCATAGGGTTAAACTGCCCTTTGACAGGCTGGTGAGTGTTAACCCAGTCATGTGCGCGCGGTAGCTTCCTCCAATCCCATGGTGGGCGCAGCATCAGCATCGCTGATGCGCATGCCCGGGGGTCCATGGTGAGGCGTCCTGGTTCCTGGGCATGCGTATCGATATACGCGATGAGGTAGACGCACTTCTGGTAGTGGTTGGCGGGGACCGGAAGTGGCCGCGTGCCGCTGTCTGACCGGTGTGTGGCGATGTAATCGCCACAATTATATAAAGACCAGGAATGGAAGGGTACTCCTCATTTCCCCCTGACGAAGTGGATCATGTAACACTACGAAATGTACGTTGGGAAATTTTGAATTGGGGGGAACTTCTGCTGTTGGGCTCAATACTCATATCGGTAATGTTCATGTTAATCTAAAAACTTCAGTTCATTGATATTGGGCAAACTATATGGCTTAGGCCATTGGACATGTTGCTCTGGAGTCTCTTTCATGCATGACTTGTAATTTGCATATGCACGTTATTAGAATTGAATGTATTAATACATGTAGTGTACCCAGATGCCTGTATAACTGACTTTGTCTGACTTCTATGATGAATTAACTCATTCCCTTGTCATGTCATTTGTATTTGTATTTATGTGTAACTTCATCCGATTTGTTTAATGTGCTGGCCCTAGCATACTTGTCCCATGCACATATGTACATGCCAGCTTTGAAAGCTTAGCAATAAAATAGACATATGCATGCAATCCTTTCGTGTTCTCCTTAATTATATTATTTATTAGCCCATCTGGTATGGCAACATTTTGGTTACAATGTATAAGTAATTAGAAGATATTTCAATCCCATGGAAAAGTTTTCAACTCATATGGTAAGATGCAACAAATATCCCAAAATTATATATAAATATAGATGGATGTATTTTCCAAATGCACCACTAGAGGGCATGAAAGAGTGGACTTTAGGAAGAGGGCAAGGAAGATTCCTAGAATATTACACTGCTCACTGCAGGCTGATTGATCTCCATAGGAAGTGTAGCTGTTCCTCCTGACCACTCATACAGCCAGATGAGATCCCACACACTGCACTGAGGAAGGGCAGTCACCCCGAAATGCAGCGTCTGCAGTTTGAGGTTCTCATACGGCATAAATGCTAAGTCATATTAAAAGGCTTCTTAAAGAGTCGATTATGACTAGTAGGATTGCTACCTTCAATAGGTGGCATTAGTGTTTGTCTACTTCCTCCCTGAAGAGACACTTAGAATATTACATTAACTTTGAACTTTACATTTGGGCCATTAGGCTTTAAAGTTTGAGGTCCATGAATCCATTCAGGTTCCTTGTGCTGTAAAGGTCGGACTCTCTCTGCTCCCTCCTCTGTGGAGGGATGCCACCAATAATCACTAATCACAATTGCTTTTTCACAATGTCCCATTTCAACAAAATATTTTGAAACTGGGAGATTTGGCCTCTTATTCCTTATTATATGACATTGTGGTTGATTTTAGTTTTAAAATTTTAGTTTCACCCATATGCACCATAAGAGCGGGGGAATTGTAGAAGAAAGCAACAGACTGAATTACTAGGTAAAATATGGGGAATATTAATGTTATGTGACTTATTGGATGAGTGAAGCATACGGGGGCAGGTAATGAAGGACAAACAAGGGAACGCCCTGTCCTCCTATGTTTTCTCTTATTTAGGAGCGAGGATCGATCTCATTACAGGCCTTGTGCATTTGTACTTTCAGAAGTTGTTTCAGAACCCTGGGTCTGAATTCTCCACCAATTTGTTTAATGAGTCAGAAGACTCATCCTCCTTACTAACAAACCTTATGTTGTAACTAAAAAATTTTTTTGGGGAAAAACACATATCTTATATTAAGGTTCTTTGCACATGTATTGGCCAATATATGCCTGCCCACCAACCGCGGCAAGGTGACCTTAAATCTGGTGGGTCCCTGTCTCCTATAAACCTCTCTTGTACCCTTGGAGTCTCGTCACGTGGGCAGCAGCGGATACACAGCACCCTGTGGCTTGATAGGAGAAGAGTCAGATTCCATATGTCTATCTATCTGTGCAATAATGGCTGCAGACTCAGGATTAGGAGTTTTTTACCTTTATGGCTTCAGGCAATGTCAGCGAGTTCGGTCAGCTGTGACTTCTTCAACCACTGAAGGCTGAAAAGGTCAAGGCTACGAAACTCGCTGACCATTGCCCGAAGCATTAAGCTAAAACATCCTAAACTGAGTGCTCAGCCTTATTTGCACTAATGTCTGAAGTGGTGTGATCCTATCCTAGTGATAGCACCTGCATATGTGAAAAGACCGTGCCATACTTTTTCTATATTATCTATCTATCTATCTATCTATCTATCTATTATCTATTAATATGAAAAAATCCTTGCAGCACTTAGCTACTACCAATGATGTAATAAGCTACTAGCTATATATATTTGAGGAAAAAGTTTAAAAACTTACGTTTTTTTCAAAAAACGCAAATCTCAATTTTTTTATTTAATTCTGAAGTTCTTAGTACATACATTGGCCAATGTCTGTTGCTCATCAACTGCGACAAAGTGACTTCAGGGTCTGATGAGACTACGCTGATATCCCTACCTCCTTGTCCATCCCCCACTCTAGTGGGCAGACACCATCTATACCCTCCATCACCTGTAGGTTAATGAGGGTGCACATTGCAGCAAAGGGTCCTGCAACTCCATATGATAAATAACAAGAAAAAACTGCACAGCACTCAAGCAAATGTGAACTGGTGCTAGCAAAGCTGCAGGGATAAATAATATGAAAAAATCCTTGCAGCACACAGCTACTACCATGTACATAAGATAGCGACAGAGGATGGGATATCACGTAGGTCATCAGACCAGAATCATGTCGCAGTTGATACAACGACATGCAATGTATGTACAAGAACTTGAATTAAATAAAAAATGGAGATTTTGAGTTTTGAAAAAACGTAGTTTTAACTTTTTCCTCAAAAAAAGCTAGTCTTTGTATCATTGGTAGTAGCTGTGTGCTGCAAGGATTTTTTCATATTATATACCTGCAGCTTTGCTTAGCACCAGTTCACATTTGTCTTTGAGTGCTGTGCAGTTTTTTCTGTTATCTATTATCTATTATTATCTATCTATTATCTATCTATCTATATTATCTATATATTATATATATCTCTTCTATGTATATTATTATTTATCATAGGAGTTCATATAAGATGCACAGCCGCTCCGGTGTATATATGTGGGGGTGTCTGGACATATGTAAATGGAGAAATACTGTCTCCGTTGTGCAAGTATGAGTGACGCCAAACATGATCACACTGAGATCTGTCTCCTTTGTGATTTTACTATTTTGTACATGAAACCCTTTGCCCTTGAAGATAAAACATGACCTCCTGGGGACAATGAAGCCTCCTATAAATGAAATACATGGCTTGTATTTATCACAGTCTTGTTTGTAATATGACCGGCATCAGATGATAGGGATCGAACACGTTGTTTCCTTGCTCTATGGTTCGGTGGATGAGCTTAGACAGTTTTCTCCCAGCTTTTAAGCTGATTAAGCAGGATTTCATTTCTGCAATGTGATGTGAAAGGCAGCGCGGTTTTCCCTCGTCCTATAAGCAGTAATATGATTAGCAGCGGAACGCTTACATTTATAACATGACATCATAACGTATGGTGATTGCAAGACATTATAGGTCTATTGATAGCATCTCAGAGCTTCTCTACAAGGTTTTCCCTGATTTTGGCACAGGGGTTTTGCATTATTTGCTCATTAAAATAGTTTTATGTCGAAATGTCAATCCCATCAAATTAGAAAGAGGCAGCATATGTTTCATTACACAATATGATTCAAGGTGTATATAATCTCTCCCCAAGTAAACAGCTGTGCTGACAGTTCAGATATATATTTACACTCTGTACGGATTGCGGAGCGGTGGGGGAGGGGAAATCGCGCTGTTTAAGCAGTGACCTGAATTCTATGGTAAAGTCAGTTCCTCATTAGCTGATAAGGACTGGAATATTCACACACTGTATTCACCTTCATTAAACCAGTCTTCTGGGCTTCTTCTTGGGGTTCATTATTACAGTAACATGATATTTTCTAACATACTAAATGGCTTATTGTTGATAACCTAAACTTGGGTTTGGACATATTATATTTACTTATCTATATGACTACCTGTAATAAGAAAATGGTTTTCTGCTACAATTGAAACATTTTTCCCTGACTTTTTTCTATTATGAAAAAAAAACTTTTCAAATATACTAGGTTTTTTAAAGCGTTACCATTTTCCTTTTTCTGATCCTGTGCCATCTCTGTAAGTCATTCAATGATATCATAACACGACATTATTAACATTTCTAGCTGGATATGTCCAGATGCCAAGCTCCTATTCTAACACTTTTGCGCAGTTTCGACTGGGGCAAGCACTAAATGAAAGTAAAACAATGACGTGGGTAGTAGGATTGAAGGAAAAGCCGGTGCTGTTCATGCTATAAACTGTAGCATAAGGGGTCAGAAAGTACTGTGAACAAAAGCACTGCCTGGAAGCCAATGGCTATGTGATGTGAGAACAAGCAAGAATGCTAAAAGTAAGACTGAAAAAATTAAAATAATGTATATATAAAACATAGTATGCATGTGTTATGGATCGCTTTCTGCCTACATTATAGTAAATCTGTAGTAGTGTGCTAGACCGTGCCTCTTTATATAAAACTTAGTTTTTGGAAGAATACATTAAGGTAACACATTTTTAGACAGCTATCTGTAGCAAAAAATACATTGTGACTTTTAACATGACATGCCTTGGTTTCAGGACTCAATCCAGTGACCTCTTGCTGCTTTGGCAGTTTCCTTCCCTGCTGAGCCACAACCTCATCAATTTCTGTCCAGCTGCTGATGGTTCTCTTATCTTTACTTGCCTTCCCTTACTTTTCTGCTTGTAAGGTGTTTCTCATATTCCTATTTTGTCTGTGTCAGATCACAGTTTAGGTGGGACTACTTATACTGTACTTTCCCTATACCCTCCTTGCACCAGCCTTCTTTGCTGGCTATATTTCTAGGCAGATAACAGTTAAGGCGTTCCAGTCCTGCTAGGTAGAGACCAGTTGTATTACTCATCTGTGTTTATTCATTTACTTTCCCGACATCTCTCTTCGGTTCTCAGTTCCATTGGTGAGAGATTTATTTGCTTTCCTTTGTTATTCTTTTCTTCTTCCTTGTGCACATGCCTTAAGCTTCCTCACCTTGGGTCCCAGTCTACTTCTGAACACGTTTCTCTGGAGGAACAAGAAGCAGTATGATGGCTTTTCAGGGAGTCAGGTCTGAATTGGAGTTTTTAGTTGTGCGGCCAGGAATCTCCTAGCTTGTAAAGGAACCAGTAGGTTGTGGGTTTAGCTAATGTGTTAAAAACGTTATTTTCCTCTTTACCTGTGTTTATATTAGGTACGAGCATAACAATTCGCTAGTTTTCTGGCATAAAATGATGAATTCGTTCCTTGTTTCTTGTTGCTGCAATACAAATTAGACCAGACTTGGGCAAAGTTTGGACCATAGGCCACATGCAGCCCTTTAGCTGTTTTGATGCAGACCAGGACAAGCAAAGAGCTTTAGGCCCATGTGGCTGCAGGATACCTAATATTCATGCATCTGTATCCTAGGAAAGCAGATACCAGTGAAAACAATCATAGAACAATAGAACAAGCACCTTTTTGCTCACTCTTCCATCACAGAGCTTGTAAGTCTGAGATGGCAGTAGGCACAGTAATGTCACTATATCGCCCCACCTGTGACTAAATACGCAGTGCAGTCCAGAGTTGTGGAGAGTGGGCTAAGATGAGGAGTTTTTTTTTTTACATCATTCTGCTGAAAGAGGGGATATAATATTGTGTGTAAAGAGGGATGCGAAACATCATTCTAAGAGGGGGTCTGTGTGGGGACATAATAATGTACAAGGTGGATGTGTTTGAACCCAAGACTCCAGCACTGCAGGATATATACAGTATATTCATTTATAATAATTGTATTACGATTCATCCAAAATTTCAAAGGCAGAATTATGTTGTCTGTCAGTATTAGAAGCTGATTAGTACATTATTTCAAGCACAAAGAAACAAAAAAAAACAAAGAGTGCTGTAGATAGTTAGAGCTACATACGAAGAACCACATGTAGGTGTTGAGCCACTAAGGACACCATCTCCTTGATCTGTTGCTTGTTCAAATATATCACACTGCTTGTCAGAATTGATGATCTGTGCTCATCTCATCCTTGTCTATTCTCAACAAGTAAAGGACTAGTTGTTTTACAAACCTTTACAATATACAAATTGTATAATAAACTGGCCATAAACATTCTTGATGCCTTGAATTTCTGATGAACCTGTGTTCAAATGATTCAGTTTCTTCTATTTATTCATGTTGTACACAGAATGTCATTTCTGAAGACAACTCCGAAGACTTTCAAGTGTTCTTTTCTTATTAGCGTGATTCATTTATACAGACTAATCAATCAGTACAGACAATGAATGATGTGCGCACCACTATATTTAGATTTAGTACATCCGGTATTTTAGCACTGATGTATAATCCATTACAGGAATAAAACACATCTTAGTTAGGGATGAGTGAGTACAGAACTAATCGGACTCGCAATACTCGCAACGAGTAGGTTCCGGTACTCGGTACTCGTTGCGAGTATACCGAGTCAAATGTTAATGAATGGGCTGGGCGAGTACTTTTGCAGTGTATCTATATATATACTGCGAAAGTGCACTAAAAGTGAGTAAAAGTTGTTAAAAAATAAAAAAATATCATACTCAACCATCCGATGCGTGCACCTGGACCGGAAAAGAAGACATCCAATGTACGAGAAGGACCTGTGAGTCTGACAGCCAATCAGATGGCTGGTAGCGATCTGGCCAATCAGATGGCCTAATGTCACAAACCACATGATCCCTACCAGCCACCTGATTGGCCAGATTGCCAGGTCATTGATGCACGTTCAAGACCTGGCAACCTGGCCAATCAGGTGGCTGGTAGCGATCAGGTGGTTTGTGACGTCTGGCCATCTGATTGGCCAGATTGCTACCAGCCATCTGATTGGCTATCAGAGGGACAGGTCTCTTTCTCGTTCATCGGATGTGTTCTTTGCGGGTCCCCGGTGCAGGCATCAGATGGGTGAGTATGATATTTTTTTATTTTTTAAAAAACTTTTATTCACTTTTATTGCACTTTTGCAGTGTATATACTGTAGATAGACTGTGATGGTGAATGGAGTACTCGCTACTCCCGAGTAATCACAAGAAACTCGGGGAGTAGTGAGTAGCCCGAATATCGTTACTATTCGGCGAGTACCGAATAGTAATGATTATACTTGCTCATCCCTAATCTTAGTTAGTCGAATATAGCATGGACTAAGAAAAATACAAATAAACTTTAAAATGTGTTTGAAGCAATTATATTTTAATGAAAGGGTTTTTAACTTTGAAAATATGATTGCAAACGCTTTTAAATTTATTTACATAATTGTCCTGTGGCGTCTGTATTCCATGTCCGTCGATGGATGTCTTCATATCACATGCAGCGGCCTCCACCATATTTGCACATCCAAGTGATGGGTGTGCAAATATGACACTGCTGGTAGTACTGCAGTGCCAGCAGTGCCGCAGTCACCCACAACTAACAACATCTGAAACCACTGCCACACATCGCCGCCAGTCCACACACAGCCACATCACATCGCCACCTGAGTAACTGCGTATGTGCTTACTCGGTATGCATGCGCACTTACTCAGGTGGCCACCATCTTTCGACACCAGGGAGCTCACAGGGAAAAGAGAGAGAGTGCACTGGGGGAGGGGCAATTATACAGGGCGAGAAGCAAGTACACAGGGGGAAAGTGCAGCGGGGGAGAGAGAGCACAAAGGGGGGAGACAACTCAAAGGAGAGAGTAAAGAGGTGAGAAGACTATACAGGGGGTCGATAGATCGCATACAGGGGGAGAGGGTACAGGCAACTTTCTGCCTATGCACAGTGTACATTCAGTGGTGTAGATGGGGTTATACAGAGCTCAATTTTCAGAGAACTGATAGATATGCAGCAGATAAAACAGGGATTTTATCAAAATGACAGCAAGAAGTCTAGTGAGTAACCCAGCACGGAATTTAGAGACTCTTTGCCTACATTGTGCAGCTCTAGGATGGGGGTTATAAAATCTGCTGACAGATTTCTTTTAATGTATTTAATGAATGAATCATTAATTCATGGTGCAGCAAAGAGATTCATATATTCAGTACTCTGAGGCTATGTGCTCACGCTGCATTATTTTACAAAACTGCATACAAATCTGCATGCTTTCTGTTTTTTTTTTTTAGATCTCAGAGATTGACACTTAAGGGCCGCTTTACACACACCAACTTCTGTGTCCAACTTCTGAACAGATCTCTGGTTGCAGTGAAATCATGGACACATTGTTCCATTTTGTGGCTGTGTACAAATGTGTCCATGATTTCACTGCAGGGATCTGTTTAGAAGTTGGAGACAGAAGTTGGTGTGTGTAAAGCGGCCCTAAGGTTTGGATTGGCTTACAATATGTTGGTCAGTCTTTATTTGTGTCCTGAAAGATTCATTTTATTACTTTGTTATTATAAACAAAAATTAGCGGTGTTTTTGAGAATACTTTCCGCCAACAACAACTTCCTCTGTGACCTGTGTTGCAGTTTTTAAGATGTGCTCGGAAGTATTTTTTCTCAAACACGTAGATTCACTACTGTCTGCACAAATATAACACGTCATAAATGATCCCCATGGCTATAGGATTATGTGCTGGAATCAATAGGATAGCTAGATATTACATATACCGGTGCAGTATTACATAGTTGTTTTCTATCAGAATTAGTAATAAAGTTGTTGTTTGTCCTAATATGATAAAATCAAATTCAAACACAATAAAAAAAAGAAAAAAAATCTGAGCAAACAAATAAATGATTTCAAGGTGAACTGCAATGTTATTATTTTATATGGAATTTATTTTAGTTTATTGTCTTTATTCTCCTTTTCGAAAATATGTTAGATGGAAATCTCTTAGCCCCTTTGGAAGACAAAAATCAACAAATAGTTTTAACATGTCTGGCTGCATTTTTGTAAGTTAAAGTGGATCTGAAAATCAATAAAACAATTTCCATCCACATTATCCATCCATATTATTTTAGGAGCACTTGTATCAAAATATCACTCAGCAGGAAAAATTTGATTCACTTTCCTTATCAATAAAAAAATAGCTGAAGGGCAAATTGCAGCTCACAAAAAACTTGTAGATTACAGGCTCAACCCTTCTTTTCCATTTAAAAAGTGAAAGGATTACAAAGTCACAAAACATTTTACAAATTGTTATCACTTATGGTCAGCTGTCTCATGAATACTTTCAATGCTGGCTCACTTGTCTTAGGGCCCTTTCACATCAGCGTTTTTCGTAATTCGCGGCAGATGCGGTGAAAAAAACGCATCTGCCGCGTTTGCCGCATAACCGTTACACTTGCGGCGCGGTTGCGGTAATCCCCATAGAAAGTATAGGGGGACTTGCAGCAGGTGCGGCAAGTGCGGTTTTGCACTTGCGGCAGGTGCGGCCGCGAAAAAAACCGCGGCTGACTGCGTTTTTTTTCGCGGCCACACTTGCCGCAAGTGCAAAACCGCACTTGCCGCACCTGCCGCATGTCCCCCTATACTTTCTATGGGGATTACCGCAACCGCGCCGCAAGTGTAACGTCTATGCGGCAAACGCGGCAGATGCGTTTTTTTCACCGCATCTGCCGCGAATTACGAAAAACGCTAATGTGAAAGGGCCCTTAGGCCCCTTTCACATCAGCGTTTTACACTGATCGCGGCAGTTGCGGTGAAAAAAACGCAACTGCCGCGGTTACCGCATAACGGCCGCACTTGCGGTTCACTTGCGGCAAGCCCCATACAATGTCTATGGGGCTTGCGGTAAGTGTGCGGCAAGTGCGGTTTCGGCACCTGCGGCAGATGCGACCACGAAAAAAACCACGGCTGACCACGTTTTTTTCGCGGCCGCATCTGCCACAAGTGCCGAAACCGCAAGTACACCGCACTTGCTGCACCTACCACAAGCCCCATAGACATTGCATGGGGCTTGCCGCAGGTGAACCGCAAGTGCGGTCGTTATGCAGTAATCGCGGCAGTTGCGGTTTTTTCACCGTTAATGACGCGATCAGCGTAGAACGCTGATGTGAAAGCAGCCTTACTTGCATGGGACAGTATGAAATGTGGTCACTTGTCCAGTTTTTCCCAATTGATGTAACTTAAAAGGTCTAATTTAAACACATTTTCAGGGACATTATATTTTAGTAGGGGTTCAAGGGGATAATTCATGAAGGTTTCTGCAATTCTCCCCAATGTACAGAGCAGGGGGATAGTTTCTCTAATGTACAGTATTTTTCATGCAAGTAGCTATGTATGTTACATCTTTTGTACCTCTATTTAAGATAAAAAAATACATGAATAATTTACCCCCCTAAAAATGTCACATTTTATAATTCCCCCAATCATTCCTCTTCTTCTGGGACAATTTCGAAAACATTAGAAGGTCAACTAATTAAGATGGTTTCCCTAGAACTGCTTGAAATATAGCAACATTTCAGAACTAAGTTGTGCAACAATTTTGTGATTTTGCTGCTTTTGCACCAGAACTGACTCGTTCTGACAACTTTTTGAAAGTGTAAAGAGCTTGCGCAAGTTGAGGTGTGGCCAAGGTCACTCAGCAAAATTCATAAAAATTTTACAACTCAAAGTAGCGTAATTTACTAAAGAAATATATGCCATCCCGGCCTTGCTTAGAATTTATTATTAAAAATTTATGAAAGAGGAGCATGACTCCTGGTGAATTTGGCACATCTTACTCTCGTGCTCACTTTATTGAGAACGGAAAAGGCAAAACCACCAATCTTAATGTTGTTGTAAAAAAGTGGCTAAAACACACAGTAAATATGGATTATGAAATGCTAAAATAACCGAAACCAAAGGCAGATAATGGGTATTAAAATCTAAGATGTACAGAGGTTTAATTTCATATGTTTTTATTTCCACTATAATTGACCCAACAGCTGAAAAGATGGAGATTAGGGTAAGGCTTTGGGTGAGAATTAAGCTCCCGTCACACTAAGTGATATCGCTAGCGATTTTGCTGATACGTCACAGTTTTTGTGATGCAACAGCGACCTCGCCAGCGATCTTGCTATGTGTGACACGTAGCAGCGACCTGGCCCCTGCTGTGAGATCGCTGATCGTGTTGGAATGTCTTGGACCACTATTTGATCATCGGGCTCCCGCTGGGCAGCATACATCAATGTGTTTGACAGGGACAACGATCAACGACCTCAATACTACAGGTCTGAGTTATAGGGTCCCAATGACCTCCATATCATTGCTGCGTTGCTGGTGAGATCTGACTGTTTGACATCTCACCAGTGACCAGGTAGCGATGCTCCAGCGATCCCGACCAGGTTGTATCATTGTCGGGATCGCTGGTGCATCGCTAAGTATAATGGGGCCTTTAGGGTAAAGCTTAGGGTGAGGATTAGGGTAAGGATTTGAAAAAGTTAACAGGATTCTAGATAAAGAGGGAGCTGTTGCCTTATAAGTGTAAGTATAAGTTGTGCCTTATGCGCCCATAAATATTTGATGGCTGTCAGTCACCAGATGGTTTGATAAATCATCCACTGACCGCAATGTTGGCCATCTCTCCTATACACATGAACACTCGCTTGAACATGCCAGATCTTTATCTACCACGCCAATCAATAGTGTGGGGCTCCCACACTCATTTATCATTGGCTGGTTCAGCTAATAGGTATTGTTGGAGCTGTTTTGTTCTCTGACCCAAAGTTCGATAATGGTATCACCAATAAGTTCCAAATTGATTACTAGGCCTCAAGCCTAGATCTTAAGGCCACTTTACACACACCAACTTATCTGTCCAACTTCTGACCAACTTGCTGGTTGCAGTGAAATCATGGACACATTGTTCCATTGTACACAGTCACAAAATGGAGCAATGTGTCCATGATTTCACTGCAACCAGCAAGTTGGTCAGAAGTTGGACAGATAAGTTGGTGTTTGTAAAGTGGCCCTTAGATATTACGAGCTCGGAGAAACACGTCTGCACACAAGGCTTGTGCAAAATCAAATCTGGTTTATTTCTCTGTCATTCAGTGTAATACATCATTTACATTTCATATTGAATCACATTGGAAACTTTGGAGGGTTTTATGGAATGCCAAAAACGTCTCTGCCACATAACAAAAAATTCCACTATTATAAAAGAGCCATGGCAAATGGGGGTTCAGCTAAAGATTTTGTATTGTTTTTAAGTCTATTAAATTTGCCTCAAGAAAGTCATAATCATTTTGGCTGCTTTTCAGGTAAGAAGAATGTCACAAATTCCCAATCGACAAAAAACATTTTAGTTTAGAGAACTGTTGATAGTAATCAGCCCGTTTTTAATTAGACTGCAATGGTTTAAAGCTTCATTGCACTTTCATTTCTTTGAAGAAATGTCATATGTCAGCTCTTTGTTTATTGCTGCCCATTGCTCATAATACCCACTACATGCTCTAACTATTGAGTCTTCATTGCAGCGTTGTCAGAGTATAATGAGATGGTGAAAATCTTCATTTCGTGAGTAAACAAACCATACGCATCTTTGTTTGAATTCCATTAAAGGAAGGAACTTTACCTTTAAGCGTTGAACTTCCTTCAACTTCTAAAGCTTAAAAAAAAAATGGTGCGTGAAATTATTTCCTCGGCATTCTAATGAAAGACCTAATTGACCCATAACTACAAATCCATGACCAAGCTTTTAGTTTGGAGTTTAGAAAGCTATTTGTGAAATTGAGACTGGAGTTCAATTATTTCTAAACAGAGTAAAAAGAAAAGCCAGGTCATTAAGAATGCCACGGTATATTTATACATACACCCACTAGTACATCAGATGTGCTAGATTAGAAAAAGTAGTAGTCATGTCATTAGGAAATTTTAAGTAGAAATCAAAAATAGAAAATTAATTATGTCAAAACTAAGGAATAGCCATCAAATCACAACATTGGTCATTTTGTTTATAAAGCATGACTTGGGAATTGGGATGTAGATTCATCCTAGTTATTGTGGTATTCCTATTCCTAGGATACAGGAGTACCTTATAATTTGTAGTGATCTGACCTCTGTGACCCCCATCAAATCTGAGAATAAAATTAACAAAGTGAGTAAGGAGAAAAGACAAGGCACTCACTGTAGAGATGATCTTCAGGATTTCTTTATTATAAACATTGTCAAAGAAACATTAGGAGACGTCGGCAGCGGAGAGGGCGATTAGGAGGCATGGGACAACAGTGCCGTTTCTCACCTAACTGGTGCTTCAATGGGTCCACCTGAACAGCGCCATTTTGCACCAGACAGGTACAAAATGGCGCTGTCATCCCTTGCCTCTTAATCTCGCCTCCCCACTGCTGACATCTCCTGATGTCTCCATGACACTGTTGATAGTAAAGAAATCCAAAAGGTCATCTCTACAGTGAGTGCCTTGTCTTTTCTCCTTACTCAAATTGCTGTATCAGGTCTACTCATTCCATGGATGAGAGCACCGACTGATGTACACCCCAGTGAGTCCATGATTAACTACTCACAGGTGTCTGCGGCTAAACAGTCAGTGGTGCTTAGCTTCTCTTACGCTTTTAAAGTTAAAAATGCTACCCAGTATTCAGGCAACTGCACAGCTCAATTTAAATAAAGTTTCCCTTTCAGACAGATTGTCAGGGAAAAAATAGTAGAGAAGTCAAAGTGCTACGACTTCTTCACTCTAATTAAAGAGGATCCAATGATCCAAATGGAACCAGAAGAATGATATGGTTGTCTCTGCTGGAGAATGATGAAATAGCCAAACGCTGAATGCAAATGAAAGGTTGTTTATTTCAAAATGTAACAAAGTGATCCTCAATTCTTCTCCTTTTTCTTCTCCTTCTTCTTCTTCTTCTTCTTCCTCTTCTTCTTCTTCTTCTTCTTCGCCACCTGGCTTTCAAACTGGTGGCTTTCCTGAAGAAGGCGGGGTCACTATGAAACACATTGAAATAAACCACCTTTCATCCGCATTTATTGTTTGGCTATTTCATCATTCTGCAGCAGAGAGAACCACATCATTCATCTAAGTTCTATTTGGATCATTTTAGCCTTAGGGCTCGTGTCTTCTGCAGCAGCTGTTTATAGGCTGTATACAAGTTTTTTTCAGGTACAACCATATATGTTGAGCAACCACCCAATTTAACTTTATTACATTTTTACCAAGTAAGACCCTATTGCACTCATTTGTCCACAGATCACTAATTAAAGATGAGCAGATCTGACGAGCTTCACAAGATTACCAAAATTATGCAAATTTTATCAGGAATGCAAACAATTTTTTCTCCATAAATGTAATGTCTCTTTTTATTCTTTGGAGGACTGTTCAGGAAAGAGTAAGTAGAAGAGGTAGACATAAAGTTTAACAGTGAAGTAAATGTTACTTTATTTTTAATTCTTTTCCAAGGCCTTTACCAATTGGTGGCTGCCACTTTGCTGTATTTGCACATAGTGGATTAGTAAAAAAAGAAAGAAAATCAGAAGTCTGGGGAATGTGGATCAGCGCTGTATCAGTACATCTCACACACTGAGACACTAGCTCTAAGATAGGGTGTTGCTGCCTGCGAACAATTTGACAGCCTCAAACCAGAGCAGGAGTACATGCCCACTTTGAAAACAGTTCTACACCCACTTGGAGTAAAAAAAAAAAACTCTTGAGATGACAAAAAATGTGATTGCCAATATCTCTGCAACTGAAAGACAAAATAAAAACAATACATACCTGTATTAAGCTATGTAGCCACTATTACAACCTGTGTCCAGATCAACCCGAAAAATTTGGTGGAAGGCACTCATTAGGAAGTGGCCGATCTGGCTCTTCCCACCGCAAATCCTCTCATTCCTATGTACAATGTCCTGCATTAACCCTTTTGCGATGTGGCCAATTTTTGGTATTGCATCTTTGCTTGTTCCTCCCCCTTTTTTAACATTTTTTAACATTTTATATATTTCTGTTCACGTACACATTTGAGGGCTGCTTTTTGCAGGACAAGATGTACTTTTGAATGACATGAGTCATTTTATCTCATAGTATTCTGAAAAAATTTAAAAAAAAAATCCAGATGGGGAGAAATTGTGAAAAAAAACTTCAATCTGATTTTTTGGGCGGATTTGTTTTTACAGCGTAAAAATGACCTTACAATATGATACTTATATCAGTACAATTATGCTGATACCAAACATGTCTAGATTTTTTTATCTTAGTGGTAAAAAAATCAGAAGTTTGTAAAAAAAACAATTGAGGGGGTTGTATCTGCATTTTCCAAGACTCTTAATGGTTTCAGTTTTTAGTCAACGGAGCCAAGTGATAGCTTATACTTTGTGGGATGAGATGATGGTTTTATTGATATCATTTTGAGGTAGAAGTCAAGTTTTGATCAATTGGTTACAGCATTATGTATGGTATTGCAGCAGCCAATCAAATGTAATTTTGCCATTCTTGAATTTTTCCATTTACAGTGTATACCGATTGTGTTAATTTTTATATTTTGATAGACCTGACTTTTCTGAACTCGACAACACTACATATGTATATATGTTAGATTTTTTTGTTGTCTTTATGCTTAATGGGACAAAAGGGGCGTGATATCAACTTTTATGTTCTTTTATATTTTTCATCTTTTTTAAACTTTTTTTTACTTTTCCCTTTTTTGATAGTCTCTATAGGGGATTTGAAGCTGTGATCCTCTAATTGCTTGTGTTATATAGAGCAATGAATAGCACAATCACAGATTCCTTTTATTTGAAGCTTGGCCACAGGCAGGTTTCAAGAAAGCACTAATATGACAAGTATGGAGGTCTTCAGCAGACCCTTTGCTGTAATAGCAATCATCTGTGACCCATGATCACGTCAAGGGCATTCTGATGAGAACTTAGAATGGTACCCCCATGCCGGTCTATGTTAAATTCCACTGTCACAGTTTTACAGTGGGATTTAACAGGTTAAATCTGCTCCATGAGGGATTATTAGAGGTAGATCCAGGATGTAATACACAGCCATTACCTGCTGAGCATGAGGTGGGCTTATCTCCTTAGCAGTCTTACCGGCTTCTGCTATGTGGTGTATGTGTACAGCGGATGTTGTGAAGGGGTTAAAACACAGTTTTAGCTAATTTTATATAGTTGCAAGAAAATATTTATGTATCAAATATTAGCTGTGTATTGAGAAGAATAGACTTTTTATTACTACTGTAGAATATAAGAATTCAGGTACACAGTCAAGTGTCCATCTTTTAGCTTAAGGTATGCTGTAATGATTCCCTGAACTGTCAGCTTTACTGAAGCAAACTTATTCTGTCCATCAATATCTTATAAGTCAGATAGTATTAATATTATTTGTTACTTAAGGGTAACAAAAAATCTTCATCTTAGATTTCTAAGCACATGTTCAAGTTTTGATATGGTTACTGAAATAGAGCAGTGCCAGTGCTTGTTATATTGTCTTCACTATCCTTAGGAAAGCTATTAGGCAATGTGCAAGCAAACCTTAGCAATCCAAATTGTGAGTGTGAAAGTCAATATATTTTTCTCATATGTAAAGCACCACAGACATTCTAAATTTTAAGTCTGTACCTGAGAGGCTTCTCAGAATGACTGGAACATTGAAATAATTATGTATAGGGATGTAAAGCAGAAACACCCCAGAGACAATTGATTTGGGAGGCCACTCATTAAAGAGTTTTGACTGTTTTGTAATCAAATTTTTAATAACGGATTTAATACAGTAAATAAAATATTCTAAATACCTTACTTTTCTTCTCTAGGATTGTATATCTAAAAATTACTCTATTAGTGTCTATGTTTTGCTGCTTTTACATTTTACTGCATGTGCTTAATGTCGGAAGCACTTTAACAGCACACCAGGTGGACAAAAATGGAACTGCACAAATATAATGGACCTTAAATTTTATTTTCAAATCTGTAAATTGTACTCTTTAAATCTTTATATTACTATTTTCTAACATTTAAACTCCCATTACCATGACATTAAATCATACACTGTATTATCCAGAAACTCCAGCACAAAAAAATAACATGATGGGTGCAAAGTCCTCTGATTATCCAATAGAATAGGTAAATAATAAAACAAAAAAAGAAGGCAGCACTCCAAGATATTCAAAAAATATATGTATTTTTATTAACACTTGGCACATGGAAATGTGTCCGTAGACAAACTTAAAAAACGTTGTTTTTAAACACAAATGTTGGCACACTATATCAGCTAATAAAAGACAATTTTAATTTTTTTTGCATATCTTGGAGTGCTATCTTCTTTTTTACTCTATCTATCTATCTATCTATCTATCTATCTATCTATCTATCTATCTAAAATAGAAAAATGAGCAGCACAGTATTACTTCAATGGGTGCTCGCCACCGTACTCCCCTTTTTGGGGCTTCCAATACATACAAGGCAAAAAAGGTGCCACACACCAGTCCTTCTTGTGTAAAGGGCTTCTTTATTTACAGCATGGGCACAGCTCAGCAACGTTTCGGGTTACATACACCATTCTTCCAGCCTGGAAGAAGGGTGTATGTAACCCGAAATGTTGCTGAGCTGTGTCCATGCTGTAAATAAAGAAGCCCATTGCACAAGAAGGACTGATGTACCACACCTTTCTTGCCTTGTATCTATCTATCTATCTATCTATCTATCTATCTATCTATCTTTCTTTGTATTATATTTTGCGGACTTTAAAATGCATCGGTATCCCAACAAATTTGTAAGGAAATGGGGGTGCGTCTTATAGACCAAATATAGCTTGGGGTCATAGGAGCCATGGTCACCGCTGCAGGAGTGGGTTGATGCAGTGGGCCCTGGGTTTGGTTGAAGGGGTGTCACGTTGGTGTGAAGCAGGAGCCATTGATGTACAGCTGTTTATTCTATTTTAACCATGGTAAGACCAAGATAATGTGCTGTGGAAAATCTATAGTTGATCTTTCAATATCTAAGTGAATTGAAAGGCTGTGAGATCACACAGCAATATTATATTTCATGTTGCCTGCAAAGTATATGCAATTCAATTATTTCTCATTGATTTTACATCCCCTTTCTCTGTCCATATAGTTTCAGTGCACTGTTATCTTGAAAATGGTAGTTAAACAACTGCAAACTCTTGCTTTCATGAGTTAGAATAACAATATCATTGATTTTGCGGTAGTGAAATTTTCTTTATCTACAGCATTCAATAATGATGTGATTATTATGTGTGCTTTATAGAGTTATGGAGCTGACTTATTTTGCGCTAAATTTTTATGAGACCTAATCATTTTTTTGAATTATTTTTAATAATGTTATTCTACATTAGATTGTCAGCAAAATGGGAGTAAACATCATGTCTGCATAAATTATATGTTTAAACACACTGTTAAATCGAGTAAAGTAAAGTAAACCTCATATGTCTTGTTGTTTCAACTGTTTAGAGATCAAATTTAAAAGATCAGAAGAATCATGGATTTTGCTTATTTTTTATCTATTTGCGATATATTGAAGGTGCAGTATCAGGTCAGGATGTTTAGCAGGATGTAAGTAAATGTGCAAACTCATAAATGATAGGATACTAAAAGATTTTAGGAAGGAAATCAAACCTTAAATGTCTCTCAACAGTTTATACGCAAAATGAAGATGATCAGAAAATTCATAAACATTTTGATCATTTTAGCAGTCTACTTGTCAAATGTTTAGGTGTGGTAGCAGATCAGTGAGATGTTTTTAGTCTTCTTGTATTGAGCTTCACATCTAAAGAGTTTTCTAAGACTGACAAATTGATGATCTACCTTACAAGTATGAGATCAAAACGGGTCAGACGACCAAGAAAATCAGTGATCAGGTGAAGCCAGATCTAACAGTGTCCAGAAGTATCTATATATTAGTGGAATACAGAAGAATTGGCCAATTCCAAGTACTGTGGTTTATCTTCTATTCACTAAGCAATAAGCATGGTTAATGTTCACACTGCTTACTTTTATCTATTTTCAGACCAGTTGACAACTGATCCACAAAGGAGCCAGATGTAGGAAATTTCATATTAATGATGTGCTACTAGGGATGAGCGATATAGCGGTAGGTAACGGTACTTGCTACTCGTTGCGAGTATAGCGAGTATAAATACTTTCGCAGTGTATCTATAGATACACTGCCAATGTAGCCTAAAAGTGAGTAAAACTTGTTAAAAAATAATAAAATTACATACTCACCTGTCCGACGCCTGCACCGGGATCGGCAGAGAAGACATCCGATCGCTAGACAAGGACCTGTCACCACCAGCCAATCAGATGGCCGGTAGCGATTTGGCCAATCAGATGGCGCCACGTCACAACTACGTCATCGCTAGCGGCCACCTAATTGGCCAGTTTGCAAGGTCCTGACAGTACATCTAGTACCTTTTATTCACTTTTAGGCTACTTTCGCAGTATATATATAGATACACTGCGAAAGTATTAGGAATACTCGCTACTCCCGAGTACATATAAGTACTTGGAGATTAGCGAGTAGCCTGCATACCGCTACTATTCGATAATACCGAATAGTAGCAAGTATACTCGCTCATCCCTATGTGCTACCAAAATGTACCGTATATACTCGTGTATAAGCCGACCCGTGTATAAGCCGACCCCCCTACTTCTGCCCCCAAAACCTGGGAAAACCTATTGACTCGTGTATAAGCCGAGGGTGGACCCCAGCACAGGTATACAGCCCTCAGCAGTGTGGTATACAGCAGCCCCAGAGGCATATACAGCAGCCCCAGTGGTAGTATACAGCAGCAGCCCCAGTAGTTAGTATACAGCAGCCCCAGAGGTATATACAGCAGCCCCAGTGGTAGTATACAGCAGCAGCGCCAGTGGTATATACAGCAGCAGCCCCAGTAGTTAGTATACAGCAGCCCCATAGGTATATACAGCAGCCCCAGTGGTAGTATACAGCAGCCCCAGAGGTAGTATACAGCAGCCCCAGAGGTATATACAGCCCCAGTGGTAGTACACAGCAGCCCCAGAGGTATATACAGCCCCAGTGGTAGTATACAGCAGCCCCACAGGTATATACAGCCCCAGTGGTAGTATCTAGCAGCCCCACAGGTATATACAGCCCCAGTGGTAGTATACAGCAGCCCCACAGATATATACAGCCCCAGTGGTAGTATACAACAGCCCCAGAGGTATATACAGCCCCAGTGGTAGTATACAGCAGCCCCACAGGTATATACAGCCCCAGTGGTAGTATACATCAGCCCCACAGGTATATACAGGCCCCCCCATCAGTATACAGCAGCCCCAGTGGTAGTATACAGATGCCCCAGAGGTCCCCCCTTCTATATACAGGCCCCCCACCACAATCCTGTAAGGGAAGAGATTAGTATACTTATCCCTCCGCTGCCGCTGTCCCGCCGCCATCACGATCCTTCATCTTCTTCCAGCGTCTTCCGTCTTCTTCCGGCTTCCTCCTCGGTCGCGCAGGCAATGACGTCATTGCCTGCGACCATCGGAGGAAGCCGGAAGAAGACGGAAGACGCTGGAAGAAGATGGAGGATCGTGATGGCGGCGGGACAGCGGCAACGGAGGGATAATTATACTAATCTCTTCCTTTACAGGATTGCGGCGGGGGGGGCCTGTATATAGATGGGGGCACTGTATACTGTATACATTGTATACAGTATACAGTGACTTGCGTATAAGCCGAGGGGGGGACTTTTCAGCCCAATTTTTGGGCTGAAAAACTCGTCTTATACGCGAGTATATACGGTAATTGCTGGAAAATCCCTTTAAAAGTTGGGAATTTGCAGAAGGTTTTTGTGGCCCATAACAGCAGGCAGGGCAATATTTCACAGTCAATATTTTATTTTTGCAAATATTTCAATACATTTTGATAACAAAAAATTATAATATCCCATTATTTTTAAATGAACAAATTTCTATTCAGTACCCAATTTTAGGGTCTTGACTAAAACAGAAATTAAAGTGTTCAAATACTGAAGCTCAGGCCCCATTAAAAAAGTAAGACTGAAATGCAATCAGGCAAGTTGCCCTTTAAGATAATCATGCATGTCTTTGCAAACAACAGAGGGGATATTTCATTTTACCATTGTGCTTGATTATTCATTTGAGGATCATTGGAGGCCATGTAGAACAGATCTCCAATGAATATTTATAGATTATTCCAAAAATCTATTGCTCCCTAAGAAAGCTACATTTTTTTCACTGGTATTTTGTATTTAATTTATTGCAACTCTTTGGATCTGAATTGATAAAAGTGGTCATATGCCTTAGATCAGGAGTTCCTAACCTGTTGATCAAGAGCCACATGTGGCTCGCGGGCCCGTGATGTGTGTCTCACAGCTGTCTTCCAACTTGGTGCATTAACACCAAGTCTAACAAACATCAATGAAGAGCAGGTCTCCCGATGGTGACTTTTGTGAGTAGCCACACATAGAAGACCAGATCTGAATAGGGGTAAGGTGGGAACCTCTGAATTTTGTTATATCAGCTCTCTCATTTCTGAGGAAATCTTTGGCTGTCATTATACCAGTAACAGTGGCTCTATGTGTCATTACTGTGAGGTGGCAGAAGCTGGATGTGAAGGAATTAAACCCAGGCTAAGATTGGTGGTGCTCGCAGGAGACTCTGGTATAATAGATGAAATTTTATTGTAAAAATATGACTACATACAACGTGGTTTGGCTACCTCTGCACTGCTGCCTTCTTCAGGTTCACTTCCTTCCCTACCAGAGCATCATGTAGAGTTCACGGTAGTACCCTGGGTGTGCTGCAAACCAAGTGCGGAAAGACAGTATTCTACTGGGATATATCTCTGTTGTAAAAGCAAATATCCATTCACTCCTGATGAGTGCGTATATGTGATTATTAATACAGAGACTGGAAAAAGCCACTCTTAGGCCCCTTTCACATCAGTGTTTTTCGCTGTTTGCGGCAGATCCGGCAGATTTACCACATCTGCTGCCTAACAGTCGCGCTTGCAGCACACTTGTCGCAAGCCCCATGCATTGTCTATGGGGCTTGCGGCAGGTGCAGCAGGTGCAGTATTGCCGCGATACTGCACTTGCGGCCATTGCGGCTGAAAAAAAAAACACAATCAGCAGCTTTTTTTGCGCAGCCGCAACTGCTGCAAGTTCCGCATCGCAGCAATACCGCACTTGCTGCACCTGCCGCAAGCCCCATAGACAATGCATGCTTCTTGCCGCAAGTGCGACCGTTAGGCTGCAGATGCGGCACATGCGGTAAATCTGCCACAAGCAGTGAAAAACGCTAATGTGAAAAGGGCCTTAGATAGGCACTGCACCAGTCATGATTTTTTAACCTCTTTTTAGGGGTTCACTTAAGAAGCCAAATGTGGCTCACGCCCTTCTTTCAGAGCTAAATGTGGCTCTAAATCTCAGAAAGATTGGGGACCTCTGCCATATATGATTGTGCCAAACTATCTATTTTGGCCAACTCATGCACATGGAAGTATCTCAACCCTTCCTCAAAATGAAATGTCAAAAGGGATAAAATGGTCAGGCATTTGGATTCTTTGTTCTGAAAGGAGATTTTATTAGTTACCATCTGAATCTCTTGGTAGCAACTTACTCCCCTCTTCCAATTAATCATTCATGACTGCTAAGTCAAGTTGAGCTTTCTTGTGTATGTGGGGGTCAAAAGGAATAGCTATCGATCAAGCTAACATTTGGCCAACATCCAATTGAAGTATAAGGCAAGTGATTTTGTTTCGATTTTTGTATATCGGTTTAGCTTCCAGAATCCAATCTATCCAACAAAATATCATAGTAAAAAAAAATGATCTATAGCCATGTGAATGTAAAGTGTAGCTGCAATGTACCAAGGATAGATAAGAGCATCCTTTTGCTCCTATTTCTCTTAGCACAGCAGAAAACCTTCAGTGAGGCGCTGACTGGAAGATTACATATGTCTCTAGATCCTTTTTCTTTCCTTTTTAACTTTCAGTGGAGAACAACATCTTTCAAATCCCTTAGGATAAGGGTTCATAAACCTTTTTGGCCTTAAATGCTTTTAGACTTTCACTGTCTAGCTGACAAATACATATTGACAACGTGTATGTGTATGCTATACGGAGACAGTAGATAGGCATTGCAGAATACTCCAGCATTTGCATGTCAACTATCTCTCTGGTGATAAATAAAAATAGGATGAAATAACAGAATTTGACCATGTTTTTATGTTCAGTCTTAAAACTATGTAACAGTGTTAAATGATGAGCTTGACATTTTTTTAACCATGAATTCTCAGGAGCTGTTCACCGTCGAACATGTATATTAAGCCTATGCAGTACATGTTTATATGACTTTATGGGTCAATGCAGATTTACATTTTTTTTTTAAATTATTTTGTCATCTCCATGAACAATCTCCAGACTGTGTCCTTTTTCCTGCTTCAGAGAGCAGCCCTCAATAGTTAAATCATAAAAAGGAAGCAATTATATAATTTTTAGATTCTGAAGATATTCAATTGTGCACAACTCTTTTATATCATCTTATAAAGTCTAAAAAGCTTCACTGAAGGAAGGAACCAAATCCCACATGGCTCACATAGATTTTAGACCATAATGACATTCTGCTTCTTTACTTTGTCTAAATCGGAGACTCGTAAGGAAAGGCCGACAACTGCACAAAATTCAGTCTAATAAAAAAAGGACAGAATAGAAAAAGGTTACTTATTGAAAATAATTATTTTACCAATAGGGAGAAAATATTATTTCTTGAAAAATTTTAGCCCAATAATCTGCAATGTTTTTGCTATTAAAAAATGCTTGAAATTTGTTTATCCTTTCATGGAAGGCTTTTCTTTAGCTAGCTGGAGCTGGAGCCAAAGGGCAGCTTCACATCCCCTGTATGTTTAATCCGCCCATAAGTATAAGGGGTGGGGGGTATAAGAGGTGATGTCACAGCAGGAGGTGGGATGCCCTGCCTCCTGCTGTGACATCACCGCCTTTCCCTGTCCTGCTCCATGTTAACCATGGAGCAGGATGGGTATAAGCGGTGACGTCACCCTCGCTTTTTTTTTATGCAGCAGGTGAGGGAGACAATGATTGGCATCAGGGAGGTGGCGGTAGGCAGATTAAACATACAGAGGGTGTGAAACTGCCCTTTGGCTCCAGCCACAAGCTACCTCCTATTCGGCTCCACTATGTAAGTTTTCAAAGTGTATTATCTCGGGATACAGGGGGGCTCAAGGCCTGGGGGACTCCATGCATGAATGCAGCAGACATACTGCATTCAGTGCTGTAATTAGATCACCATGTATGGTTGGTGACAGGTCCTCTTTAAAAAATAGTGGGCAGTACATGGCCATTAAAGATTTCCCTTTCCCAGTGAAACAGAGTTGCTTTCCATGTAAGAGTTACTGGGTATATTTCTCTCTACTGTGGAGTGTAAACTCTTTGGATCAGTAGGTTCTCTCTCCCGTATGAAGATTGTAAGCTTTTATGGTGAGCAGGATCCTCTCTCCTGTAGAGTGTAAGCTCTTAGGGTGAGCAGGGTTATCTTTATGCCTTGTATTATCTTGTTCTGTCTTTTCTCCCCAAGTATATTTTACGAGCATTTAAAGCTTTATAGCATTGAAATTCTTGCAGATTTATTTGCCACAAATCAAATTTTGGAAATATTCTGTAAAGTCAGTGCAATTAAATTTCAAAGGATTTGCTCATGTCTACCTTTCACAACATCAAGCGCCAGCAGGATTAAACAGTTATTATTTAAAAACCCCAGCGGCGATCCTGTAACATGGGAGTCTATGGCTCCCATCGTCTGTAACATCCCCGTCCCCATGTTACATGGGGCGATGTGTACACATCGCCCGAGAGTGCTCGCCTGGTTTCCGAGCAGTGCTGGGAAACCAGGCGACCACTCAGAGGCATCGACATCACCTCTTTACATTAGGCGACGCACCGGCGATGTTGGCAGCGGTAGGCCACGCCGCTGCGTCGCCTATGAAATCGCCGCCGATATGGCCAGGTGTGACGGTACCCTTAGACCTCTTCTCTCTAGTAAACCTCTGACCCTAGGAACACCAGGGTGTAGAAACAACTGTCAGTGGGTGCACTGATCCGCTGGCTTGGCTGTCTTTAGAAAGGCCACATTGGCCAGGCTCATCCTTCTTAATGACCCTAACAGTGCTCAAACAATATAGGGTGATAGTACTACATTCTGATTATTCTTTATTGGGTCATCAACATTCAACAATATATAGTACATTCCTAGCAAATACAAAAGATGGTGCATGTGAAAAAGTCTCATCTTTCTGCTTGCTCTTTAGAGATTAAACCCTCTGTGACTTCAGAACCAGCTACACCAGACAGCAACACTCCTATTTTGGCAGGTACAAACTGAGAGGAGGTAGCGGCAAGTTTAGGATGCTGACCTAGCACAAAGAGGTAAATGGCCAGGTGATTGGATTGTCCCAACCTGGATTCTGCAAATGAATTAGTGGGCTCAGTTTTGGGCAGTGTAGCAGTTCTGTAATTCACCAGCTGGAACCATGGTCCCTAGCATGATGTCCTGTAGAATCACACTGAAGACAGAACCAGGTGCCTTCTTATATCCTTTAACTCCTATGTCAGGGCATTGTGCCCCACAGGATAGGTGGGAGACTACTGATCCCGCATTGGTTCCTAGTTCAATCTTACTGCACAATTATCATCCAAATAATGGACTCTAATATACCGCAGGGGCTGATTCAATCCACATTCAGACCAACATTCGACAAATCAGCAGACAAAAAGTTTGTTGATCCCAGCCCAGCGAGCGATGGCTGCACCCACATCGCTGCGGCGTCACTGGCAACATGTTGCTGTGTGACACCAAGGCTGCGATGTCGGAAGGGAGCGCGCACCCGCACATCGCTTCCGACATTGCAGCCTTGGTTGACACGTGTGACGGGGCCTTTAGTCTACAATTTAGTAAATTACCAATCTTCTGCACTGATTACAAACAAAGCAGCTAATCTCTTCAATGTGCAAAGTGAACAAACAACAAGGACACTCACATGGGCAACGTCAACTTTCTTTTGTTCACAGAAATGGGTGACTTCACAGTTCTGCTCTTGAGTTTGTGTCATATAACTCTGGTATTTGCATACTCATTTTCCCTCATCTGAATGGGTGCTCTGACAAGGACATGGAAGGATACGGGTAAATAAAAAGCTTGACTGACAAACTCTCCCCATTCAGCTGCCTTTAACACGTATTTTGTAATTAATTCCTAAAGACACAAAAGCAGCCAGATAATTGCTTTTAGAAGCAGAATGGCTTTTATTATTTTATTTTTTTTTTAACACAAGCAATTATATTCAAATACTCGGAAAATGAAAAGGTAGCTCTTTCTGCGGGCTACGGGTGACATTTTTCAGATTTGGATTCCAGTTGGCTTTCCCTTGAGGAGCTTTGCAAAGCTTTGTAAATCAATATAACATATGTGCAGCACCAGGGAGCAGCAAAGGGTTAAAATATACGCGCTTTATCCGAATATCTACTAGCAGCGCTAGTTATGGATTTTGTAGCTATGTTCCTTAGGCTGTTCTTTAAAGCTGGAACTGTAAAGTAATGATATATTGAAGTCTTTTTCGCCTTTTTCATTATTTTGGTGTAAGAAAAAAAAACCCTAACATGGGAAAGACAGTATTTTAGAAAGAAGATGAGGATCATAACACCACAGACGTTGCAATGGCTGACATACCAGTCAATTTATTAGCCAAGGAAAATATGGTACACTTCCAGAAAGATTTAATTTATTGAGATTGTCACACTGCCTGGTTCAATTAAAGGTCACCATTATTCAATTTTATGCATGTAGCTACTTCTTATAAGTTATTGCCTCATCTTGAATGTTTCAGCCTGGTAATAGTAGCGATGCGGGTAGGAAACAGTTCAGTGCAGGGCATATATACAGAATGACAGATATTTTTTCTTGTCGGCTTAGGGAAAGATATATTGTGTTTGTATTTTAATCTTCTATTGAGAATTGGGACCTTGAACTTGTAAAGGCGCTACGAGGCTGATGATATTTAATGATGCATTATAGGAAAAACATGGCGCATGCGTTATAGGGACTCATTTTACGTAACAAATTAAAAGTCACTTTTCTAAAGCAGATTAGGCTGTATATGATGTTCTGACCTTATTATGCTCATACATGACCACAAGAAGAGAAACCTGACAGCATTCCCTAACATGCAGTGTGAACAGGTGCATAATTGAATGTGATGTAACAAAGAGACAGTTGCACTCTGAAATGCTAAAGCATGCAAACCATGAATGTCAGAATATACATATGCATCACTGCTAAGAAAATGTGCGAAAAATGGAGATAATTAACATACAACACTGTCCATTTCTATATCTACCCAGTAGCCACGAGATACCCTGTGATATACCTACTAAGCAGACAGAAATGGACATTTTTGCATGCTGAGTATTTAAATTTTTCATAGATTTCCTTAGTAGTAATGCATGTCTATTCATGGTTTGTATGCTATAGCTTTTCAGAATGCAACTGTCTTTTGTTATAGTATGTCATGTTCAGTTATGCACCTGCTCACACTACAAGTTAGGAAGTGCAGTCAGGTTTAGATTATGGGGTCATGCCTTATGACTGTGTGCCCCTTCCCATCAGCTTTAGGTGTTTTTATTCTTTATTAGCAGGTTACTATTCTTCCACACAAATGGAGGATTTTTTTTAAACACAGATAGAGACTTTATCTCAGTGTGGAAACCCAGTAAGTACATATGGTGTGACTGAGCTACTGGGCAGATATGTAAATGGCCATTTTTGCATTCAAAGTATCTCACTTGTTCATATATTTTCTTAGCAGTAATGCATGTCTATATTTTTACATTCATGGTTTTCAGACTTTAGCATTTCAGAGTGCAGCTGCCTCTTGGTTGTAACATACATGACCACAGACCCTGTATGTGTACTGTGTGGATTGGTACAATGCAGACTTGATATAGAAAACATTACATTCATGCAACTTCTTAGTGCAAGAACACACCTGTTGGATATGGGTTTAAATGATCTATGTATAAGGAATGGGAAAATCTTCAAAAACACAAGTTAACAGTTTGCATCTATATGTCTGTAGCCAGGCCCGGTGTCAGCACCCGGCGCACCCGGGCAAGTGCCGGGGCCCGAATGCTTGGAGGGGGCCCGCCGGTCCCCTGAGGGCTAGGGTCACACTTGTGTTGTGACCCTAGCCTGAAGCAAGTATTGTCTGCTGCAGCGCAGAGCATTTAATGCTTTGCGCTGCCAGCAACGAGCCCATAAAAACCCGATGTTTACATTGCCAACCAGTGGTTGGCAATGTAAACATCGGGTTTCTAAGGGTTCCAGCGCGTAGTATTAAACGCTATGCGCTGCAGCCGAAAATACTTGTGTCAGGCTAGGGTCACAACACAAGTGTGACCCTAGCCTCAGGGGCCCCTGAGCACTGCCCCCATAGCCAGGGCCATATCCAGGGGGCAGCTGGGGGGCTCATTTGTATGAAGGTCATGTGCAGCCTCCTGCAGCTCCGGAGGTCTCCCTCAGTGGGAGCCGACAGAGCTGCACATTCTGTGCTGAGTGCTGACAGGACCTGTGATGATGTCACATGGAGGGGAGGAGTCAGGGCTCACATGATCAGCTCCTCTGTTTATGCAGGATTCTGCTGTGCTGGCCACCATGTCCATGATGCTCAATTAGGTGAAGTTTATGTGTGGGGTCAGGAGGGATTTACAGTGTGAATGTAGCAGAGGTGAGTGTGTACTAGGTGTATGGAGCAGAGCCATGTGTGTACTAGGTGTATGGAGCGTAGCCGTGTGTGTACGAGGTGTACGGAGCAGAGCCGAGTGTCTACGAGGTGTACGGAGCAGAGCCGAGTGTGTACGAAGTGTACAGAGTGGAGCCGAGTGTGTACGAGGTGTACGGAGCAGAGCCGAGTGTGTACGAGGTGTACGGAGCAGAGCCGAGTGTGTACGAGGTGTACGGAGCAGAGCCGAGTGTGTACGAGGTGTACGGAGCAGAGCCGAGTGTGTACGAGGTGTACGGAGCAGAGCCGAGTGTGTACGAGGTGTACGGAGTGGAGCCGAGTGTGTACGAGGTGTACGGAGCGGAGCCGAGTGTGTACGAGGTGTACGAAGCAGAGCCGAGTGTGTACGAGGTGTACAGAGTGGAGCCGAGTGTGTACGAGGTGTACGGAGCAGAGCCGAGTGTGTACTAGGTGTACGGAGCAGAGCCGAGTGTGTACGAGGTGTACGGAGCAGAGCCGAGTGTGTACGAGGTGTACGGAGCAGAGCCGAGTGTGTACGAGGTGTACGGAGCAGAGTCGTGTGTATGAGGTGAACAAAGGGGAGCCGAGTGTGTACAAGGTGTATGGAGCGGAGCTGAGTGTGTGAGGTATACGGAGCGGAGCCGAGTGTGTACGAGGTATACGGAGTGAAGTCGTGTGTACGAAGCGTACAGAGCGGAGCTGAGAGTGTGCAAGGATAACAGAGCGAAGCTCAGAGTGTACGAGGTGTACGGAGCAGAGCCGTGCGTGTACGAGGTGTACAGAGCAGAACCAAATGCTTACAAGGTGTCCGGAGCGGAACTGCATGTGTACGAGGTGTACGGAACGGAACTGCATGTGTACGAGGTGTACGGAGCGGAGCTGTATCTGTATGAGGTTTGTGGAGCGTAGCTGCGTGCGTACGAGGTGTATGGAGCGGAGCCACGTGCATACGAGGCATGTGTACCAGTGGTAGCCCCCCGCGAATTTCGCTCCTATAGTCTCAGCCGCCTTTGCCAGCAGCATTCTTCTCCAGAGTCTCTTCTGCCGCTGTCTGCATTCTGCAGCTCAGCATGGAGGGGCACGATGTTGTCATCACTGTGCGGATATGTGCAGAGCGACCGGAGGAGACCAGAGCAGCGAGAAGAAAGGTGAGGAGAAAGAGAGATCCGGATGGCCAGACACTCCGCTTGGCTACGGTGCCACCCATATTGCATTGCGGCTCCATTGAGCTGCTTGCATTATTTGTGCGCTTCAGGATGCTTGCGTATATGCCAAGAATCCTCAGACACACAAAAATGCAACATGTTGCGTTTGCAGGGGACTTTTAAAAAGCGCAAGGGAATGCAAACGCACCTTAGCCCGCTCCTAACAACGTGTAATATGCTGTCAGAAACAGCTCTTGCTGGTTTCAGCAGTCACTGTTCCTGTAAGGCTGATTTCACATAGGCGCTTTTTGAAAAATGCGGCAGTTGGGGTAAAAAAACCCCGCATCTGCCGCATTTTCCACCTAACGGCTGGCACTTGCTGCGCATTTGCGGCAAGCCCCATGCACTGTCTATGGGGCTTGCGGTAAGTGTGCGTCAATATATATATATTATAGTCCGCGATATGTACTAAAGGGGGCCCACTGAGACTTTTTCACCCGGGGCCCACAGAAACCTGGAGCCGGCCCTGTCTGTAGCAATGAAGATGTATTTTTTTAGAATTAACTATATGCATTTTGCCTCTTTAAAGAAGACTTGAGCTCTAGTGCCACCTATTGGAAGTAGCAATCCTAAGAGTCAATACTGATCGTTTAACATGCCTAATCACATGACCAAGTATATAAGTCAATCATATTGTAAATTTGCAAACACTGTATTTCGAGGTGCCCCACATCAGTGCAAAATATATAACCTGATTTGGCTAGGTGAGAGGCTAAAACTGGGGATCTAAGGGATAAGTCTGGCTTCACACTACAGTTTTTACCATCCTGTTCTCTTCATTTTTAAAAGAACAGAACCGGATTGTTTTTAGCTTCCTATGGTGCCGGATTCGTTATGAATGGCCATCTGCTTTTGTGAATTCAGTCCCTTGATTCGCTTCTGTTTTGGTTTATGCTGGCCACAAAATCAGACACCGATTTTGGCTTCGGTGAAAAAATTGGACCAAACTGTACAGAAACGAATCCGGGGCGATTCAGGACACATAGCATGAGCGCCGAATCTGGGAAAAAATCGGATCGTTTCCCGGATCCGGTTTTAGTTTACTGAGCATGCTCACTACACTAAAACTGCTCTGGTCCCATAATTTCACTTTAGCAGTGTATCTACATACACTGCTAAAGTGAAATTAAGTAAAGGAATGGTTAAAAATCAAAACATTAATTCTCACCTGTCCGCCGTATGTCCCGCGATGCATTCATCTCTGATGGCTAAACGACCTTAAATAGCTGATCGGGAAGGTGTGGGGCAACCCCATCTGCTGATGGCTCACATGACCACATCAGCGCAATTTAAATACACAGCTAAAGTGAAAGTGAACATCGCTGATACTACTTGCCTGCACTTTGCAGGCTTCGGCTCCCTCCAGCTCTTTCTGTTTAAGGATCCATCAAAATCCCGGATCCAGACATAGAAATGGCATCCAGAGTTTATAATCCAGGCTTGTCCATTCCTGTCCGTGGGGTCCTGCAAAAAACATGATCCCACACAGGAACAAAACCATAGTGTGAAGCCAGCCTAATATTTCTCCTTTTGGGGAGTGACAAGTAAGAATTAATTAAGCAGAAAATCTGGTTAAGTAACAGTCTTTAAAGAACAGGGATATCTAAACTAACAACATAGCACTCTGTACTGTTCTATGAGCATACTCCTCTTGATGTGTTATACAATTGGTGGAACAGTTGCCTATTGAACACTTTTTAGCCTTTATTTAATAGCCTTTGTCTGCTTGACTTTGTTCTTTTTGTGTTAGGGATAATACCTCCTCCAAGTCTCCCTGGAATTGGTGGAGTTAAGAGGAAAATGTTAGGTCCTCCATGTCCCCAGGAGCACCCGCAGTTGTGTGCACATATCAAAATTACCTGCCTAAGGCTAGGGTCACACCTGCGTCATGACCCTAGCCTGGCGCATCCGTGAAAAATGCCACAGACCGCATTTCCTGTGCGCTGTCCAAAAGCGCATATTCGGGTCTGCTCAGTGGAGCCGGCGGGTGCGTGCTGCATAAGTTTGGCATAGTAAGGCACAGGCAGGCAGTGCATAGTGTTACCTACTGTTAACACTTAGCGATATGGCTGCCTTGCACTATGTTTTTAGTGCTTTCGTCAGGCTAGGGTCATAACGCAAGTGTGACCCTAGCCTAACAGTCCCTTCATTTATTTGCACATATAAACAGATCTTTAGAAAAGGTATTTCTAAAGTATGTTTATGATATGCAAAATATGGCTCTCACTAGTCAGGGGGGCATTAGTTCCCTGCCTAGTTTGCCCTCTTAACACATTATTCTGCCCCTGTAGGTGTGATTACATGATTTAAATGTCAGCATTATACAAAGCCTCTCATGTGTGTAGCTTTGTTCCCCTCACTGCTTCCAGCTTCTGAAGCCAAGTGTACGTGTCCTGGCTTCAGAGAGGTTCACTGCGTGTCATCCACACGTCCGGTCATGTGCACCACTCTGAAACCAGCTGTACGCTTCTAGGCTTCAGAGAGGTGCAGTGTGCATGATTGGAAGAGCGGACTACTCAATGCTGTGAATTGAACAAAGCCACGCAAACGTAGTTTTGTATAGCGCTTGCAAAAACATCAAGGCAGACACTGCTTTATAATACGAAAATAATTGAAATACCAGTAACTATAGGTGCAAATTGTAAATGGAAAGGAAATTACAAACATGTGTAAAGGGTGCACATCATACCTGTTTAATGGATATTTATTTTACCTACTTTGGAATACAGTATATAAAGCAAGTTTATGGGAGTTACATCTTTCTTTATTATTGGAAAGGTGAAAAAGATGATAGAGATAGATACTATAGAGAGATTATTAGATTTAAGATTTTAGATGATAGATTAAAAGATAGATAGATAAATAAGTAAATGGATAGATAAATAGATTTAAGACTTTAGAAGTAGGCATCACTCCAATTTGCTTGTGCACATTGATGTAAAACACTTTTTTAGACCATATGTCAAAATTTTGGTTCCACAACAGAACCGAAATGTTATCACATTGGCTTCCTTTGTGCACAAGCAAATTGGAATGATGCTTATTTTTTCCATTGATTACATAGATAAAAAATAGAGAGAGATAAAAGATGGATATGAGATAGATAGATAGATAGATAGATAGATAGATAGATAGATAGATAGATAGATAGATAGATAGATAGATAGATATAGATAATATTCCATCATATCTGAGAGCTTCACTAAATGTTGATCTAATTTTAAATTTAACAGCATCAACTATGGGGCTTCCTTCATTGATAAAGAAAAATAATCTAAAATACAATAAATAAAAGTGACTGTGTGAAGCAGACAATCTTTGTAACTAAAACATGTTTCTTTTCTTCCTTTTTTCCCCCAAAACTATTCTCGTCATTGTACGGTTGTATTGATTTGGTGCTCATGTTCTCAGTGTGTGTACGAGAGGCTGAACAGATGCATGAATATGGTTGAAGGCTGTATACATCCTGAAACATCTCAGACACTGGATACAACAAATAAATGACGTGTATTACCGTAGCTATTGCACTCTCCATGACTCTTTTATGTTTTCACAGAGAAAGCTTCTGCGCTCCTAGCAACCTTTCGCTTTCAACAATCTATGTTGACTGAACATTTGACCTAGCAACAATCTACATCTATTTTTAGTGTGTTCATTATTAAAGTAGAGAGATGTTAAATGATCCTATGTATTAACTAACCAAGTAGGTTCTTAGACCTTAATGAGGCCTGAAACAATGGAAGAGCTGAATTGGTCGACAATTATACAGTAAAGATCTAGTAACAAGAGCACCCAGATGAGTAAAGCTGAAGGACAATCATTAGAGATGCTTCTTCTGATTTTTAAACAGAAATAGGTAGTAATAGTTTAGAAAATGACAATCATGAGTAACACATGTATTAGGCATCAATGAAGCAGCCTGCCCATTATAGGACATACTGTACTGAAAGATAATAAAAGCCAATGTGGCACTATAGCGATACATAGTGTTGGGTTGGGGAGGACCACTAGAAACTCATCATTCACATATTTCTAGACTGTTTGTAGCCCAGCCCTTGATTTCTGGCATGAAGATATTTACAGTAAAACCTTACACTCCTGGATTGGACTTGTGGTTTCAAGCACTTTCCACAAATGCACCATGACATTTAGACTGGAGGGAATTCGGAGGATAAGTTAAATGTTTTGTGATATTCCATGAGTCACCTCCGTAAATATTTGATGTGTGGCAAGGGCATTATATTTTTTAAAAAAACTGGCCTTATTAATACCATTGCCATGGAGGAGTATATTGGTGTTACAGCAAAAAATTTGGATAGTTGGTACATGTAGAATCCACATGAACTCTATGATCCAAAATTTTGACCGGCTGTGCTGACATAGTGAGTCCTAATTCATTCTCTCTCTCACATAGAGATGCATTTTGTTTGGTAGTGATCACGGTCTCCTTAGTCAACAGCTCTACCTGCCATGATGCCTGAGGGATTGAAAATTACCTCTTCTCCCTGCACATGTCTAGTATTTAGTGAGTTGTTTTACCTTAGTACTTGTAAGATGTGGCCGAAGAAGACACAAGTGTTATTAAATGTGGTTGTGGAAAGTGAGCGTCAGCATTATAGATTACAGTCCTTCTTAATCAAAATTTTCAGCATCACACAGCAACCAATCACATCACTGGTTTAATTTAACCACAGCAATTTAAGAAATGAAAGCATAGCTCTAATTGGTTTATACAGGCAATAAGCCCAGTTTTCTTTTAATTATTTTTGATATCCGAACCGTAATATGTCATTTATAAGGCATCATTTCAATCGTTAAATATTACTACCTGTCTATAGAAGTGATAACATTCTCATTGAGAAGACCCCACTGATCCTGAGAATGTCCCATCTGAATTGATCAGTGGCCGCACATCTGCAGAAGTGGCATATTCATTATCTCAGGGACTATTGGGAAAAGATAAGTACTGCTTTTGGCTATCTCCGGCAGTCACATAAATAGTGAACAGAGCGGTGGTGGGCATGTCCGACCATTGCATTATTCAGATGAGCTTGGGATTGGAAGTGGCATAGGTTTCAGACCTTCACCGATCAGCAAATTATCTCCTATCTTGTGGGTAGAGGATAATGGTAACTTCAAAATAAGTACAAAATCATTTAATGTTTGTGCACCTTAGGGCAAAGCTCATTGGATGCAAAGAACTCATATGGAAAAGTTCATTCTAAGTTTCTCCCTGACAGACACAGTCAATTGGAGCATTAAAAAAATAACTTGGAAATTTCCGTAACAATAATGTAAACTTGTTTAAGCTTCTTCTGAATGTTTAACCTCTCAAGAACACTTGTATTCTGGATTTGTTCTACTTTATAACTGGCTTGAGAATTACCTGAAAGCGTGCCAATAACACATTGATCCCACTGTGTATGGTAGAACAACAACATTATTAAGAAGGCAGACAAACTACATGAGTAGAAAAAGAGACCTGTTTAAAGAGCAATTGCACCCGCAAGTGGTTTTCACATGACAGAATCTGCACCATGAGTTACTGCCATCCATTCTCTGGTCTGCATGCCACAATGTTGCCAATAATTTAAGCCAACCCAGGCCAAAATTAATAGTCAATCATACACTAAATAGCAGCCTACAAAGCCTAGGATACTATACTCAATCATATACATTAAAGTAAACTTTTTTACAAAGAAAACAAGGAAAAGCTTTATTGGTGCATTTGATCAAACTGTCATGTTGGGGGGGGGGACTGGGATGCCCAGAAGTAGGATGGAGCTGTGTGTAGGGAGTCAGGGGAGTCTGCTCTGTCCCTGATACTGGGGTCCCTGACTCGCCCTGTACTCGAAGGTACCTCTGAAGGTGAAAAGGTCTGAGCCCCCAGCCTAAGACCCTAAAACTCCTAAGAAGCCCTAGGAATAAGGCTTCTATCCCCACCCACAGGCCACAGAACCCAGTAACCTCCAATGGGAAAAACAGCAGTAGCTTGAGATCACGTCTGCACTTCAGGGTCACAGAATAGCAGTGAACTGAATCAGCGACAGCAGGTGATGTGATCTGACCCACTTATGGCCAAGGGGTGGGGAGCAACCAGCCCAGGCATGCCCCTCAGCTCACCTAAGCATAAGTCATATTCATCACATACATTTGCACTCTCAGCTTATTAGGTTCCTCTCTCCACACTGAGTGCAGGGAAAAAAAGGCTTCATTTAAACCACAACAGCAGCACTTCCATACAGCAAAGCAGGCAATACGTAACACAAATGTTCCCGCCCCCAACTTTTGTTTCCCTCAAGCATTTTCACTTTTGTTGGTTCAAGGTAGTTTGTTACCACTGGCTGTTCCAGTGTTTCATAGAGCACTCCGGAGGTCACTCTTCAATTAAATCTATGAGGGCCCCATGTTGGAATAATTCTGGCCCTCAAAGGCTAGGGTCACACTTGCGTTGTGACGCTAGCCTAACGGACTGCGCTTAAAACTTAAAACCTTTCCCAAAAGTGCATAGCATTAATGCTATGCTCTGCGGGAGAATGCTGCCCCCAGTTACCCGATATTTACCTTTCCAACCAGCCACACACATAGCTGCTGGGAGTGCGCTTTACAACAGCGCACAGGAAACGTTGTCTGCAATGTTTCCTGTGCGCTCTGCTAAAGCGCACTCCCAGCTGCTTTGTGTGTGGCTCTTGTCAAGGTAAGCATCAGGTAACAAGGGGCAGCAATCTCCCGCTATGGGCTTCTGGGAAAAAAGCGCAATCCATTAGGCTAGGGTCACAACACAAGTGTGGCCCTAGCTTTAGACTTGCATTGACAGCTTGTGATATAACTTCTAACTTCCCACTAGTTAGAACATATGATTACATGATGGCGACCAGAGCAATGCCAAAATAAAATGAAAACACTGGAGGGTAAGTATAAGACCAGGGGCACGGGATCACTGCAGCTGTAAAAAACGTGGTGCGTTAATCCATAATGCAAATGAAATGAATACATAATCTTAATAAGGGGATGTAATAAACTAAAAAATGAATGTCTGGTAAAACATCATAAAACCTGGAGTTCCACTGTTGTGAAAATGCTAGTGCAAAGGAAGCCTAAATATAACCTCATTAAATGAATAGAAAAATATGATATTTTGCTCAAATTAAAATGGAAATATTTGTAAAATATTTATTGAAATAATGACATTTTGAATCCACAAGTTAAAAGAAGCAAATTTCTTTAAATTAAAAAAATTCTTATTTTCATGAATTCTAATGATTTATGAAAACTTTTTACAACTACTTTTTTTTATATATATATAATATGTAGCAATAATGAAGTCAAAAGACATATATTGAAATAATTTGAAAGTTTCAAATAGGTAAGTTAAAAATAATCTCAAACAGTATGTACAATGGAATCCATAATATCAGCTATACGGTGCAGAGCCTAGACAATTCCAACGCACGTTTCTCATCTAGCGCCTTCAAAGGAAGTTGTCTAACTTTTTGTGCATTATAGTTTAATAAGGTTTATTTTAATATATGTGATTGAACATTGTCTCTTGGATATAGTGGGTTAATATTATCACTATGGTTAAAATGCACCATTCTAAAATATGGGCCAAAAAGTTGATTTCTCATCGGGAATTCGAAGGGATGTGTTAAATCAGTTGCCACTATAAAGAAAACTTGAAAATTGGCACAAACATTTGGCCTGATCATTTCTATAGGATATCCGTGTCCTTGTGTAAATACAAGTGGGTTAAGTTTCTCTATATGAATCATAGCAGAAATCTCAGTCTTGAGATCCATGTGGGATGTGTGTTTGCCTGCGGGCATTAACAGACATTGAGATGTGACTTCTTGACGTTGATATACTGTGCATTTCACCCTTCTTGTTTTTGTGAATACTAAAATCAATTGATGTCATGGATGACTCACCACAACATATAGTAGGTGACATTGATACCTAAAACAAAGCAAGCGAGATAATCTAATCAGAAATGGAGAATTCCCCTGTAGTTGTCATAGAAATATTCTCTCATAGAAAATAAGTCAAGAACCCCTGCAGAGAGATGTATACATGAGATATTAAAGACATACATTATGTGGAAATATCCTGAAATATTTATAAAATCTCAAAGAAATTGTAATTCAGTCCTATCCCCTCAGGAAGCATGGGATCCAATAATATTATTCAACCAAATTCCCAAGGGGCACTAGAAGCTGGTAGTCAATCGACCAGATATTCCACAATTAACGCTTACTAAACAGCTAAAAATATGTGTGTATATAAAATATATGTATATGTATAGATATTTTTTCTTTATATATGTATATATTTGCATAAAAGCCTTAGTCTGTCTGTGACTTTGTCCGCGAAACAGCACCACCTAGAAGACACTCACTGCAGCTTAGACAGACCAGGGTATTGGTTTCTCCTGATTGCTCATATTGCACAAACGAAAAGTCTTTCCAGTGCTCATGCTTAGTAACTTATGCAGTTCCCATCTTTGTGCCAGATTTAAAAAAAAATATGTATTTCTATGCTCATGCACAGTAACTAATGCAGCCAGCATCTTTGTACACCTAGTCATGCACAGTAGCAGACCAGGTATAGTGGAGGCCATATTGCTATTCCCAGTCACTATTTTAGGAAGAGATGTGACTATGGACTTTATTAGAATTTGTTTTGGGAGTCTGGGAATAAGATCCACAGGTGTGGAGAGTGCTCTCCTCCAATAACGATGGCAGCACATGAAGTACCCCTCTCTATTTTCTGGATTTTACATTGCACTTGTGGATCTGCTGCATCTGTTGTACGCGACTATAGTGGTTGACACTCTCTCACCCATGCAAGATGAGCTTCTTTGTCTAGTTCAAATATTTTGTTAAACCCCATTCTGCGCTTGTCCTTCTAGTTTGTCTACTACTACTATTTGTGCGTTGTAACATTGTGACATCATGAAATGCGCCATGATGGCATGACACAGGGTCATTAGAAGTCTTGTTGTGCTGGAATTTTACTAATGTGGAGCATACAGACCGAAGTGAATAAGTGCAAGAGAATATTTAGAAAATAAGAGTCATGGAGAACCAGATAGAAAGCTATGGGGGTAGCACAAAAGTTGAGCAGAGAGGTGAGTATTATTACTGCTTTTTTAACCTTTCAATTGGCTTTCTATGGTTCAGCGCAGCGGTGGCTGCAGCTGACCCCATTTCTTGCCTAATATTCAAGAAGCAAATTACAAAAATTATTCATTTTGGAGAACATGAGATTTGTAAGTTTGAGAATTCAATTCCGCTCCAATAAATTTGCTCATTTGTTACGGGAAGGTCCCGGACAATAGCAGATTCCCTTCAAACTTTTGAAAGTTGAAATCTCCAGGTCTCAGCGTTGTGGTTTTATCAAATAATTACTGAAGCAATGAAGATAACAATTGTGAGCCGTATTATTAAGGTTATGTATCTCTGATGTTTGAACAACTCCTGATGTGTCTTACAGTATTTATTTCTGTGTTTGTTTTAAGTGACCTGGATCAAACATACTCACATCTTGCTGCTCATTAATACTTAATGCTTTCTTATCTCACGTTTATCTTAAATGAAATGAGTTAATGTTTGCTTATGTTTCTATTTAGAGCCAATAACAATGTTTCCTTTGTAATATATCTGCTCACAGAGGACATGTCATGAAGGGACAGTATTCTCTAGAGCCAAAGATTAATTCAGATCCAAGCTTCAGAGAGAATGCTGCCAAGTTTAGTGATTAAAGTGCTGGCTTTGAATTATTATTCTGTGTACTATCCACCAGGGACAGATCTGCTTTACTCCTAAACTTATTTGAGTTTGGTGTTAATGACTTTGTAATGTTTCTTTGTTAATTTTTAAGGTTCTAACAATCATAATGCTTTTTATCAGACTTTTGACTTGGAGCATTTCAATTTACAGAAGTCTGATCCTATGATATATTTGCACATAAACGTCATATATCAGTGATATATTATATTCAGTAGACAGTTTACACCTCAGTTCAATTGAACTATTGCATTGCAGAGAGTGATTACTAGAAATATATCTGTTTATTTTGCACTATGGGAGGATAAAGCAACATGCTAGTAGTTGGAATATCCCCTTCATGCCATGGCAATTTTTCTATTCCTTGTTTTTGTTTTTTCCTCTCCTTGCTCCAAGAGCCATCACTTTTTTATTTCTCCATCAATACAGCAGTATATATTTGGCTGGAGCACTCCTCCCCATCAGCCTTAGACACTTTTACATTTTCTTACCCACCCAATCATTGGAGGTTTTTTTTTAACCCAGAAAGAGGCATTAGATAGAGACTCAGTCTTGTCTCTGGCTGCTAGGCTCTCATTAGACTGCCCTTTTTTTATGCCCTATGTGACTCAATTTTCAATTAAATTTCCTGAGCAGTAATTCATGCCGGTATTTCTATATTCAATATTTTTATATAAAGAGGGAGACAAAAAGTGCAAAGAGATTTTATCTCAGATTTTATCTGAGATAAAATTGAACCCAGGAAAAGATCCAAAATGCCTCACCTTTGGTGATTGTGAACAGTCACCTCCACTTAGTCAGCATGTCAGAATATACAACACAGCTGCCGCAGTAACCCAGAAATAGAATTCAAATAACATGTGAAGAAATGGGGTGAAAACACTGCGCTGTCAGGAAATAACACAGGTCCATAAATGATACAGGAATGTGATCTTTAATGTCAATGCATTTCAGAGAAAATTCACTATGTCTTTAGGGAAAAAAATCACTCTACTACTAGACTGTATCTACTAGTCCCCTTATGGGACTTGAATCTGTGATTGTCTTATCCCTAGTGCTATACAGAGAAGTGCATCACTCTGTACAGTAGAAATTCTAACCTCCTGTGAATGTCAGTGCACAGCCGCCATTCACAGAAGAATCATAATGACAGACACAGGGATCATCATCTGATCCCTGGCTGTTAAGGCAACCTATTAGCACCTTACATCATAGGTGCACCGAAGGGAGAGGGAATGATGTGCCCCCCTGGTCGTACATGTTTATTCCTGCTGTGAAAGATTGACTGTGTGTTGTAACTGGTCAACAGCTGCTGACTGATCTTCAATCCACACACAACTGTTAGAGACACACGTCCACTGACTAAATCATCTGTCATGTGCAGGACACGATGTTGGTTCAGTGTGTGAACTTGCGTCAAAGGCAGGGACATGACATATGATGTAAATATATGGCATATGTTGTAAAGGGGTTAACAATTGCTGTAAAGTAGAATAATTAAAGTTAGCATTAATGATTTATTCTATATTATTCCTGTATATAATAACAATAGTAATAATAGTAACTGAGATAACAGAAATTCCACAAAACTCACTTATCATAGGAGAAGGCTGGTTGTACATACTGAGAAGTCTGTGGTTGACATTATATTATTAATTCATCTTCTTCATATACTACAAACAATTGATTTTCAGGCCACAAAACAGACCATTACTGTTGTTAAGGGTAACACAAAGTAGGTTTAATTAATTCTGATCAATATAAATCAATATAAATATTAGCTTATTACTATTATTAGAATTATTATAATCCATAAATAACAGTTATGCACAGCAAAAAGGATCACTTTGCTGGATTTTGTATTAAATCACTAGTTGAACATTTCCAAAGTGTCTAGGACTGTGTGATATATCAGAGAATGATGTGTGCAGAACCCAGTAGGGTGGCCTTTTGCAGCTGACAGATTGTGATTTTGTTAGGTCCACTTGTTTTCAAGTGCTGCTTCAGTCCTTACACACTTACTTATCTCTTGTACCTTGCTCCAATAGCTTCCTCACAGGATATGATGTCCCTACAGCTCCCCACAAACAGTATTATCACTAAATGTCTCCCAAGCAGCATGGTGTCCAAAGTGCAGCTAACTCAATGGATATCTCCACAGCTCCCCCAAAGCAGTATGATAGACCTTGCTGCACACCAAACAGTGGGAAGTCCCCACAACCTTCACTTTCAACCTAGAATGATGGCACTCACATCCCCTCATACATATTATGATTCCTTCACTGCTCCTACGCACAGTATGATGCCCTTACATGTGCTATCCACATGTGAACGATAATAAAAAAAGTGATCTTGCTCTTGCCATCCCAGCATGATGCTTGAGTCGCTACTGTGTCTTAGATGCAATTTAGCGACATCATTGAGTCTCAGTCACATTGGCTGAATGTTGGACAAAAGAAAAACAAAAAGAAAAGAGAGGTCTACTTGTGTGTAGGCTTTTGGGTTTAAATTAAAAAAAGGATTAAGTATATTTACTCGCCTGATGGAGTTGTACAGTCAGGCACAATTCTATGAATTAGTGTGCAGGGAGTGGGCTTTGCCAGGGAAGCCGATATTCAGAGGTATGGTGAATTAGGATCCATACCCAGCATCCGTTGAAACGTGAAAGGTAAGAATCTTTCTGGACGGTGAGGCAGTAAGCTTCAAGAACACCCTGCCTGTGAATGCCTTGGTATTGCTACTATTCTTATTAAACCGAATATTGGAAGAATGCTCCACTATTCTTTTTATTGGTATCTGCATCTTTAGGATTGAAATAGCGATGCAAAATGATGAGATTGCAGTGCCAATTGGAACCGAGCTTCTCCAATTCCTAGCTCTATCTTACTCTTTGGATGTCCTGGTCGCTGGGCCAGAAAAGAGCTGCCTAAGAGCCAGATGTAACCCACTAAATCAGGGGTGGTGAACTCGTAGCCTCGAGGGCTGCCAACAGTGCAGGTTTTCAGGATTTCCTTAGTATATCACAGATAATTGAGTATTTCAAATTATTTTAATATATTAGTATTTCACAGGTAATTGAATCACCTTCACTGGTGATGATTCCAACCCATGTCCCAATGTTAAGAAAATTAAAAAAAACCTGAACTGTTAAGCTGCCCTCGAGGCCTGGAGTTCCCCACACCTGCACTAGATAGAGTTTGCCCAGGTCTACCATAGACGATTCTGGCAACAAAGAAAAAATGTCAACTATGTTCAAAAAGAGATTCACGAAAGGTGGGCAGTGCCAAGCACTTTCTACAGCTTGATCATTGCATCATTCAAAACCATTGAATCATAAATAGAAAGACTGAAATGATGTGGAATAAGTTCTAGACAATATTACCTTTGCTTGAAGCAGTGGAACTTATCCCGGGTGGATGCCTGACCCTGGCAGCCCTTAGTTGCCTGGTGAGGAGTGGGGGGGGGGGCCTTTCACACACTCACCGCGCTCTGCTCCCGCTGTGTCTTTACAGCAGCTGCGGCCGCAAACCGAGGCCAGCCGGCCCATTTCATTAAAGGGGCAAAACCACCAGCCTGGGGGGCACTTTCCCCCCTGCCACCTGGGCCAGTCCACCCCTTGTTTGAAGGTCAATATTATATGTATCTTCAAGATAAAAAAGATAAGGTAAAACCAACATACTTTTCACCACTTCATGCTCATTAATTACAAATCCTATATTATCAGTATGATGAGGTATTTCAAAGTATGTAATACATTGATATTCCATAGTTTTCTCAGTGAAGTTTCCTGGTTCATTGGCTCTCGGAGTTATGTCGCATAAAAAAATATAAGAAATCACAAACTTTGTCTGACATAGTCCATGATTTAGATTTTGTCATACATCTTTAACTGTGCAGAATGACTTTATCAATACATATAATGATAAACACATCAAATAAGTAATCAAATTTCAATTTATTTTTATTATTTATTTCAATAGAAAAAATATGAGGGAAATAAATACAACCCCTCCCCATGTATGTACTTCTCTTGACAAGAGCTGTCTGCAGTTGAAAGCGTAGACGATATGTAGAGATAAGAAATATAGCTGCTTCAACCAAAACCTCAAGCTTTATTAAAAAAAAATGAAAGAGAGAAAATATATATATTTTTCTACTGTAACATAAAAGTAACAGGGAAGATAAAGGTGGGATCGGAATTTACAAGTTCCTCAGAGCTCTATGGAAGGATGAAGTCAGTTTAGAGCTTCTGAGAGATTTATTATGTCAAATTCTGTAGCTATATCCACAAGGATTAAAGTACAAGGGTAAACAGTGTCAAAGATATGAGAAGTATTAAGAGTGGTATATTAACACTCTCAAATAAAATCAAGTATTTTCTTTAAAGAAAAAAATACAGTAAATATACTGTCCCAAAGAATTGATAGGTTCATTAATAGAAATATTAAGTGTTTTTAAAAGAAAATCAACTTGACACCTTTTTTTAAAAAAAAAGTATTGGAATAATTTGATGTTTGTACAGAGATTAGTTATAGTAGATGGAAGATTAAAGCTAGATGGCGAAGGTTGAGAATAGGAATGGAATTTAAGTTGTTTTTGTGGCAAAAAATCTGTCATAATGAAAGGAATATTGCTAATTGTTACTTGGGTATGTTAATAACAATAAAAATAAATAAAAATAAATACGAAGATAGTTGGATAGGCCAAATGCATGATTCATTCTGATGGTGGGTTTACACGCTAGGATATCGTAAACGATATCCTTGGAACGATCACTTGACCGTGATCGTTCCAACATCGTTAGTGCGCTGTCACACACAAGGATATTGTTTACGATATTCTATGCGGCAGCGCAACTGTTAAATAGGAGAGGAAGGAGTGAGCAATGTAATAAAGCGGCAGGAATAGGAGCTTTTTGATCGACATCGGTCAAACAGCTGTCACACTGAACGATGCTGCTTCCTGAAGCAGCGTTAATTGGATGAAGAACGATAGATTTGACGTCAGGATCTCAAATCTAGGATGAACGATCCAACGATCTTTTCATCCTATATCATTCATTTACACGCAACGACGCCTGAACGATATCTTTTCAACAATCACAAATCTGTGACATTTCAAGGATATCGTTCAGCATATCCTAACGTGTAAACCCACCATAAGAATGATGGGACATAGCCTATCACCTGTAGAGAGATTTTCCCACGTACTCACTAGATAAACATTTAAAGTGAACTTGTCACCAGATTTTTCCCATATAAGCTGCCACCACCACCAGTAAACCCTTTAGATAGATGTCTAGAATGCTGCATATAATTCCTCAAGCCAATATGTATAGCAGAAAAAAATAACTTTTACTATATGCACCTACTATGGGGCAGTCCAGTCAGAGGGCCTCACTGATCTTGATCTGATGTCTCCTCTCTTTTTGCTTCATCATCCACACTGTGACCTCCATTGTTCTCCTGCGCACCTCTCTCTGTCCTGCTGAGGACAGAGCAAAGTACTATAATGTGCAAGTTCAGGGAAAGGATGCCTGCGCATGCGTTCTACAAGACTTTGCAAATCCTTCAGCATGGCAGAGAGAAGTGCACATGTACAGGAGTGTAATGGAAGAGACTGTATGTTGATAATGTGCCATCCACCTGAAGCAGAGAATTAGAATGGCAATCAAAATCAGAAAGGAGGCACCGAATCAAGATAAGTGATACCCATGGGACCCGACTACCCAATAGGTAAGTATAATAATTCCTTACTCTGTGTAGGTATAGTTGCTTGACAATAGCCTCTAGAAGGGGGGTATCTAAGAAGACAAATAACCAGCACAGATCTAAGTGCAGGAGTTAATTTGATTCTTTCAGTAGGTGGTTTAGAGCCTTGAAATTGCTCACCTTTTTGGTGTCTTTGCTGAGTCACTTAGATAGTAAAAAAAACCTCCTTAGGTTTGCAACTAGCCTTTCCAGGTAGATCAGGTTTTCTATCTGAGGAATCCTGATATTTTAACAAATAAAGAAACATATGATGATAAACACCTGGTCTCCCAAGGAAGCGCTGATCTATTAGTCGGGTAAATTCTAAACCTTCAATTCCTTACTTTGTGTTACACAGATTGGCCTGGGCCCTTATAGACAGTGTTCTAGAATGCTATATGTAAGGTCTTACTGGCAGTGACCGCAGTTTATATAGGAAAAACCTAGTAACAAGTACCCTTTAAATGAATGGGGCTATACTGTAGGTTCTTGCACACTGGGAAAATTGCAATTGCAAGAGTGAATGTTTTGGTGGCACAACATTTAAACACCACATAGCAGGAAGTGACAGCATATCCTAGCAATTTGCATCAGCATAGGTGGTGTGTAGGGATGGGCGACCATCTCTTATTTCCCCATGTTCGGGATCGGGGCCGCCATGTTACAGCAATAAAAGTGTTGCTAATCCTCCAGATTATATTTCTCGGGTCCACGTTATACGGTGCAGCTGTGCGGCAGTGCAGTGTCACTTCAGGGTTGCTGGGGAATGAATGATGTGACCGGCTCCAACAGCCAATCACAACTAGGCAAATGATAAGGGGCGGCCCGGAAGTGATACAGCACGCGCCACACCAAGAAGCCTGAACGCGGACCCGGTAAGTATAACAGCGGGATTAACACTTAAATTGCTTTAACAGGCCATCCCAAACACAGGGAAGTAAGAGATGTTTGCCCATCCCTAATGGTGTGAAAACATGAGTGATTTATGTGGTTGTTTTTTTTTTTATCTGTACTACCTTTATATAGAATAAAATCATCTCAGCTTGTTCATTAAAACAATAACTCAGCCACATATACCAAAGATGGAATTGTAAGAGGGGGAAAATATTTAGAATACAATTGCGTCTCAGCTAAAATGAGTATTCTTTAACCCCTTCCCGACCTATGACATAGGAGGACGTCATGGGCCGGTAAGGGGTGTTTGATGTAAGCTCTGGCGCGGAGCTCACATCAAAGCCCCGACATCTCAGCTGCTGAGATGTCAGGGTGACAGCACTGATCGGATCCAGGATCCGATCGGTGCTGTTAACCCCTTAGATCCTGCTGTCAATCACTGACAGCGGGATCCAAGGCAGCCGCAGCGGGGAACGCTGCGTTCCCCACCTGCATTGGAGAACCCATGATAATATCGCAGGATCTCCGGCAGTCATTTGACAGCCCGGGGTCTTGGCTAGACCGCGGATGCTGTCAGAGAGCACTTCCGGGTTATGGTTGGCAGGCGCTGCCAACCACAACATGTCTGCGATTCTGCGACATACTGACGAGCTGCAGCTCATCGGTATCTCCCAGAAGCGATCAGACAGTGCAGCAAGGTGCCTCTTAAAGGGGCAGTGTAAAAATAAGAATGAATAAAAAAAGAAAGTTTTTAAAAACCTGTAAAAAAAACCCATAAAAGTTTAAATCACCCCCTTTTCTTCCATTCACAATAAAAGAATTAAAAATTTTTTAAAAATACACGTTTGGTATCGCCGCATTCAGAATCGCCTGATCTATCAACATATGAAATCAATTAATGAGAGCCCTAAACTGCGTAACGGAAAATGCCAAAATGACAAAATTATGTTTTTTTAGTCGCCGCAACATTGCTATAAAATGCAAAAACAGGCGATCAAAACAGCCCATCCACCCAAAAAGGGTATCATTACAAAGGTCAGTTCCAGATGCAAAAACTAAGCCATCACACAGCTCCAGAATCTGAAAAATGAGGACGCTAAGGGTTGCAAAATATGGCGCAAAACGTGTGTGTTTTATTTTTTTCAAACTTCTGAATTTTTTTTCACCACTTAGATACCAGTAAAAGTATACATGTTTGGTATCTACAAACTTGTACCAACCTGAGGCATCACACCATCAAGTCAGTTTTACCATATAGTGAACATTGCAGCTAAAAAACACAAAAAACAAACGTGTGATTGCACTTTTTTTGCAATTTCACTGCACTTGGAATTTTTTTGCAATTTCCTTGTACACTATATGGTAAAATAAATGATTGTATCTGAAAGTACAACTCGTCGTGCAAAAAGACAAAGCCATCATATGTCTATATTGACAGAAAAATAAAAAAGTTATGGCTCTTGGAAGCAGGGGAGCAAAAAAACGAAAATGAAAAATGAAAAATTCCCGGGTGATGAAGGGGTTAAGCTCTGTTACAAAATAATGGCGAAAGATAAACATCTCAATAATGATTTTTGCTCATCCTCCTATACAGGCTCAGGATATAGTTTATTGTATAGCAAGCGCACAATTTTTTTTTTTTTAAGTGTTTTTAATTTACCCTTTAAACTTTTTTAATCATCTTTTTTATCAACAGGAACTTTATAAAGTTATTTGTGTCCCAAATCAATAGACAATGAGCGAGGGTGGGGTCATTTATCTTGGCCTTATGGTTGATGTAGAAGCAAGATATATGCAAATAAATATGTCATGTCATAGGGTTCAAGGAATGTTTTGATTTATATCCATGTAGTGGTTTTAATATAGATCCGAGTAATTAAATTAGAAAGTCAATCAATTACCAGAAAAGTAGAGATAACAATTCTACTTCAGTAAGCAGAAGATGTGCTTTGAATCAAATATAGTAGCAGAAATTCTCATGAACTCTTAGTGTATCAGAATTACTTTAGGTATTTCTTAATATTTGGTAATATTTGGTATTTGTTAACCGAAAAATATATTTTTAATTGCTCTATTACTTTTTGAAAATTAATAGAGCTTTATTGTCATACTTTTATTCCTACATTTTATTGCATCTACAAGGCTACTTTTATAAAAGCTATAATAAACGCCTTCACATAAAGGACATACATGCACCTCCTACATTTCATGTGGTTGTATGAAGGTAGATCAGAAACTGAGCCCACTGCAAACCTTGGACGTACAGACTGGTATATAAAGCCAGAACCTTCCTTTCATAGCAGTGATTGTAGTTAGCTCAGATTCCTGGTATTTTAATTAATAGAATAGATTAAAAATGTTTTTATTAACTTTTACTGGCATCAAATTGGTCTTTATAAATGATAGTAGACACTGGAGCTAACATCTAGAGGGTCTAAGGCAACATGCCCCTCTTAATGATATGCTGCTAGTAGGCCTAGGGTGTTTCCCGTGCTGAGTCACACCCTGTATACCGAGTTGGTTTAATTGGAATATTAATACCCAATAGGATTTTGCACTGAGCCTTACTCATTTTCCAATCAACTTGGTCTTCCAGAAGTCTTCTACTATAGTTACCCATTAGGTACAATAATAGAAAGGTAGCCTCACCATGTCCTATATTATGTCTCATGAATATGCAAATAGAGTCTGTGGAGCCTCAGTTAGGAGTCTCAAACACAGCACTAGCCAGATATCCCTCCAGGGAAGGACCCAGGTGGTTATGGTGTTCACCGCAAGGAGCCACCCCTTGGCTGGGTCCTTCCCTGGAGGGATATCTGGCTAGTCCTGTGTTTGAGACCCCTAACTGAGGCTCCACAGACTCTATTTGCATATTCATAATTCCCAGGAGGCAATGTGCCTAGGAATTCACTGTGTTGAGCGCTTTAGCCAGCTGCCCGCAATGTTTTCTTGGACTGGTCTCCCTGAGATCAATGAATGCTTTGCTATATTATGGCTCAGTCCGTCCTTTAGTACTGTGGGTCTCCAGCCAGTATTGCAGCTTCACATAGGAAAAGGGAGTTGGTAAGTCCGAGAATAAGTCAAAATCCTCCTTTATTTTACATCATTTTAAAAGATGATACAGGTTGGGATACATCTCAATGCATTTCTGGCGACAAGCTTGTCCCCAGAAACACGTTGAGATGTATTCCAAACCTGTATGACCTTTTAAAATTATCTAAAATAAATTGAGAATTACCTATAGTTACCCATTGACACCCTGAGATTGATTCTCACCTCACGTCACTTGCTGAGAAGTGTGTACGTGACAATCAATAAAAAAAATTGCGTACACATTTCCAAATTAATATAAAAATTCTAACCAGATACTGTAAAATTCAGATGATAACTGTGCATTTCCTATCGCTCATTTTCACTTATGAAAAGCAAGCTCAATCTTCTCTAGATCTTAAGAATTTTTTCTGATGAGCCTTTCATATATGAATTAGTGAATGGATTTCTTAAAATATGATTATACCAAAAGATGACTCTTTTTTACACTGAAAAAATAAATCGTAAATTTTAAATGATAATTAAAAGTTTTTCCTTTATTGACAATTTTGTGATGAACATATCTGGTCTGTACCATTGCCATTAATCTTTTCTATTAATATATGTGACAACATGTGTCATAACACATTATCACCAACCGCATATCATTACTCGTGCCATTTAGTACAGTATATTTATAGCCATACCCTACATATGGATAGTGGCCTCTGATTAGTTTTATGGAGTGTATTAAGTGAATTTTTAGAAGTTTATTTTTCATAAAAAATTTTCAGGCTTCACACATATAGTTATGAAGAATTATGCAGATTAGGTACAATCATACAGGTCACATAGCTTTTATTTTTTTATTTATTTATTTATAGTAGTGGTATATCCTTATTACTTACAATGTTTACTATCTCTCCGGCAGAACCTCTTTCGAATAATAAAAAGGTCATTCCTGTTTACCATTAGTTGACATTCAATATAGACATTTATGGCACCCTGTCATTACAGGTAGCCACAGAACCACCTAAAGCTTGGAAGTATTTCCACAGTAGGTACCCTTACACATACAACACCTTCCACCCCAGGCTTGTAAGGGGAGCTCCACTTGCTGTCCTTAAGCAAGATCCTCTATAAATACCAGTGCTGGGGGGAGGAGTCAGTTAGTCTGTGAATTACGGAGCTGTACTGTGAAGACGTCCTGGTGTGTCGGAGCCACGCTAGGCCCAAGCCAGTAGACCAGTCTAGCCAGTGTGAGGGCCTAAGAATGAGGTAAAAGGCAAGGCGTGAGAAAGACAGAGTAAAGGAGCAGAGTGGGGACAGAGGAGCCACTCTGGTTCACCCCAGGAAGCAGCTCAGACACCAGTGTCCGAGTCTGAAGGAGAGCATCAAGCCCAGCAGAAAACACCGGTTCACCGAGGAGACTACAGTCTCCCGGACACCTTTAATGCAACCAACAGGGGAGCCAGGGACCGCAGGAGAAGTTATAGCGGTAGCCCACACAAAAATTCTCGACACTACAACACGGGTAAGAGAGAGAGGGACACAGAGGAGGTCAGGCCTAGTTCTACACAGGTCAGGGGACTTCACCGATGGAAATGAGACAAGGAGGCCTTATCCAACACTCACTGTGAAAATCCAGAAGTGCCTTCCCTACCACCTGGAGTGTACCCTGTACAGTGCCTGCCGTAACACCAGTAAAGGTACAGAATCGATTCACAGTGAGTGTGTCAGTTTGTCCATCCCTGAACCTGTCTGGCCTAGAGACTGTAGCAGCGGACCAGCGGTCTAACCACCTCCCTGTGCAAATCCTCGTCACCTCATCACTGCCCTGCGAATCCCACTCCACCTGCACAGAGCGTTGTCAACTGGCTGCAATACCACCATCTCCAGCGGTCTGAAAGCAGCGCTGGTGAGATCACCAGAAACTGCAGGTGGCGTCACGAGACTTTATCATTTTCATTTCATTATTTTTCCCTTGTAACAAGTGACCCCAGGGTATGGGCCCGAACATCAGCCACCGAGAATTCCCCCTAGTACTAACCCCCGAGGACTGAGTTCCCAAAGACCCCTTGGTGGGTCACATTCCATTGTTTAATGCTGGTCTGCAAATCTGAGGTCTGCATATTACTGTTTTGCTGAAGTTGGGGCAGATAACTATTTTGGGTCTATTTGCACTGTGGTTTCCAATTGCTACAATGCCATTTGTTCCAGTAATTAATTAAGCAGGAGCCCTTGCCTCTCAAAGGCAGAATAAAAGGAGGTTCTGGAGCTGAATGCTCCTGCTAAAGATAAAGAGAACAACTTTTTAAAGGAAATGTGTCAGCTGGATCAGACCTGCTATAGGTCATTGAAATATAATCTTAATTTATGTCAAAATGTATTCACAAGACTTGACAAATTTAGAAAATCTAATCACCAAATCTTCTGCTCTTTTATACAATGCAGTAGATTACATCATCCAAAAAAGGCTTGCATGACCTCGGGTGTGACCTTCTCAATAATATCTTGCTGCTACCACAACACATAGTATAGCACATCATATAATATATAACCTATTAGCCTTTCACAGCCAGTATAAAAACCAAGGCAGGGAATGTAGCAGCCCTTTTGCCGTCAATCTATTTATTAAGTGGAATTCAAAGCCCAGAACAAAGTCTAAAAAATCCAAGAAAACTATATTTACATCACTTATGTTTATGGTAGGCGAGACTTGCAAATGCTAAACATGAAACAGGTTTTTGTCTTAATATGCCCTGCTTCTTTCCCTATGCCATTTTTATCTGTTGGATGTAAAAATTTCCTTGGATTTTATTGACCTGTGTGCCATCAACTTTCTCCTGGACTTTGTATTTCTCATATACTTTACCTGGATGAGCACCATGAAGCCTGAAGCTATGGTCGAGAATCGAGGATCCAAGAGATTGGATTTTGTCTGCTGAAGATTATGTGAATTGTGCCAATTGTTTTCCTCTTTTTTGCATTTATTAAGAGGATACAACAGGTCCCATCTTAATAATACAAATCAGGAGAAAAAGACACAAAACATTTTGTTTATACTGTCAAATATTGTGTGTGACAAAACAGCAGCGAAGAACGGTTATCATCCGGTTACCCCTCGCTCTACATTTTGAGGTAACTTTGTTACTACTACAATTGTGTCTACTTTACAGATCTAAAGATTGGTTGGACACAATCTTAAGCCCCCATCACACATAACGAGAGCGTTATCGAGATCGGTGTAACGTCACAAGTTTTGTGATCTAACAGCGATCTCGCTAACGATCTCCTTATGTGTAACACTTAGCAGCGATCAGGGCCCTGCTGTGAGATCGCTGATCGTTACAAAGTGCTTTGGGTCATTTTTTGATCGTTGCGCTCCCACTGGTCAGCATGCATCATTGAGTGTGATAGCGAGAGACCAATGATTAGCAACCTCACAGGCTGGTAACCATGGTAAACACTGGGTATCTAGGCTGTGTGCTCTGCCTAGATACCCGGTGTTTATCATGGTTACAAGTGCTAAGCAGGGAGGACGCTGGTAACTATGATAAAGAGCGGGTATCTAGGCAGAGTGCACTGCCTAGATACCCGATGTTTATCATAGTTACCAGCGTCCTCCCTGCTTTGCGCAGCCTGTAAGCAGGGAGGACGCTGGTAACTCTGATAAACACAGTGTATCTAGGCAGCGCTGCGCTGCCTAGATACCCGCTGTTTATCATAGTTACCAGTGTCCTTCCGCTTCCAGCAGTGTGGAGGTGGCTCCCTGGTCCCTGATCGCTGAGGAGATCTGCCTGTTTGACAGCTCCCCAGTGACCAGGTAACGACGCACCAACGATCCCTACAGGATCGTTTATCATTGTCGGGATCGCTGTTGTGTGTGACGGGAGCTTTAGATGTCAGAGAGTTGGGTTTTTTCAGTGTAATTGGTGTAGCTACAATTTGGGACACATTTTTTCAGGGTAATTGGTGTGCCTACAACTTGTGGCACTTATTTGGTCTCAAATCTCACAAAAAAGCTAACAAATTCAAATGCCAAGAGATTCAACCTAATTATAATGTCTTGCATTGTACTCCACTCTTTATAATATAACTATAGCATCTTTTCATATTCTATATGCTTAATTGTCAGGAGCATACATTTTCATTGTATTTTGCCTTTAGCTCTTAATAAAAATGCCAGAGGCAAGAAGTCTAATTATTAGTCACGGCCTTCATTTGGTAAACACATACAGTACCATATGTAATATGCTTTAATCTTATAAAGAACATTGTGATTGTCTGTACTAAGTTTCAAATATGAAGCAGAGCTAATGTTAGCAAATGAGTCCATGTGATACTGTATATTTTAAATTTATCACAGTCAACCAGTATAGTGTGAGAATAATGTCAAGCTGTGCTCTGCTAAACCTCCACTAAACACCATAATGATCAGTCGGAAAGCTGTCAAGTGTTAGCCTGAAGATTTTCATTTTAATGAAGTTTGCGTGGAAATATGTTTATTCTGCTTTTGTGCAGAAATAAGATATTTAATCATTTTTTGTTGAACATAAAGCTCACATCAAATTCTGTTTTGTTTTAAGCTAAATTTAGTTGATTGCCCATTTTGAGATACGCTCAAATCTTCTCAGGACTCCTACATGCTTTTATTAGCATTAAAAAAGAAGAACAAGTTATGTTACATTTTGCCCTGTGAGTCACTTCTTTACTGTTAAATATGCATATATTCCGTTCCTGAGCATCCATTTTCATTTCCTGTTAGATGATTTTTACACACAACTTTTCAAGGCTTGGAGCAGGCATCTTAGTTCCAATGAAGGAAAATGTAGTGCTTCATCAAGACATTATGGACAATTGCATGATTCCTTGTCGGAACAATTTGAGCAAGACTACTTTCTATTCCAACATGATTTTGCCACATTGCATAAAGCAAGGTCCACAAAGGATAAGGAATAGTTATGACCAAGTAGTAAGATATTCGAGTTCGGATAACTCTAACCGAATACTCTGAACGAGTAACAAATTCACTGCAACTCAATTGGGAACTCAATGTGATCTGAAGACTTAAACAGTTGAAAGTATTCAGTTACAGCTATCTGTACCCTAATACCTTACTACTAGCTCATCACTAATGGGTAAGTGTAGGGTGGAATAACTTTACCGGTCACAAAGAGACTTGACCTCAAACTCATTGAGAAACTAAAGCAGCAGTTGTTAGCCAGATCCTTGCATCCAACGTGAGTTTTTGACCTAATAATTGCACCTCTAGATAAATGGGCAAAAATTCTCACATAGTCCAAAAAGTAGTAGAAAGCTTTTCCAGAAGACTATAACTGTTTAGGTGGCAAAGGAGGGATACGCTGCATTTTACTACTTATTTAAAATAGAGAGTCATAAAACCTCCTCTGGTTATAGGGGTGTTCCAATATTTTTGTACGTAGAGTGCAACTAATCTCTACGTTAAGCCGTTCCAACTGTTGTTACAGTGATAGAATATTAGAAGTCCCAGCATGTCATCAATAAATCAATGTAGACTCCTGACCAGACCTCTAAGTTAATTAGATCTGAGACCAGACCCCCTAAAAATCAGACTACCGTGCAGAATTAAAAGTAATTCAGACGCCAAATAAGACTTTAAAGGGGTTGTTCAACCTTAGTATAAAAATCTGCAGTCACTGTAATTGACTGAAGACCCATGAATAGTGGCAGCAGTCGGTATGCATGCCATTATAATTCACTGCTATTGCCTACATAAGAAGACAGTAACGTGACTACATGTACACGCTTTGATATAGCTTGGGTAATCTCATCCGCTTCTTTCAATACACTTCTATTGAGAAAAGCCAAAGGTGCCTAGTCGGCATATGACTGCAAATATGTAAATTATACATGCAATTTAATCATAGACAGTCATGTTACTGCCTGCTTGTATATGGTTACATGGTCATCTGCTCAAACCTGTGTTGCCAGGCAATAGTGATGGTGTGAGCACCCTCGTACTGTCACAATTCAGCAGTCTGCAGTCACTCAGAATGACTGCAGACTTTTTCCCCAAGCCTGGAAAACACCTGTGATATTATTGAGGCTCCATTAGGGTATTGCCTGTAGCACAGCACACATCAAAAATAAAGTTAGTAACAAAATAACAAAGGGTTATAACAAACTACCAAACTAAGAGATAAACATAAAAATCCCTTATAAATATATTTATTAATATTACATTAAAATAGCAAGTTGACTAAAGTTACTTTATGACTACTATGGATCATATGAAAATAGTGCTTTATTCTATGTGTTTCAGAGAGTATCCTTGCTCCTATCTCAGGAATACAATCAGGTAATTTTTGTATTCCTGAGGAAAGAGCGAGGATACTCTATGAAACACATAGAATAAATCACTATTTTCATCCGATCCATCGTGGTACACTTCATTTTACAGTTTGCACCGATCGAAAAAACACTGTCCATTTGGATATATTACTTATCAACACCGCGGTTTATATGGAGTGTGGATCCTGCAGTAGCTGCATTATACATATATACTGCTTGTGCGTGTCACAACCAGCACAGGTGAGCAGTGACATTTAACACTTTGGATATATGCTTTAAAGGGTAAGACTCTATTGCGCTTTTGTTTCCCTACTTTTTTAGCTATTTTTGACTACTGACATATTATATTACTCATCATAATATTTTAAATAGAGGTGGATAGGCCTCTTATGACTTTGGATGGCTTTGTATGATTTTCACACCACTATGTGTTAATCCTTCCCTAACACAGGCTAATTGCAGTTTTGTAGTCAAGTATAGGAATGAGAAGGGAGAGCCATCAGTTAGCGGAGGTGCCATTATGTACTAGGGTGATGACCTCTGCTTGTAGGCAGAGATACTATCGTGTGTTGACCCACATCCTTTCTCCCTTCCTTAAAACCAATTATTTTCTTATTTATTGTTAATCTACATGGGTGGTTCATTATTGCTATTTTAATGTACTTAGTATTAATAAATATGTATTTTTAAAATGTTGTTTGTGTTTATCACTTTGTATGTATGATAGCATAGCACACCCTGCATGCTTATTACCAATACCCTGATTTCAAGGCCATGAAAGATCTGATGTGACATGAGTGCCAATGTGAACATTATGAGGGAAATAGTGCTCTACACTAAAATCACACTTAGGCTAGGATTAGATTAACGTTTTTAGCCACGCCCCGGGGGGTCATGCTAAAAACATAGGTTTTGATAGCCCTGACGCCTTGTTACTGCCATGGTAAAGCGCCATCAGTTCTGCCAATGCCCTCTAACATGGCTCCAATGCCGGCATCAGAATGAAATCTCGCGTTATTTCCTAAAGCAATCAAAGAGATTTTCAGAAGCGTCTTTTCTCGCATTAGCAAATACCGCGAGATTTCACTAAGGTGTCGGCGTAGGAGCCGCGTTAAGATCTCCATAGGTAAGTGTTGATTAGAAACCAAAGAAACAACCTAGATATTACATACAGCAACATTCCTATTGTAATTACTGTAACCACTAAGGGTATACAGGGATTAATATGGGCAATCGCTACTTAGCTACACAAACAAAACAAAACGACATTTCAGCCCGATTCACGAGAGTGCAAAAATTTATTAGTGAATATAATGGATCACAGAGGGAACACATACAGTCATATGAAAAAGTTTGGGCACCCCTCTTAACCTTACTCTTTTTTTTTGTCTTTAAAAATTGTTTTTTTTGCAACAGCTATTTCAGTGTGATATATGTAATAACTGATGGACACAGTAATATGTCAGGATTGAAATGAGGTTTATTGTAGTAACCGAAAATGTGAAATATGCATCATTTCAAAAATTGACAGGTGCAAAAGTATGGGCACCTCAACAGAAAAGTGACATTAATATTTAGTAGATCCACCTTTTGCAAAAATAACAGCCTCTAGTCGCTTCCTGTAGCTGTTAATGAGTTCCTGGATCCTGGATGAAGGTATTTTTGACCATTCCTCTTTACAAAACAATTCCAGTTCAGTTAAGTTTGATGGTCGCTGAGCATGGACAGCCCGCTTCAAAACATCTCCACAGATGTTCAATGATATTCAGGTCTGGAGACTGGGATGGCCATTCCAGAACATTGTAATTGTTCCTCTGCATGAATGCCTGAGTAGATTTGGAGCGGTGTTTTGGATCATTGTCTTGCTGAAAGATCCATCCCCGGCTTAACTTCAACTTTGACACTGATTCTTGAACATTATTCTCAAGAATCTGCTGATACTGAGTGAAATCCATACGACCCTCAACTTTAACAAGATTCCCGGTGCTGTCATTGGCCACACAGCCCCAAAGCATGATGGACCCTCCCCCAAATTTGACAGCGGGTAGCAAGTGTTTTTTTTTTAATGCTGTGTTTTTGTGGCGCCATGCATAATCACGTCATATCCGGCTATACCGACATCAGTACACCCAATGGGTGTACTGCTGACTTCGTGATGCGCATTGCGCATGCGTGAGGTCCTCAATACACTCAAATAGGTGTACTGACATCTGTATAGCCGGATATGACGCGATTAGCGTCATAACAGCTATACCACCTATCTACAATGATGAGGAGGCTCTGTATTGTTTTGCACACCCATAGGGGCGTGCATAATTACATTGCAGGCAGCGAGGAGAAGCCACAAGGAACGTCTTGTGTGACTTTTTAAGCTCAGAGAAGCCACAGTGCTGCAGGTAAAAAAATAACTTTTATAAACTTTACAAATAGCCATTTGTAAGACAAAGGGATATGTAAATGTATCACTGGACTTGTCTTTGAAAGAGCTACATAAACATATAGTTTGGGGTATGAAATCCTGCAAACAGATTCCCTTTAAGTCAAAAGTTCTTGATTTACAAAAATAAATGCGTCACTGTAAAAGCATCCTACAGTCATTGGTATCCAAATCCATTTGTATTTTCTTCCCTTATACGGTACAATGGAGCACAGTGGAGAACTATTTCAGGCTTTTTATCTCATACCCTTGACTCAGTGAGAACATTACCACAAATGGCACTTGTTTACTTTTGATAAACAAATTCCAAATCATCCATCACCCTTCCAAGTTGAAAAGCCTGACATTATAGCTGCATTAATTTCGCTTTATTAACGAGAGTGCAGATATCCCACAGTCTGTAATTAGAATCTTACTGCAGTGCTTCTCAAAATTACAGCAACTTCCAGACATCTTCATATCTGAAGCCCGCAGTGTATGGAACCAAACTATGACACAGATTAACTCAACACGCAAAATTATACTCTTCTTGTCTATATTACTGCAGGGTGATAAACAAGTCACTAAAATGCAGAATAAAGTGAGAAGCTAACATCAATTAAGATGATGAGAGGCATATATCTTCTTGATACATAGATCAATTAATCATAAATTCTTAGGAAAACAATTTTCTGTTCCAGTCAACCCTTCATAATATACCATCTTATTGCAGGAAGAAAGTAACAAAGTCAAAGTACATAATCAGGAATCCTTTGTATTATCTTAAGCCAAGAGTCATAGCATTATGGAATGTAACGTTCTTCTGGAAAAACTATTATAAAGAAGAATGATATTTGGACTCTCAATGCAGATAAGCAGAATTTGTGATCATTGCATGCCCAAAACAAGAGCCAAGAAAGCATTTTCATGGTCATGGTCTTCAGCACACTTAGATACTACAGATTTTGAACTCTAAAGGTAGTGTCACACGTGGCGATCTGGCCTGCGATGTCGGAAGCGATGTGCAGGTGCAGGCTCGCTTCCGACATCGCAGGCCAGCTGTCACACGGCACGTCGTTGCAGGTGACGCGGCGGCGATGTGGGCGGAGCCATCGCTCGCTGGACTGGGCTCAGCCCAGCGAGCGATGGCTCAGGAACGCTGCGATATAGGCTGGATCGCGCCGCCAACAGTGTCAGATGGCGCGATCCAGCCTAATCGCTGGTCACAGGTTGTCAGGTTTATGAACATGTTCATAAACATGTCAACCTGCGACCAGCGATAATTTGCAGTTGCGTCGCGCTGTCATACAGCGCGACGCACTTGCAATATCGCCCGCGACATCGCCGAAAAGTGACGTAACAGCGATGTCGCGGGCGACATCGCCACGTGTGACACTACCTTTAAAGTCAGTAACAATTTCATTGATAACAGTGTATTTGAGAGATAAAGGCCTTTTGTGTACTTGTGTACATGGAAAAAGACAGATCATTAAGTTCAGCTCATGAAAAATGGGAGCAAAAATATAAAGTAGAAGTGCTGAATATATGTATATATATATATATATATATATATATATATATATATATATATATATATAGGTCTGGGAGCTTGCTATCAACCTTATGGAGACAGCGAAGTAGGTGAGCAGATTGTAAGCCACTTCCCTCCTCTCAGATATATGCAAATATGCAAATTTGCACTTCATTAAGGAAGTAGAGAAACTCCCGTGCCACATTTAAGCAGCTTCCTCAAAGTCATAATCGCTTTCCAACAAGCTTTTAATATAACTAAGGGATTTGTGCCAGATCAGAACCCCAAACTACAGACGCTGCGTTTCGGGGTACCTACCTGCCCCTCATCTATATATATATATATATATATATATATATATATATATATATATATATAATGTCATAAATGAACAAGCATGTGAGAATGACAAGAGAATCGAAGATGCAAAGATATAAGGCAGATCCGAGTATGGTAGAAATCCAGCAATCCACTGTTATTTGCTGATCTGGGCTCTATGGAGGAGACGTTTCTGTTGCTCACGGCTCACAGACAGGCAAGGTCCATAGGCACAATCCCCAGAATCTTTTTCTCCATCATGCTTGTCTATGAAGATTGAATGATCTGACTTGATAACAAACAGTGGACAAATACAAAATGAAATGAGACATCAAGTGGCCATAGTTGTAGATGGGTTTTTCACCTGAAAAACAAAATATTTGGTAATAAAGGTACATTAAAATTTTGATAATGACTACAATGGCATTCCAATAAGTATAAATTTGTTTTAAGAACTGACCATTTAAATGGGTTGACCATGAGTATAAGAAAATTGGCCAATGGGGCAAAATAAGGAAATGATTGCTACTGCTTGAACCCTCACTGTTCCAGTGCTCCTCACCAGTCTTTTATTTAGTTGCATCCATGATGTCACATTGAGTAGTTTAAATGGAAGTAAATTTCCTTTTGAACATTAAGGGTTATTGTTAGTTGCTGCTGCTGTTTGCATTAGGTGATGTGGTTGATGACCACTTTTCCAGCTTTTACATAGTCTCATGACCAATCACCATCACTAATAGACCTGTGAGCCTTGTGCAGTTTTTTGCTAAAGGCTTTATGAAGCTACCTCTTCCTTGGAGTTTAGCTTCATGTGGGGGGTGTTGCTGTTTCTATCCCAATCCCTGGGTGGAAGAGAGGGGGTGCTAGACAAGAACTGGATAGAACAGGACAAGGGTGGTGGTCCAGTCATCCTCACCTTCAGAGGTAATTCTGGCAACAGGGTCAGCTTGGGCCTCCCAGTCTGATGTTCAGAGTAGTTATACCAATTACCCTTGTCTATCATTACCAACCTGTTACATTACCCTCTTCTGTCATAACTACCCTGTGACATCTGGACTATGGTTCCAAACAAAGTGTTCATATCACCTAATACTAAGAGTACAAAAATAAACTTCTACTTGACGCTGAGTGTGTCTAATACACATGAACACTTAGTAAGTCACCTCACAGCCTCTTGCACATGGTTGTGTCATGGGAATAAAGCAGCGTAGTTCTATGTTTTAAAACACATCACTAAAATTACTAGAATCTTATTGGCTAGCATTAAAACAAAATATTAGATCAAGATATTTTATATAAAGTTTTTTTGTGAAAATTATCACTTTAAGGAATGCTTCTTGCAGAACAATTTAATAAACACTGTGTATAGCTGAGTGTAATGATTAGGTAACGTAGGCAAAATATAGCTCCTTGTATTCCACTGTAACTTTTCAGTTAATATGAGTTTGAAAGTATAAAAGTAAAAATATATTTCTATTTTTTTATGTTACCCGTTTTCAGCCACTAATTAATAATGATGGTGTTGTATTCCATCTACGATACTGTTATGATAAATTGTAGGCAGCATAGACAAGTTCATCCACAACACATTGCTAATTAGAATTAAAAGCAATTAGTTGAATTGAGAACTGGTGTAATGCTTGTCTTATGAAATGACAGGTTATTAGTGGTTAATGCTATTGTGTTTTTATTTCATAAATGCAGAAGAATATAGTAAACAATCTTTTCTAAATATATACTAGCTATTATGCAAAATACTCTATAAATAAGTATATATTTTGTTTAGGGAATATAGCAGTTTTATGTTATAATAATTATTTATTTTAGATTATTCCAACAATATTTTCTCCAGATGTGTTAAAAGAAATCTGTCAACAGGTTTTTGCTACTTGAATTGAGCAGCATGATGTAAGCAAACAGATCCTGAATCCAACAATGTATTACTTAGATTACTGGGTGCAGTGGTTCTGATACAATCAAAATTTTTAGATTTAGCAGTCTAAATCTTCTGCTCCGCACGTTTCCTCAAACTCAACATGGATAAAACCGAGTTCATCGTCTTCCCCCCAAGTCGCTCTTCCCCCTACCCGACCTAACCATCACTGTCAATGACTGCACACTCTCACCCGTTCCCCATGCCAAGTGCCTTGGTGTAATCCTCGACTCTGCCCTCTCCTTCAAGCCACACATGCAGGCCCTCGCCACCTCCTGCCACCTCCAGCTTAAAAACATCTCACGGATCCGCTCCTTCCTTGACCATGACACTGCCAAAACACTTGTCCACGCCCTCATTATCTCCCGCCTCAACTACTGCAACCTCCTGTTCACCGGCCTCCCCGCTTCCTCCCTTGCACCCCTCCGAGCCATCCATAATTCCGCTGCCTGACTCATCCACCTGTCGCCCCGTTACTTCCCTGTCTCCCCCCTCTGCCAAGCTCTCCACTAGCTCCCTACTTCCCAGAGATCTCAGTTCAAAACTCTATCCCTGACATACAAGGCCATTCACAACCTGTCCCCTCCATACATCTCCGACTTGGTCTCCCAATACCACCCCTCACGCAATCTGCGCTCCTCTCAAGAACTCCTTCTCTTCTCCCCCCGCATCTCCACCTCCCACAACCACATACAAGACTTCTCTCGTGCATCCACCATACTCTGGAACTCTCTTCCACACCACATCAGATACTCCCCTACCCTGGGAACCTTAAAGAAACCTGAAGACCCACCTCTTCCTTCAAGCCTATAACCCACACTGAGACCTAATCCACTACACCATCTCACCTCTCCCCCTCCTACTTTCTCCGACCCATCCCCTATAGACTGTGAGCCCTTGTGGACAGGATCTCTGCCCTAATTTACCTGTATGATTTATTCGTCGTTATTTATGTTCTCGTCCTTGTTCTGCCCTTAAACATGTAAAGCGCCATTGAACCAATGGCGCTATATATATAAATAATAATAATAGAGCTGAGAAAGCTGCCTCTGCCCATGTTGGGTCTATATATAATGTCCACAGAGAGTAAACTGCTAATCACAGAAGTGGACATGATGGACTCTTATGCACGAATCAATGTAGTCCAGCAATGATAAGGTCCCGAAGCTAAAACAAACATTGCAGGAAAACACGAGCTAAGTCCTTGACAAAAGTAGAGATGAGCAAATCTTTTGAAGTTCTGGTTTGGGCAGTACAGTCACACTTTTTGGCACACTGTTTGTGACCCTGAACTTGTCCTGAACCTCAATAGAAGTTGTTGAATGTCAGGTCAGCTTTCCACCCACATACAGCCAGCCATATATAAAATACTTTATTAGTTGGGGGAGCAGTTTTTTTTTCCTTCTAAATATTTTGGACACACACTACACACAAAAAATGTGCTTTTAAGCCTACGGTGAGCAGATCAAACACTGCATGTGGCTCACACTGAACCAAGCACCAACTGCACCCAACCACAGTCATGCTCTTTCCAGTGGTTTGCAAATGTAAAGCACCTAAACTCTGAACCCGATCAGGTTTGCTCAATACTGGGAAGCTCAGTAACCCAAACCAAGCCTTGAAAGTCTTGCTAATTTCTAGACATCACTGATTTCTATAATTTAACCCTTACAGCATGCTGTCTTCAAATTACATAGCAAAAACCTGCTGCTTGATTCCCTTTTAATGTGACTCAATTATGTAAATAAAATTAAATCAAGTACAGAGATGTATAAATGAGAAATATATTAAAAAGAGAAGCGGCACTCACCCTTTTAGATGCCAAATCCTTTATTTCATCTTGCTCATCTTAACATAGACAAATCAGGCGGGGAGAGGGACCCGGCGAAGCAGCAAGAGCTGCGAAACGGCAAGCTATCGTCCGCTGACCCCCACTCCCACTCTCCGTCTGATTTGTCTATGCTAAGATAGACAAGACGAAATAAAGGATTTGGCATCTAAAAGGGTGAGAGCCGCTTCTTTTTTTTCTACATTGGACTGATTATCTGTTTGCTTATTGAAGCATGCAATGCCAGTTGTCATGAGGAACCCCAGGTAGCCTTACACTTCTTTGCAGATAACATTTTTGTGCCCGGTCCTCTACACAATTGGAGAAATATATTAATGTTAAGGGTAACAAAAGCTTTTAGAACTTTGATGTATGATAAAAATATAATTAGATTTTTTTAGTGGGTACCTGAGGTCAGAGACCCCCATAAATTACCAAAACCAAGGAAAAGAACCATTCAGCTTATTCTGGCCATGTCCACACACCTCCGCTGTAAGTATTTAGTGGGTCACTGCTAAATACTTAGGTTTCTTCAGAGAAGCGGAGGTGCGTGTGTGCCGCCGCTTTCTGCGGACGCAGCCTATGGTTACCCGATGTGTATCGTGGTAACCATTTCACACAGCAGGCTGCCTAGCATCCGTTTTCGCAGAGCAGACCGGGAAACGCTGCTAAAAGTACTTAAAGAGATCCAAATTAAACAAATGTTTGTTTAGGATTAGAATATATTTTTAAAGTGAAATTTGAGTCTGTTGTTTTCAACCAGAAGAATCCCCATCAGGTGTAAGTAGACAACCTCTTTTATTTAAGGATCAGAGATCAATCAAGGACTCATCTACACAGCACATGTTTGTAGAAATGGATCATGGCACAAGCAGAGGAGATTTACGAAAAGCTCAGAAAAGGTGTTGTTTTTGCTAATCATCCTGAAATATGTTACAAATCCATTTCTAATGACTTTGGACTCCACCAATCCACAGTCAAATAGATTACGTAGAAAAGGAGAAAATTCAAGACCATTATTGCTCTCCCAAGAAGCAGCTAACTTACAAAGGTCACTTCTTAGCTACACATATATTAGCTCGCTAAATTACAATGGAACTCAAGGTAACTACTAAACAACTAAAGGCCTCTCTCATACTAGTGCATTTCAATGAAGTAGAATATCATCAAAAAGTTAATTTATTTCAGTAATTTAATACAAAAAGGGAAATGCGTAGAATATATAGAGTTATTACAAACAGAGCGATCTATTTTAAATGTGTTTTTCTATTAATGTTGAGGATTATGGCATACAGCCAATGAAAACTCAAGAATCATTAGTTTAGAAAATTAAAGTAGGGAAGATGAAGGGTTAAACACCGCACTTCCTTATTTCATGAGACATCAAAGGGTGAATAAAATATTGATTTATTAGTTAACGTGTTTCAGGGCTCCCAAGAACACCTAAAACATGGCAATATCACATTGGTTTTTTGATGATATTCTCATTCATTGAGATGCACTAGTATTAGCTAATATTAATGTTCATGAGTCCACATCAGGAAAACACTGGACAATGGTGTGCATGGCAGGAATGCATCGAAAAAGCTATATCCCTCCAAAGAGATCACGGCTGCCCTTCTGTGTTTGATAAAAGATCACTAAAAATTGGATGTAGTTTTTGGTCGAATTTTCAGGCAATACAGTACATGTAAGTTTCTACCTTATTAGATGTTATTCAGTGGTATACCTACAGTACTGAAAGATTGATTAATATACCAAGTTTCAGACTTCAAAATAACATGATATTAAAAGAGGGAGATTCGATTTTACATAAATTTAGACCTGTCAGACATTATTTTCAAGAGATGTATTTTATCATTTTTGTTATCTCTGGTGTCTTATTACAACTTTACAATGTTACAATATTGAGTGTATGAAAATGTGTAAAATGTTTTCTATCTCCACAAATCTACTCATCTTGGAGAAGTTGATGGATTTTTCGCAGCTTTGAAGCAGGACATTTTTAACTCAACACATCCTCATAATATCCATTGAGAACCTGATGTGTAATAAAATTAAGATGGATGTCTCAGTAACACTTGTTCTTAACGGAAAATGAGCAAGTGAGAACAGGGAGGGGGGTTGTGTTACATTTTATTTTTTTAATTTATTTATTTAAAGAGAAAAAACAATTGAGAGGTCGTGGGTCGTGTTTGATAAAAGAAAATATTTAACCATTTTTATCAATGGCACATTCCGAAGCAGAACGTATTGCATGATATCTTAGCTTTCATGACAAAGCTGTGGATAGATTTTTTTTCTATTAAGTAAAAATATCACAAGGTGATTTGTAAAACTTCAATTATGACAATGCTATACATGTAAGGATACATGTAAATGTTCACGTTTACTAAACCAAGCCTGTAAAAAGATTCCAATTATTGAATACATTAATACATTTTAGATCACTATACCAATACATATGCCACTTCCCATAGAATCTGAAACGATCTGAAACAAATTGCATTTTTTGCTTTATAAGACTCACCCCAAATTTAATGACGGAAAAGAGAAAAACAATAATTTTTAATATTAAATGAGATTTGTCTTATAATGCCTGTGTCCATTTTACAATCAGTAAATTTGGGTCCCATCCTGATATTTATGTCACTTATCCTAGTACATATTTGCTCCATACTGGAATATAGGCCTCCGATCCTTGTTTATATGACCCCCATCCTTTTATATATGTCTCCCATTCTGGTTTACATGACTCCTATCCTGGAATATATGATTACCCACTTTGGTACATGGCACCCCATCTTGCACCCACCATTGCTTACCGACAGGAGTTGCAGTGGTTGAGCAAAGCTGCAGGAGGCAGAGTTGTTGGAGGATGTGGGCAGTGGGGAAGGCTGGGGGGTTTTGTAATAAATTGCTGTGGAATATGGCAGTCACCATTTTTTGGGTTCCAACAGGCAATGTGCATCTGCCTCCACCACCCAAGACTTCAAAAAATGGCCGAGGAGGCAACACATGCACAGATCGATTCCTTAGAGATTCGGATTGTAAGATGCACCCCCATAAAATTTAACCAAGTTCATAAATGAAGATTTAGATTTATGTTAACAATAATGGGGTCATAGTAATTGGTAATGTGACTTAAAGGGAACCAACCATCAAAAAATAGATATCTAACCTATAAATATCTGTCCCTGGGGCCCTAAATGACTATTCTAACAATCCCTGACTGACTAAATCTAACTAACTACAGGCACATTAAATCACTTTTTATACTTACCAAATTCTTGTCGGCTGGGCGTTCCTCCAGGCTCTTTGTCAGCGAAGCAGGTCTTCTCGCTGCTGTCCGTCTTCTTTCCAGGGCGGCATCTTCTTCCCACAGATTCAAATTACCCGCCCATTGCGTCCTCGCAATGAGCGGGTCACGTGCTGCAGGCCCCACGTCACTTCCGCCCGCCGCGTGGCTGGTACACTCAGGCCGGCTTCAGAGCATGCGCAGATGGTTTGCTGAAGCCGGCCTGAGCACGTCATAGACCCAGGGACTTGATGGTTGGTTCCCTTTAAGTTTTGTTGGCAACCCAAGATTTCCATAATATTAAATCTGACTTCAGAGACAATGTAATTCACATTTGTGGTGTCATGAAAATGCAAACCCTTTGAGATATAATTTGCAGTTCAACAAAAGAAAAAACTTGCACTGACAGCATTTTGCTCACTACTATAGAATCAGAAGGCAGGGTAAAAAAAGTCAACTGTTTTTATGGATTGTCTTGAAATATCTGGACAGCTGGTAACTGAAAAGATGATTTATATGAAAAAATGTGGCAATGTTCCATCTGATACTTTATTACATAGGTAGTCTGTGCTAAAATAATGCCTTTTAGGGAACAATACTTATGTAATACAGTAAGTCTTTGTAGTATAGAGCTGTTGGACCTCTCTTTACCATTGTTAAGCTTGTGTGCACAAGGCTTCATAGTATAGAGCTGTTGGACCTCTCTTTACCATTGTTAAGCTTGTGTGCACAAGGCTTCATAGTATAGAGCTGTTGGACCTCTCTTTACCATCACAGACGGTCTGTGAACAAGGCATTGTAGTATAGAGCTATTGAATCTTGCTTTATCATTATAGAGGCTCTGTGCACAAGACTTCATAGTATAGAGCTGTTGGACCTTCCTTTACCATTGTAGAGGCTCTGTGCACAAGGCTTCATAGTATAGAGCTGTTCAACCTCTCTTTACCATCGTAGACGTTCTGTGAACAAGGCATTGTAGTGTAGAACTATTGAACCTTGCTTTATCATTATAGAGGCTCTGTGCACAAGACTTCATAGTACAGAGCTGTTGGATCTTCCTTTACCATTGTAAAGGCTCTGTGCACAAGGCTTCATAGTATAGAGCTGTTGGACCTTCCTTTACCATTGTAGAGGCTCTGTGCACAAGGCTTCATAGTATAGAGCTGTTGGATCTCTCTTTACCATCGTAGAAGTTCTGTGAACAAGGCATTGTAGTGTAGAGCTACTTGAACCTTCCGTTCTCATTATAGAGGCTCTCTGCACAAGACGTCATAGTATAGAGCATGTTGGATCTTCCTTTACCATTGCAAAGGTTCTGTGCACAAGGCTTCATAGTATACAGCTGTTGGACCTCTCTTTACATTCTGTGAACAAGGCATTGTAGTGTGAAGGTATTGAACCTTGCTTTATCATTGTAGAGGTTCTGTACACAAAACTTCATAGTATAGAGCTGTTGGACCTTCCTTTACCATTGTAGAGGCTCTGTGCACAAGGCTTCATAGTATAGAGCTGTTCAACCTCTCTTTACCATAGTAGACGTTCTGTGAACAAAGCATTGTAGTGTAGAGCTATTGAACCTTGCTTTATCATTATAGAGGCTCTGTGTACAAGACTTCATAGTACAGAGTTGTTGGACTTCTCTTTACCATTGTAGAGGTTCTGTGCACAAGGCTTCAGAACATAGAGCTGTTTATTCTCTCTTTACCATCATAGAGGTTCTGAGCACAAGGCTTCTTGGTACAGAGTTGTTGGACCTCTTTTACCATCATAGATCCTCTATGCACAAGGCTTTGTTGAGATCATGCAGCCTAAAGGTGTAACTGCTTTTTGAAATGACATTTTATAAGCTTTCATATTTGTGTAAATGAGGAATAGCAAATTTGTTGATTTTTAAGCTGCTTTTGAGAGAAAATGATCAGTGCAAGAGACAAAAAACAGAAAGTTAAATGGAGAAGGAGTCATGCCTCTAGGATGAGATATTTTCCAAACTTTTTCTTCATTAATGCTATTGATTCATGTAAAAAGTGTAGTTACTCTTTAAGCACAAGGTGCTTTGTACATACATTAGCTACTGCAGACAGAAACATCAACTTTCATCTCGTTCTGTGATGTTGATGTTTTCAACTTTATAAATTTATAAATTATAATTAATGTATCTTAAATTTCATTAAAACCTGATTAAAAAACAAACAGAACTCTCCGAACTCAATCCAACTTTTTAAACATAAGTAAATTAGCTTAGTCGGAAGTATATTTGGTATTAAATCAGTGTTTGCTTTCCAGCGTCTTTCTAATAAGTTTTTCGTAGGCTGACTTTTCCAATGTAGTCCTGTGAAATTACAATCACTTCCTGTCATATCACGATGAATTCCGACAGTTTTATTAACCTCCAGTGAATAGAACTCTATGTTATTCCTTTTAGTGCATTATTCAAGAAGGATGAAATATCTGATTATTCGTCTCTTAACTTCCACCTAAAATAAGATGAAGAAAAAATATAGAAGAATGATTTTAAGAGGGCAAAAACATATTGTGAACCCTAAAACCTTCTGCATTTCGAACTATTTTTGATGTATTAAATAGTGACGCACTCAGTATCTATCATCTACAAAAGTCTACAATATTTCAATGACTGTCTAGTAAGAATATATTTGATTCTATCAGATATGCTAATGCTCAACTTTGCCCACAGTATTGCAATAAAGCTAATTTTGCAGTACAGAATTGGTATTATTGGGTTTACTCAAGTGGAGTTTAATTGTGTGTTTTTTGTAGGTTTCACATTTTTTTATCCCCATTCTCAATACACCTAATGTTTTTGCATTTTCATTGTTTCCTTTTCAACTTTTTTATTTTTTGTCCACATAGACATATGAGACCTTATTTTTTGAGAGACAATGTCTGCTTCTGAATAACACCCCATTTATTAACCATACATTGTATTGTAAAATAGGGGAAAATTACAAATGGGTAGAAAATGTGAAAGATAAACACAAGACATTTGCAAAAAAATAATTTGGGAGGTTGTGGTGCTATTTTCCTAGACCCGTAATATATTTATTTTTCAGTGGAATGATTTATTTGTTGTAGGACAAGACAACATTTTTATTGATACCATTTTGGGATAGATATGATGTTGTGATCACTTGTTACATAGTTTTTTGAGGTATTGCAGCAACCAAAAAAACTTAATTTTTGGTGTTCTTGAATTTTTGTGGTTTACTGTGTTTAGCGATCAAGTTAGCTTTTTTATATTTTGATAGATCAAGCTTTCCTGAGTCTGGTGATACCACATACATGTATTTTTTATTTTTTGTTTGTTATCTTTATTTTTAATGGGGCAAGAGGGGGATGGTTTGAATTTTGGTGTTTTTTTTTAGTTTTTTTTTATATTTTTATGTTTTTTTTTTCCATAATGTAACAATTTTTTTTACCTTTCACTCTTCTTATTAGTCACTTTAGGAAACTATAACCTATGACATCTGACTGCTTGTGCTATATATAGAAATGTCATACCATTGCTATATGCAGTGAAAATCAGTTTCTTAGAATCCACAGGCAGGGTTTCAAAGAACTGCTCCTATGATGAGTACAGAGGTCTTCAGCAGATTACCTGCTATCATAAAAGCCCAAAATCACATCACAGGCTCGCTGATTGGTGCTAAAATAGGGCTCCTATGCCAGTGTGTGTTAAATCCTTCTGTCAGAGATTGACAATGGGATTTAACAGGTAGAGGTTTGCTCTTCCCACGATTGTTAGAGGCTGGTCCTCACTGTAATACACAGCTATTACCTGCCAAGTATGGAATGGGCTCACCCTGTGAACTTGCTCCACACAACTGCTTCTGACTTGCACCATACATATACAGCAGATGTCATGAAGGGGTTAAAGAAATAGTACCAAATTGATAACATTAACTACTACTGCAAATGGCATCAACATGTGAGTAATTTTGTGTCTGCCAAACCGTTCTAAACATACTTAAATTTAGATACCCAAGGATAAACCACAATCTGTGAAATAATTCAGCATCAAGTTTCTAATTTTCTTATTGCCTTGGTACAAGAAAAAGAAAGAACTTTACATTTCCCATTGAAATGAATAGACTGTCTTTGCATTGCTCATGCATTCTTGGTCTTCCAAAAACTTTTTCTAGCATTTCTCCATCATAGTAAATAGGAACGCCTGCAATTTTAAAGTTATAATATTCTTCATTGTCTTCTGGTTATAAAATATGGGCTATAAGGTATATTGTTTCTCCTTATTGAGAGCAATATACCAGGTCTGACATGCCAGTATGAGGAGACTTAATTACCTTGCATGCTTCTCTAGGAAATTAAATATGCAAATTGCCTTTTCAAAGAAGACTTGAACTCTAGCACCACCTATTGGTTGTAGCAATCCTAAAAGTCAATATTTGCCCTCTAACGACCTTTGTCACATGACCAAGAATATAAGCAACATCATATTCTCAATTTGCAAACACAGTGTTTCGAGGTGTTTTCCCCTACTCAGTGCAAAGTATGAAAAAGTATTTGTTTAGGTGAGAGGCTAAGCCTGGGGACCCTAGGGGTAATTATTCTCCTTGTGGAGAGTAACATGTCAGGTCTGGCATGCCTGTTAAGGAGATTTAAGTGACTTGCATGATCGTGGTTAAAAATCATAGAAAAGTGAAGTTGGAAGGGACCTTCTCGGTCATCTGGTCTTACCCTATAAAAATAAATAATAATAATAATACCAACCCCCTGCTCAAAGCAGGATTCACTAAATCATCCCAGACATATGTCTGTCCGACCCCTGCGTGAATACTTCCATTAAAGGAGAACTCACCATCTCTCGTGGCCGCCTGTTCCACTCGTTGATCACCTCACAGTCATGAAGTTTTTTCTAATCTCTAATCTACGTATACATTAAATATACAATAATACAAAACTGCAAATGTAAATCAGATACAGGCCATTGCCAGTTCAGTAAACATACACATCAAGATACTACTGTCCACCATGTCACAAGGCATTGGCAATTAAATAAGCGATTTTTTTCTTGCTTTTTTTATGCTATTAAGATGTTTCCACGCTGATTTGTTTAGCAACACACAATGTGCTCAGCGGTTGCAGCATTGTGTGCATGGCTTCTAAAATAATCAGTACAACCTGTGTTTACCAATGTGTTCTTTCCTTTTTACTCGATTCCAGCAAAATAAGAAAAGAGAACAAAACATACAGATACAAATTTTAGATGCCAATAATAAAGCCACAGTTTAGGGTCTGTATTATATCTACATCATTAGGATTCTATGTCATTCTAAAAAAGGTTATCCAAGATTTAAAATTAAAAAAATGTGTCTAAGCACTTTAAGCACAAGGTAGCTTCCACCTTCCCGCTCCTGCCGGGGACAGCATGGCCATGTAAATAGAGCAATAGCTTCTTTTCTGCTCTGTGCCGTGGATGGGGCTGGACAGCCAACCTCATTCTGATTGACAGCTGACTACCCGCTACCTAATTGGGGGAGCCGGCTGTCAATCAGCGTGTTGTCAGCTATGATGCCCATCAGCAGAGATGAGAAGCTGCAATTTTATAGACCTGACATAAGCGGAAGTGACAAAATCGCTGACAGGAGCAATGTAAGACCACTATGTGGTGTGGTGCATGGCACCAGGCACAACTGGCAGGTAGGTGGCATCTATCTGCATGTTAGTGCTTAGGCACATTTTTTCCCTATATCCCAGGTAACCTCTTTAAGATCAATTTAATAGAATTGTGTATGGCTGTAGATGTTTTTGCAGTAATTGGGCCTCTTATGTTTGACTATAATTAGGGATGAGAGAGTACAGAACTAATCGGACTCACTATACTCGCAACGAGTAGGTACTGATACTCGGTACTCATTGTGAGTATAGCGAATCCAATGTTAATAAATGGGCCGGGTGAGTACTTTCGCAGTGTATCTATATATACACTGCGAAAGTGCACTAAAAGTGAATAAAAGTTGTTAAAAAATAAAAAAATATTATACTCACCTATCCGACGCCTGCACCGGAACCGGCAAAGAAGACATCCGATCAACGACAAGTACCTGTGAGTCTGACAGCCAATCAGATGGTTGGTAGTGATCTGGCCAATCAAATGGCCAGACGTCACAAACCACCTGATCGCTACCAGCCACGTGATTGGCCAGATTGCCAGGTCATCGATGCACGTTCAAGACTTGGCAATCTGGCCAATCAGGTGGCTGGTAGTGATCAGGTAGTTTGTGACATCTCGCCTGATTGGCCAGATCGCTTCCCACCATTTGATTGGCTGTCAGACTCACAGGTCCTTGTCGTTGATCGGATGTCTTCTTTGTCGGTCGCGGTGCAGGCGTCGGATAGGTGAGTATGATTTTTTTTATTTTTTAACAACTTTTCTTCACTTTTAGTGCTCTTTCGCAGTGTATATAGATACACTATGAAAGTGAAAGGACTACTCTCTACTCCTGAGCAATCACAAGAAACTCAGGGAGTAGCGAGTAGCCCGAATATCGTTACTATTCGGCGAGTACCGAATAGTGACGATTCTACTCGCTCATCCCTAACTATAATGCCATTTGAAATTCACTTTAGTATTATTAGAGTTTGTGCTGACGTAAACATGTGCCGCAAATATGGCAGCCAGCTTGTGATACCCAATAAGTAAAGTAGATTCACACGAGTATATAAAAAGATCAGAAAAATAGAATTATTTTTTCTCACTTGTCATTCGTGTGCGGTCCGTATAATTTTTTTTCTACAAAATAATTTTTTAAAAATGTATAAGTCTATTTATAGTTTTCTGTGTTACGGTATTTCAATGTAGCCATAAAAAATCACATTCTATTCCATGGCATCCAATTTTTTCTCGCACCCATAGACTTGAAGAGGGGAGTTTCATCTGATCTCTGGAGGAAATCATGCATACACAATTTTTTTAATATGCCAATTTTGTAAATGGAAAAAAATATTTATCTACACTGATACGAGTGTTTTTTTTTTTTTAACAGACAGCGCACAGACCGAAAGTACATTCATGCCTGAATTCTCATCAGTTCCTTTTCTATTGAATCATTTGCATTTATCAAATATAATTTATGTATTTTCTTACATCTACATCTTTCTTACATCTAAAATATTTTTACCAAAATAATATTTATTATAGTTTTTCAAGCTTTTTAGACATTTTTGCATTGGAGATGTAGTGTTGAGTACTGTACAAAAAATTATATAAAGTTAAAAAAAAACAATTTGGGGTTAATAATCAAATTGATTAGTTATGAATTAGCATTACACCCAAGATGTTGCTGTTTCCTCAAATGTACTCTAAATGCCTTGAGTGCAATGATAAAAGATTTTTATTGATATTTTTTAAACTAATTTGATGTCAATTGACCTGAACAGCAGGAATCTTCCATTAGTTCAGCTTACTCTTCGATAGGAAGTAGGTCTGTAAAAGTTGCAACTATGGAATTCCCATATCCCAATTACCATCCATTTCATTATCTTAGTTGTATTTTATTTGGTAAGAAAATATTATATTTTTATTAAATTGCTACACTTTAAATCTTGAAGGGAATCTGTCACCACATTCGACCTATCTAAACCATTAATATGAGTATACTGGCAACAGAATCCTGAAACAAGTCTTCCCTTTATGCCTCATATCAGATGCTTTGTTGTGTATAAATAATCTTTTATGACTTTATGTAAATAAGCTCTTCCAGGCATTGGGGAAGATGTTGCTAGAAGATAACTCTGCCTCCAGGGAGTATATTAAATAAAAGATGGTGTTACCAGTGTGATGTATGATGGACGCTCTCTGCCCTCCTCATCTCACTATAGAGTTATATGGGATATCTGACATATCTGCAGGTTCTACTCAACCTCAGCTTCTATCTCCCAGGCAGGCAGGGTTGCAATATTGTTGCAATACAGGACACCTGTGAAAGCTGCAACAAATGTGTTTGCAAGAATGCAAAGTTAATTTCTCCTGTTCAGTCTTACTTACTTTTCTCACACTGGTAACACCGCCTCTATTTTAAATAATCTGTATTCTATAAGATTTAGACCCTCATTAATAGTTTAGATAGGTCAAATGTGGTGACAGATTCCCTCTAAAGGAGTTGTCAGAAATTAGGGATGAAAAAAAAACTACCATAGCTTAATTTCCTTCTATGACAGAATGACTGACTGGGTTGATCAGGACCACAGTAGATACAGTATAGTATATATAAAGCATTTGACAGAGTATTTAATTCCATCCCTACTGAAAAAAATCACCATATATAGAATGGACAAGGCAACTTTTAGGCTGCTTTCACATCAGCGGTAAACGCTGATCGCGGCAGTTGCGTTGAAAAAAAAGCAACTGCCGCTATTACCGCATAACGGCCGTAATCGTGGCACACTTGTGGCAAGCCTCATACAGTGTCTACGGGGATTGCGGTAAGTGAGCGGCAGTTGCGTTTTTTTCACCGCAACTGCCGCGATCAGCGTTTACCACTGATGTGAAAGGGGCCTAAGATGGATTCATAACTGGCTTAGTGATTGGACCCAAAGAGTGGTCATAAATGACTGCACATCCAGTTGGACGCATGTCTCAAGTGGGGTACCACAGGGCTCTGTCCTGGGCCCTGTGATGTTCAACATATTTATCAATAACTTAAATGAAGAAATTGAGGGTAAACTGATTAAATTTGCTGATGGCACAAAGCTAGGAGAGATAGCTAATACTAGAGACGAGAGAGAGGATTCACAAAAATCTAAACAAACTGGAGCCATGGGCAGTATCTAACAGAATGGTTTATAACGGAGAGAAATGTAAAGTCTTGGGCAAGAAAAATAAAAAAAGCATATACAGAATGGGAGAAATAGGACTAAGTAACAGCATGTGTTAAAAATATTTGGGTATACTAATAGTTCACAGGCCAAACATGAGTCAACACTGTGATGCAGCAGCAAAAAAAGACAAACACAATTCTGGGATGTATTAACAGAAGCATACAGTCTAGATCATGTGAAGTCATTATTGCCCTCTACTCCTCTTTGATTAGACCTCACTTGGAATACTGTGTCCTGTCCTGGGTACCACATTTTAAAAAGACTAAGTGGAGCAAGTTCAGAGAAGATCAACCAGAATGGTGACTGGTCTGCAAACCATGTCCTATAAGGAATAGTTACAGGATTTGGGAATGTTTAACTTGCCAAAAAGAAGACTGAGAGGAGACTAAGTATATCAATTGCTGTCCGATTATAGAGGGATCAGTTTTATTCTCAATTGTACAAGGAAAGACTAGAAGCAATGGAATGAAACTAAATGGGAGGAGACACAAATTAGATATTAGAAAAAACTTTTTGACAGTGAGACTGATCAACAAGTGGAGCAGGCTGCCACGAGAGGTGGTGAGTTCCTCTTCAATGAAAGTCTTCAAACAGAGGCTGGGGAGACATCTGTCTGGGATGATTTAGTGAATCCTGCTTTGAGTAGGGGGTTGGACCAGATGATCCAGGCGGTCCCTTCCAACTCTACCATTCTATGATTCTGTGTACGCATCTACTATAACTCTTGTTGCTCCAGCATAGTCTGGGGTGTAGTTATGATTGGAATCAATAAATGCAGAAACCAATAATGGGTTTGTGCTGTCGGGCCACTGAAGGAAAAGATTACATTTCTTCTTCTATAGGCCTAGCTTGGAGGCACAAGGGTTAGAGTGTGTATTTATACACAATTAAATTAATTTTCACTTATCTCTTGTCTGTGTCTTTAAATTTAACACATTAATATGTGTCGTTCCACGTTTCACATTTTTTGAACAAATTTTATTTTTCATTCCATTTCACATAACTTCTACATTCACTTCTACATGTAGACAATGCAGTATATTTTGTTAACATTGTGATCTTCCAAGTTTCTCCATGGGTTACCACATCCTTGGCATATTTAGACTTGACTTTCTGTGTAATAATAATAACCAATCATTTTTCTTGGCCCACAAAGTCGAGACCAGATTTCTTTGAGGCCGGATGCCAAATGCAAACTTCTCAAACATGGGGGAATTTTTTTTGCCAAGGCTAAATAAGGTCTATTTATTTTTTTCTGCCATGTGGGGAAAGTAAATGACAACTGGTCTCAGCTCATTTCATTGAGCAGTTGTCACTTTTTCTGTTTGTGCTAGCCATTACCTAAGGCTGTGTATCTCAACATCAGTCATCAAATACCCCCAGCTGATCAGATATTGTCAGTGCATCAGAAATTGCCAAAGGTGTTTTCTATATGAAATATCAAAAATCATCAGCTTTTGAGGGTAGTTAGAGGGGCATTCCAGCTTCAATAATATAATTTTCTGAATAACAAAAAGTATAGAAAGTAGAAAATATTTCAAATCTCTGCTTGCATCACTATAAAGTTTATTTCCAGAAAATAAAAACCTGTTTTAAGGTGCATGCACACGATCCGGATTAGCAGAGTTTTGGACACAGCGTCTTACTGCTATGTCCAAAATGCTGCGTTGTACAGTACAAGCACAGTGGATGGATTTCAAGAAATCCAATATTCACAGTGCTTCTCCCCACCGGAGTGTGTTTTCACCTGCAGTGTGGGTTGCCGGACTTCTGTATCTCTGCAGCATGTTAATTTCATTATGCAAAGTCGGGAGCAATCTCCTGCATGTTAATGCAGAGAGAAACTGCCCTACACCCACCGCAGATCATGGGCACAAGGCAGCTGCGATCTCGCAGCGTTCACCTGTGCCTTCCTTCAGGCACGGAGTAACTATGCCCAATATGCAGTGCCTCTGGAATGTGTACACATACCCTTAATCATGTGATGCCCACACTGGTACAGGGCTCATAAAAATACAGATCTGTCACACTCACATTTAAAGATGAGTGAATCCTCCAAAGCTTGTTTTCCGCAGATTTGCTTGAATCCGGTGGCAGACTCCATTCAGTTTTAAATTGATTTCCGTCCACATTGCATCTGCCCTGAATTCTGATTCATTCTGATCCAATACATCTTCAGACCCCAAAACCATAATATATTGATGAAGTGGAGGGAGTAAAAAGAAAAGATTATATCAACCTCTATTAGACTCAACCCTGAATTGTTCTGCCCTGTCCAGTTCATAGCTCACTTTAGATCAGTCTTCAGATAAGATATCTATCACTTATTAAAACTTTATGGCTCTGATTCATCACATACTTTGACCCCTTAATGACATATGACATACTATGCCCATCATATGTCATGTCCTTGCCTCTGATGCAGCCTTGCAAGCCAAGCCAGCATCTTTCCCAGCAGATGATGGCTTATTCAACCAGTCATCATCTGCCTCTAACACCAGCACAGCAGAGTCCATCCATGATTGTTAACCCGTCAAATGTCATGGTCAATCTTTGACAGCAGAATTTCCTGTTTATTGGCAGAAGGGCAGGCTGTTGTAACCACTTACTGCTGCTCCAGGGATGTAATTGTGGGATGCCAATTGACTGTCGTGAGTCAAGACAGCCAGGGGTTCTGATGAAGAGCCATGTGTTCTGCCATAACAGTATTCCTGTAGAAGTTAACCTGTGGCTGGCATTCATAGAAGACCATGATTTTTGCTATACACAGCAGTGCTACAGAACAAGCAAATAGAGGATCATAGCTGCAAGCCCCCTGTGGAGACTCACAAAGACAGTAATAATGACATGGCATTTTACATATGAAAAGGGGCATACATAGACAAATACAATAAACATGAACAATACAAAGCACACACATGTATAGAACATTCTTATGTATCAATAAAATTATTGGCTCAGGAGACAAAAAACGACTGTTCACACAGCTCTATATCCCAAAAATATTAAATGTTACAGATCTCAGAGTATTTTTTTTGCTGTTTTTTCACATTTGGAATAATTTTTCACATTTTTGTGAAATGTATCATGGTAAAAGGGACAGTATTATTAAAACTTTAACTTTTGTCGTCTAAAAACCAGCCCTCATACGGCTATGTTGATGTACAAAGTTTATGGCTCATGAATAGGGCGAGGAACAAGTAAAGTGCAAAAACGAAAAATTGCCCAGTCTTCAAGAGGTTAGTACCACCTATAAAGAGATTGACATAACAAGGGTAAAATAGAGGTGAAGACTAGGGATTAAGGTGATGTCAAAGCTTCCATCCTATAGTTATGTGTGTCAGTGATGTATGACACCTGACGCGGTTATGTAGTATGCAATATACTTCAATAAAATCAATGAAATATACTAAAAAAAAATCAGTGCACTGTGATTTATGAATACAATGAAAGATGGGTAAATGCCAGTGTACATCCTAGGAAGAGATGATGCCCAAGAAACAGTACAAAAGCATAAAAAAGTGAATCAGCACACATGTAGTATTAAATACATGTATAGGGACATGGACATGTATACCATGGCCAATATACACACATATATCCCAACATAATGCATCAGAGCATTTCAATCAATTGATCTTCAGTATTGCATACTTCTCCCCTCATAACAAAACACTAATAATAAAAATTCATTGCCTAGTGAGCAGCTGCGTGAGATCGGGGAACAGGTAGCCGGCTATCTCATTATAGAAGCCAGATTCTCATTATAGAAGGTGTAGGTGGTTTGCTACCATATTTACTCTCTTGATTCCAGTATATACTTTGCTATACTACATTGATCAGTAAGTGCTGATAAATCTATCTCTTAATCCAGTGATGGTTGCCAAGAGTCAGCTGAAGCTGCTTGGTCTTAGTGGGTCAAGATTTAAAATTTAAGAAGGGCCTGGATGCCTTTCTTGAAAAATATAATATTATATGTTATCTATACTAGATGCTTTGATTGGGCGTTGATCCAGGGAACTCGTCTGATTGCCGTCAAGAAGGAATTTTTTCCCCCAATGTGGAGCTTATTGTTGCCACATGTTTTTTTTTTGCCTTCCTCTGGATCAACATGTTAGGCTATGGGTTTTACTAGATGGACTTAAAGTCTTCATCCTCAGTAACTATAAGATGAGCTCTGCAGTGGAGGCAGGAGGCTAAATCTGTCGTCTATCTGGGACTTATATCCCAGCCCCAGTTACAGGGGAAATTAGATGCAAAAATTATGTATTTTGAGGCTCAAATACACTTTAGGTCTTTTTTTTTACTTAGTATAGATACAATGTGTGAAATAAATGAAAAAAATAAGAAAATAAAATTAAACTAAAAAAAAGAAAGCTACTGTTAATCCAAATTGTTATTTCTGAACCCATCAAAATCAAAACATAGAACAAATATATAGAAATTATCATTAAGGAAAGTGAAACACAATTTAGAAGGTGTTTTAGAGGTCTTTTTGGGTCATTTATATTACAAATTTAACAAATAGGTCCACATACATTTTTTAGTAGCTTTAAAAATACATGTACCAAACAACCTAAGTTTGTGACTGGTCATGTATTGAATTAATTGGCCGGTCTTGAACTGGTTAAAACAGCAAATATTGCTCATTTAATATGATTAACCTAAGATAACCAAATGCTTCCTTATTTTGATTTTCACTATTTCGATAAATAATTCAGACACCAGCAACATGTCATTTAGCACAGAACTATAATGCAAATAATGGGAGTCAAATGCGAATGTATAGCAAAAACGATAATCAGTCACCGGGGAAAAAACATTGTGATATCTAAATGCTAGGGGTGTCATGTTTTTTTTACATTTTTCCTCTATCATAAAACTTACTTAATTCGTATCTAAGCTGATAGTGTGTTCCAGGTTGACTTTCTGCTGAGAATGAAACTTGACATGCCCTCATTACATCATGTCATTCAGGCCTGAAGGCATTTTTGCTTTGCCGGCTGCCAGGTTATGACCCACTGGTAGAACAATACTGTGCATACAGTGGCTGACAGTTACATGGAGAGAAAGGCAATACAATAGGAATTTTTGATATACATAGGTGTGAATGTGCATGTATTTGCTTCTATATGGGTAATTAAAGGTGCTCCAATGAGATTGATTCACAAGTTTGTGCATAGTGACGTACAAAAAAGCATATATCCTATTTATATTCACAATAATGCATATGCAGTAATCCATCATATTCAAGATATGATTTATTTAGGTTGCATATTTGACAATATTAACAGTACCAGGTACTTGCAATAAATGTTAAGCTTAGAGTTCCCATGCAAATAGTGTTTATTGGTTTCTCAATTATAAAGATTTGTCTATGGCAATGGCTTAAGACAAAGGAAACCCTTAAAGAGAACCTGTCACCCCCCTGCTGCATAGCAATCTAAATGCAGCACTAAATGCAGCATATCTGCTGCATTCAGGGAAGGGTCCCCCAAATGTCTGTGTGCTGTGTACCCTGAGATATAGCCTTATGAAAACTCACAGTTAGAAGCCATGAGGGTAGTCCCTGGTGCAGGAGCCAGCTTGATTAACGGGGGCCATTCCCTCCTCCTCTGCCCCCCGTGCTGCCTCCTGCTGTACTGTTTATGCATTCTTCAGACAGCAGGGCAGGTATCTGGAGCTGACGTCAGGACAAATGATTTGCATGTTGTGTGCGGCGGGATGATTGACAAAGAGGAGGAGAGCCAGAACAGCAGAAGCAGCACAGAAAGGCAGAGGTGGAGGGACTGGCCCCCATGAGTTGAGCTAACTCAAGCCACAGGGACTGCCTTCATGGCTTCTAACAGTGAGTTTTCCTAAGACTATATCTGGGGGTACACAGCACACAAAAACATGGGGGACCCCTTCCCTGAATGCAGCAGACATGATGCATTTAGTGCTGTACTTAGATTGCCATGCAGCAGGGGGGCTCTTTAAGTCCACTTAAATTTTAAGGTTTAGATCAACTCACTCAGTGTTGCTTCTTGAGTCTGTCCACAATCTGTACTCATAAGCTTACCATACTTAAAGCATAGCTGAACTTTGTAGCCAAATTTCGGAATAAGTTGCTTTCATAGTACTTGTAAAATATACTGGGTTTTTAATCTTTTAAAGGGGATTTAATACAAATTGGTTATTTACAATTACATACATGAGGGAATCCAAACCAAGGTACAAGGGTACAATGCAAGAGAAAATGTTATAGGAGAAGTTGGTGGAAGATGGAAAGTGGGATTGCCTACAGTGGGAATCAGCCACTCAGTCAAAAATAGTCCTTCCTGTAAAACCTCCACATAATCGTACCATCCAATCAGGTCTCAGTTCTTCAGGAACTTGCACATGGCTGCTGATGTTAACACTCTTCAGAAGATGGTGCTGTTAGGGGGTCTTTACAAACATGATTGAAGTGATCTTGATATACAGAGTCACAAAAGATTCCTTCTCCCCTGGATGTCTGTAATATTTCAGAAGCAACAAAAGGAGAATAAAGGATATTACCGAGCAATGAGGATAAAAATTTAACTTTGGGGGAGATACAACACCTACTAAGAAGCAACACTTTCTTACTTTACTCCCGTCTCCTCTAAAAGCCTCTTTTCTATATAGACTTTAATAGGAAGTTGTAATCTGATTCTTCAACAACCTGGAAAACTCATGTTTCAAACAAGATACATTTTAGCTCTTTATCAGAGTAAATAATAACTCCAGGAGATAGTCGGTATACGAGGATAAAAGGGTTAAAAACCTTTCTGTTGTGCAAGTCATAAAATCCATGAAATAATAAAGGATAGAGATTCTTTATTGTCAATGCGTTTCAAAGTAAAAACTCCTTCATCAGGATGATTCCATTTGTAAGTGATATTTGTCCTGAAGGAGCTTTTACTTTGAAAGGCTTTGACAATAAAGAATCTCTATCCTTTATTATTTCATGGATTTTATGACATGTATGGCATTGTGGTTTTTAACCCTTTCATCCTCGTATACCGATTAGCTTCTGCCAAGTCACTGCTGCTGTGGTTTCCTGCTGTATGACTTTTCACAACCACTAAAGGTGAGATATTCTGATCACGTTTTAAATCTAATATCTTTCCCAGGTTGGACCCTATCTGTGCTTTTTATATTCTTTTATTCAATTTTAACTTTAGGAGACAAGCAGGAGGTAAAGAAGTTGCTCATACGTAAAGATAGAAGCTACTATATTTCTGGCATACGAATTGTGTGGCAGCTTTACAGTTGTTTTACGTCCTTGCCTATCCACTTCTCTCAGAGTCTTTGACTTCTTTCTGTCTCACACCCTAAACCATTAGACTGACACAGGCTTCACTTCATTTACACAATCATCAAATGTTCAGGTCACTGCCCAACTAGATCAGCACACTTGTTTCCTGAAATAGACTATCCCGCTGTGATCATGCGAGGATCTGAAAGACCATTCTCGAAACCTCAACTAGGACATACTAAAGACAAGATGCACAGATGACATATATGCGATGATTAAAATAATATTTTATTGTATTATTCATTTACCTTCATGCCCCTCTGGATCCCGTATGAAACTCTTCTCTTTATATTGTGAGTATTAAATAATTATTCCTAAAAAGGTATGAGAAAACCTGCGAAACAATTAACACAAGAGCAAAAAGCTTCTCATCCAGAGCTTAAGTTTGTGCCTCCTTTCTATGCACGAGAAGCTGTTTCCACTGTCAGAATCTGATAGTGACGTGTGTCTCGTTGTCTTAATTGGCTTGATGAACATTCAGGCAAGCAAATAAATTTCACAACTAAACTCTGAGAAATGCAAGTGCTAATTGCTATGCTGAATACATATCAGCAAGCTTGATCAGACCTCACATAAACTATATTTAGTATGCAATTACCATCATAGCCAAATAATAAGGTAACTGCGACGCGTATGTTTCGGCATTTCTATGTCAGAACAATGCAGCAGTTATTTTTAAAATGATATCGCTGTAAAACATGCTGTTGCTGTAAAATCAGATCTGAAATATTGCTAATTCAACTAAATCCAAAAGATGCATTATTGTATATATACAATAGAGTGTGTAGTCGATCCATAGAATTCATTCTTATATATAAAGGCCTTGTCTCGAACATGAAGGATGTAAATTACTCATTAATTTTCTTTCTTTATTCTCCTTTGCAGATATTCAAGTTGCCATGACTATATTATAGTAATGCAACAATTACATTTTATCCAAAGTAATGTTAACTTTAGCTGTCATTTTACATAGCTCTCATGGGACATAGTATAACCGTGGATGAAATATTATCTATATGTTCATGAATAGTGATGGGCGTTCCTGCCTATGTTCAAGTTTGGTGGACCTGGCAGCACTTTTTTTAAAGTCTGAGTTGGGGACCGAACTTGATCCAAACTCCGAATTTGGACTTTAAAGTTATGACATAGGGGCTGGGGAGCTATAAAAAAAAAGAAAACATTGATTAAACATCAGCATTATACTTACCAAGTCCGCCTGCTTGAACTTTCGGGGCCTCTCATTAACTTTCTGATTATTCAGTGGTAAACAGCCAGTCACAAATGCTGTTGTGGCGCCCCTGTGACAAGGGTGGCCACAGGTAGGAACTGCACCAGGAGATAGTGACAGTTTTTGCATAAAACACCTTCAAACACACACCCACCGACACAAGACCCAACCCGGAGCCCGGAACTCTAGGCAGGCAAGGGGTGGTAGGGCCTGTCACAAGTGGGTGGGATGTAGTCAAGGTAACGGACCGGGTATATAAGGGGAAACCAGTAAGTGGTGAGGCAGTAGGCCAGAGTGAGCTGAACAGAAAAGACTGAGTAGGCCAGAAGGTGCCGAGCAGAAAAGAACAGCAAGAGGGATACTCCCTGGAAGGTTTGAGGCCCCCTGAAGGCGCAGAATCCTGTGAAACACCATTCCCTAGAGAGAAAGCCCGCTCCATAGCTGAAGCCCAAGGGAAGGGGAGAGACCAGACCAGTGCAGCTGGGTCTGAGGAAAACGGCAGCGCTGACAAACTACTGGCAGGACAGACTCCCCTGGCATACCCAGGTAGTTACATGGGTAGGAGAGAGCCCGGTGATCTCTTGCAAGATAGGGACACCCAAGGCTAGGCTGGGAACAGAGAGTCGGCTCTGGTGACTATAGCTACACGCCGGTACACGGACACACCGACGGGAAGACACAGATTCCAGGTCTGGTCACCCAACACACGGGCTGGAGAAACAGCAGCATATAGGACCCAGGCTTGTTGCCCATTCACCGGGTGAAACCAAACAAGGGACCGAGCTGCATCATACAGCCCCATGGGAAGAACAGAAGAGAGGAAAGCCTGAGAGATTTCAGAGAGTGAAGGGTCTCAGGAAAGGAAACCTGGCTGCAGAGGGTTCAGAGAGTGTACGGAGTTAACTCTGTAGACTGTACTGTGAACTGTACTAGGAACTTGTGAAGTAAAACCAGGTGAAACCTGCCAGAGCCTTCCGTGTGTGATTTGCTGCTCATTAAACTTTATTACATCCTTATTCCCTGTCAGGAGCAGCCCCGACCCACAGCGGGCTCATCCATCCGCTACAGCACCATCCATCCTCCTGGCAGCAGACAGCAGCAGCGGTGGTCCCCCATTGATCACAACCCGTGGGTGGCGTCACGACAATCCCTGTAAATAACCCCTTTTACTTGTGGGCTCGGGACACAGTCCAGACTAAGACTGTCATGATAACCTTGGTGATACTCCAGTCCGGTACCGAGTACCCCGTCCCAGTGTGCTCCACACTGTCATAGAGAATGGACATCTGTGACAGCTTGAAAATAGTTTATTACTTACGCAGTCTCATGAAACATGGGCACACAGCTTAAAAAGTTCCTTTTCTGGGAATATTTATAGTGGCACAATGTGCTGCAGACTGCTACCCTGGTCCCGGTACTTCCAGACTCTCGTACTTCGACAACATTGTAGCCTGCTGTGAATTAATCAGTCTCTCTTAGCTCCAGCCCCATCCACCCATGGTGATCCATTTCAAACAACTATCAGCGCCACCACTAGACAAAGTTCCTTTAACATTTACACTGTGAGAACCGATCACCCAAGTCTATGCTGAGGTCCACAAAACTGGCACCAGAAGAAACAGGCACTGTCAGGGGTTCTGTATAAGGCAGAAAATGAGCACCAACACTGGGAGGAATGCACTCACTTATATATTTCCCTCCACAACCCCGGTAAAAGGCGCCAGATCCTGGGGTAATCCAAAGGGTCCAGCCGAATATTTACTGGTAGTAGTTCCTGTTTTAGCTCTCTGTTACTGGGACTTTTCTGCTTCCCACTACACTTCAAGTCCCTTTAATTAGCTAAGCCCCATCCCTAAGGAATGTCACAAATTAATATTACTAACCTTTATTCTGAAAGGGGACCAGGGAGCAGTCTTTACCTTGGTGCTAGATTTTTACACACATATAACCAGACATATTAACTCAACTACACAAATTCATAATACACAAATAATGTATTCTTCCAAGAGGTAGAAAATTAACCATAGCCTTCCCACATTTATACATTGAAAAGAGGACAGAAAACATGGACAATCTTGGAAATTGTAGAGAAAACAGGCTTTAGTAAGACGAACACCAGTCTGTTTTCAGCTGAATGTGCATTCTCAGGCACACATTCAGCTGATGTGTGTTGAAGAGCAGAGCGCCACCAGCTCACTGTGCCGCAATAGTGATAGTGCCTGCCAGCAACCAGAGGCTGGTAGATGTTGGCATGGCCATCTTGGGCAGTTCACTGCCATGAACCTCTTGCCTCTGTGCACTGAATATGGAGGAGGAAGAAGGACTTGGTTGCCGTAGAAGTGAGAAAAGTTACAATTATCACTATTATTTCTTTTAAATTAAGTCTGTTTAAGAAGAGTCCCAGGAGAGGAAACATTACATAAAGGGACAGGATGGGAGACTTTATTTCAAAAAGGAACATGATGTCGGCCACTATTAAAGGATTGGGTTGAAACAGGGGACATTATTAAAGGACAGAGGACATTATCAGAAGAATAGGCCTGTATGTGGGACATTACTACTTGTTTGGGGACATTATAACAGTGCATAGAATTTTATTACAGTATGGGAGACATTATTACAGGCACCCTTACATCTGACCAACATACTGTTAGGAGTTCGGGTCCAAATTTTGTATTGGGGCCATAAGACTCAAAAGGCCCATAAGTTATGCTGCTGTTTTTGCACTTTATCTTTGTTTTAACCTAATTAGAGATTAATGGGGTTTTATCTAGATAACGCCACCAGAATACTATTATTTCTACTCCTTTACCTACAACCCATATCCATGGACCCATGTGGTGATCTGAACAGGATCTGGCAGTCTGATCAGTATACATATCGCTATGCTTGCATGCATATCTCACCAGGAGAGTGTTTAATATTCTTACCTAATTTCATCCATCATAATGGTACTACAAAAGGGAGCACCCTTGTCTCTCTGATTTTTGCTTTTTTGGAATCTCTAAAGGTAGATAAAAAAGATCAAAGGAAATGTAATTGGTTGGTAGTCAAGAGCAATATGCCAGTAGAATTGTGCTAAATAACATTATTATTATTAGGAATGAGCAAGTATACTCGCTACTATTCGGTATTCGCCGAATAGTAGCGGTATTCAGGCTACTCGCTACTCTCCGAGTACTTATGTGTACTCAGGAGTAGCGAGTAGTCCTAATACTTTCCCTTCAAAAAGTAGCCTAAAAGTGATTAAAAGTTGTTAAAAAATAATAAACTTACATACTCACCTTCCGACGCCTGCATCGGGACCGGCAGAGAAGACATCCGATAGCTGGACAAGGACCTGTCACTATCAGCCAATCAGATGGCCGTAGCGATCTCGCCAATCAGATGGCGCCACGTCACAACCACGTGATCACTAGCGGCCACCTGATTGGCCAATTTGCAAGGTCCTAGATGTACTGTCAGGACCTTGCAAACTGGCCAATCAGGTGGCCGCTAGCGATGTCGTAATTGTGACGTGGCGCCTTCTGATTGGCCAGATTGCTACCGACCATCTGTTTGGATGGTAGTGACAGGTCATTGTCAGTGATCGGATGTCTTATCTGCCGGTCCCTGTGCAGGCGTCGGACAGGTGAGTATGTAAGTTTTTTATTTTTTAACAACTTTTATTCACTTTTAGGCTACTTTCGCAGTACACTGCAAAAGTATTTGTACTCGCTATACTCGCAACGAGTAGCGAGTACCGCTACCTACTTGTTGCGAGTATAGCGAGCACGAATATTAAGGTACTCGCTCATTCCTAATTATTATACATGGTGTAAAGAAGGCACCTACCAGGGTGGAACTAGAATTTTAGAGTATTGGAAGATCATTTTGTAAACTAATGGACTCTTATTTTAGGATGACTTTGCAGCTATCTTGGGCCTTAAAATTTAATGCATTAAGCAATACAGTTAATTGCATGCAAGTTTCAGGCTGTTAACTATATTAAATTTGTTTAAAAATCTCCAATAATGTGTGGCTTATAACAGAAAAATTTCTATTATTACGAATAAGAACACTTCAATTCTTATGTACTGTAGATTTATTTGCTTGGAGAAAAACAGAGCAATGTAAATGGATTCTGTATTTTCTTTGGGAATTATTGGTGGTTATCACTTCAGGGAAGCTGACATTAGAGGGTATTGTACTTATAGGCTTTTCCCCTAGGACTCCTATACCTTTAAATCATGAAATAATTGCTCCATCTATTTAGAGCAGCAGGCAAAGGAGCAGTTGAACACCGGAGGCTCATCTCTCAGCTATTCTGCGGCTCTAGGTAACAGGACCTCTGAACTTGCCTGTTACATCTCAGTGGAGGTGGTAAGGCAGGATAATATACTAGAAATGTATGAGTCACATGAAAAGAGTAAATAAATGATAAATGTGTTACATTTGTTGCATCAGATTCTTGGTTGGCATCAGATCACTATTCAGTGATGTACAAGACCCCTGAGGAAACTCCAGTTGCTGATATGAAAATGTTTCACTCAATAGTAGCAACTTGTGCTGAATCTAATGTATAAATTCCCTCCCTATCACTTCAAATGACAAGTAAATTAGAATCTTTATGTAAGTCGAAAGTTTATTTGATAAAGTTTACAGATGATAGGTGATATTTTGTAAAGAATTTAGAATTGCGTACACAGGTTGGATCATGACTCTCATGGAAAAAAGGCTTTATTGTTGCACAATATTGATGCTGTTGAACAGAAATGAGTGGACCCATGGAAGTTGGGTTTCTGGGGGTTCAACGGGACTTTATAAAAAGTTTTGTTTTTGGACCCAAATTTGATCTGAACCTCATTGGATATCACTTATTGGGCAGTTTGACTCTCCATCCACATACAGCCAGCCATAAAAAAGCACTTCCAAGGGGAGGAGGATGGGATTTTGTTATTTTTTTTGGTACACATTACATCTGATAACACTGATTTTACCTCTAGTGTGAGCTATTCAAAAACTGCAAATGGCTCACACTGGGCCGAGCACTAAGTGTCCACAAGCACAGTGATGCTTGCTCCAGTGGTTTGCGTATGTGAAGCACCCAAACTCTGAATCCGAACACTGGAAACTTTTGTAAAGTTGTGTTCAGTGTGAACACAGAACTTTAAAGTTCAATTGGCTCATCCTTACTGGTGAACACAAATTATTGGTATGGCTGAGAATTTATTACTGAATTTTACCGTCCATTTTTTAATTTTGCAAATAAACTTATAAGTAAGCCTTCTTTTAGAGTAGACTACTGTTTTTTCTTTACAAGATAAAAGCAGAAAATTTTTCATTAGTGTATTGGATCCATTATTCATCCATTTTTGGTCTTTGCATCCAATGGTTGTAGTGGTATTGCATCTACTTTTTTTTATATACAAACGAAAAATGTCAATAGTAAATGATTTTACCATCTTGCAGTCATACAGTATTTGTTGGCACACTAGAATAACAAAGGATGGTGGTTCATAACTATCTATAATGCCTACCTTTTCAATCAGATTTTAGATTAACCACTTGAGTCAATTTGTTACAGTTTGGTTCAGTTAGGGTGGTCAATAACTAGTAGAAATGTTATAGTTAATGTGGCAGATTGAAAAAGGGAATTGCTTTAGAATTGTATTTAATAGTCTATTTATTTGACAGTTTATCAACAAATTTATCAATCTATTTATTCTGCAAGTATTGCAATAAAGTTTTACGGACCTTGTACCTAAGTTAAAAGTTGTGTATTCTCCCAAGCTAGAATGCCAATGCTCAGCCCGTCCAGTCTCACAATATATTCTATAAGTACAAATATAATAATCTACTTGTTTTGAAACACAAAACTCAAAATGAGCATATACCGTTATAACAAAGTAAGCAATAGTAAAACATTTAAATTATATTGGGCTCTGTTATTTAAATGTACTACTGTTTACCTATTTCCGTTATTAAAAAGGTTTATGCTCATTTTGTAGTTATTTCTTGGATTTTGTCTGTGAAATGGCCTCAGTGTGAATGAGCTCCTATTGCAAGTATACATACTGATGGCCTCTGGCTCATTTTTGTGTTTCGTAATGACCAGCTAATGGTTACATCAGTAATCTGTCGCCACTGAATAGGAGCAAAGATAACCTCCTCCTGCCTCTCAGCATCAATGGCCATGTTTTTGATCAGCCGCCCTGGATGTCATCATTACAGTGAAGAAAAAAGGACGAAGTGTCGGTGATCCGCGCTGCTGGACAGAAGGACAGAAAACCAGAACCTGAGAAGTTTGGTGCAATAGTATTTTTATTCCGATGCATCCAAATAAAAACACTGTTGCACCAGATTTCTTGGGTACAGGTTTCCTTTCCAGCAGCGCAGATCACCGACACTTCGTCCTGTTTTCCAGTTGTTTGCCATGTTGAATGTGGAGGTGTGGATCCAAAAGCAGCTGTACGAACACATATACTGGTTGTGGGTTTACGCAACCATACGAGGTGAGCAGGTTTCATAGGGCATTTGCCCCTCTCTGCTAAAAGATAAGAGCCTATGCACACTTTTGTCTCATATTTCTAGATCATTACAGTGAGATGTATCAAAAGACAAGACTCTGATGATGATAAAACACTGGTGCTCAACTTAGAAATCCCTGTGAGTACTACAGGAAAATGTTATTATAATAAAAGAATTAACAGTGGGGGAAATAAATATTTAATCCCTTGCTGATTTTGTAATTTTTCCCACTAAGACATGAACAGTCTATAATTTTAAGGGTAGGTTAATTTTAACAGCGAGAGATAAAATATCAAAAATAAAATTCAGAAAATCATATTGTCTAAATCAGGGGTCTCAAACTCGGCTGGGTTGGTGGGCCGCACATAGAGAAACATTTATAGCGGGGGGCCGCATTGCTTGTAGGACTAAGTGATATTTTTAGTAATACCAGAATTTTTTGCTCAATGTAGTAAAGTACAAATCCTGATCCCTTTCTTGTAGTAATGTCCCCATCCTGTAGTAATGTCCTTTTCTACTGATTTCCCCCATCCTGATCCTTTTTCTAGTGATGATCCCTATCCTGATTCCTTTTTATAGTGATGTCCCCCATCGATCATGATCCCCTTTTGTAGTGATGTCCCCATACTGATCTCCTTTTGTAGTGATGTCCCCCATCCTGATCTCCTTTTCTAGTGATGTCCCCAATGTCATTCCCCTTTAGTAGTGTTGTCCCCATCTTGATCCCCTTTAGTGATGATGTCCCCATCCCGATCCCCTTTTATAGTGATGTCCCCCATCCTGATCTACTATTATAGTGATTCCCCCCATCCTGCTTTACCTTCTTTTTACACAAATACACACTCTATCACACTCACACACAAACCCACACACACACATACTCTCACACACACTCTCACACATCCTCATACACACTCTTACACTCACACTCATACACACACTGAAACTCGCACACACTTATACACATTTACACATTTCCTCACTCACCCTCACACACACACCCTCTCACACACACTCACACTTTTCTCACTTTAATGATGCATTGCTCCAGTGCAGGGGGCCGCCGCGGTCCCTGCTGTGCTGGCTTCCGGCCTCCACTGTGCTATGACTTCCTCCAGTCGCTGCGCAGACAAGCTCTGTTGCAGGTGACATTGATCTTGCTGAGTGGCAGAGCTTGTTAGTGCTGCGGACAGAAGTCATCACACAGCGGGGACTGCAGCGGTCTCCTGCACTGGGGTGATGCATCATTAAGTTGTCCAAGGTGCCGAGGGCCGCATAGTGAAGCCCCAGGGGCCGCATGCGGCCCCCGGGCCGCGAGTTTGAGACCCCTGGTCTAAATTATATAAACGTGTTTTAATTTTGCAAAGAAATAAGTATTTAATCCCCTACCAACCATTAGGAATTCAGGCTCCTATAGACCAGTTAGATGCTCCTAATCAATTCGTTGCCTGCATTAAAGACAACTGTGTTAAATTGTCACCTGTATAAAAGACTCCTGTCCACACACTGAATTAATCAGTCAGACTCTTATGGTGGGTTTACACACACCAACTTATCTGTCCAACTTCAGACCAACTTGCTGGTTGCAGTGAAATCATGGACACATTGCTCCATTTTGTGAGTGTGTACAATGGAGCAATGTGTCCATGATTTCACTGCAACCAGCAAGTTGGTTTGAAGTTGGACAGATAAGTTGGTGTGTGTAAACTGGCCTTCAACTCTACAACATGGGCAAGACCAAAGAGCTTTCTAAGGATGTCAGGGAAAAGATCCTAGAGCTGCACAAGGCGGAGATGGGCTACAAAACCATAAATACGATGCTGGATGAGAAGAAGTCAACTGTTGGTGCAAAAGTAAGAAAATGGATCAAATACAAAATGAGTGTTAATCGATATCAATCTGGGGCTCCATACAAAATCTCACCTCGTGGGGTATCCAGGATCATGAGCAAGGTGAGAGATCAGCCTAAAACTACACGAGGAGAATTTGTTAATGTTCTCCATGCAGCTGGGACCACTGTCATCAAGAAAACCATTGTTAACACATTATGATGTAATGGATTAAAATCCTGCTGAGCCCTGAAAGTCCTACTGCTCAAGAAGGTACATGTGCAGGCCCATCTGAAGTGTGCCAATGAACGCGTTGGTGATTCTGAGCGTAAATGCGAGAAAGTGCGGTGATGAAATGAGACAAAAATTAAGCTCTTTGGCATTAACTCAACTCGCCGTGTTTGGAGGAAGAGAAATGCTGTCTATGACCCAAAGAATACCATCCCCACAGTCAAGCAAAGCGGTAGAATAATTATATTTTCAGGGTGTTTCTCTGCTAAGGGCACAGGACTACTTCACTTCATTAATGGGACAATAGATGGAGCCATGTACCGTAAAATCATGAGTGGCAATTTCCTTCCCTCCACCAGGACATGGGTCAAGGCTGGGTCTTCCAGCTTGACAATGATCCAAATCATACAGCCAAGGCAATAAATGAGTGCCTCAAAAAGAAGCAAATTAAGGCCATGGAATGGCCTAGCCAGTCTCCAGACCCCAAAGGGTACTCCAGTGAGAGAAAACTTTTTAGTACAGTTCCTGCCCTGCTACATGAAATAGAGCTGTATACTGCAGTGCGAGGATCTATCGATCTCTTATAAATTGATAAAATCATACCTGCTCCTCAGCTCTGACCCCCACCTCATGGTACTGAGAATCTTCAGCCTGAGAGCTTCATGTAAGAGCACAGAGCAGGAGATGTGTTGGGGGTGTGGACACTGGGAGCTCAGGATCATCCTACATTCCAGCCCCCTCACATTTCTGTATGGGGAGGGGGGCTGACAGGGGGCATGGCCACCGGCCTCATGCTCACACTACAATCCTTTCCCTAATATACCAATCTATGTGACAGGGAGGTCCAGGTTTGAAATATCAATTATGTCACCAAGCAGATACCAATACACGCTGTGATTCTCTGCTGTATGATGATGCATAATGTGGAATGTTATTGTGAGGCTAGGAGCAGAGGCAAATCATTACATTGACCGATTCAACTCTGCATAGTCTCCCCTCACCCATAGAAACATGTGTAGCTTCTGATCCCTTCAACTTTCAATGGATCATCATCATCACTCCTCACTGGAATGTAGGATAGTCCTGCAGCTCCCAGCATCCATGCCTCCTGCTTTTTGCTCCTATATAAAGCTGCCAGGCTGAAGATTCTCAATCCCATGAGGTGGGCGGCCACATCAGAGGAGCAGGTATGATTTTATCCTTTTATAAGAGATCTGTAGATCCTAGAACTGCAGTGTACAGCTCAGCTTCATCATGTAGCAGGGCAGGAACTGTACTAAAAAGTTTTCTCTTACTGGATTTCCCCTTTAATCCTTTTGAAAACTTATGGAAGGAGCTGAAGCTCCGAGTTGCCTAGCAACAGACTCAAAATCTTAATGAATTAGAGATGACCTGCAAAAAAGAGTCAACCAAAATTCCTCCTGACATGTGCGCAAACCTCATCATCAACTACAAGAAATGTCTGACTGCTGTGCTTGCCAACAAGGGTTTTGACACCAAGTAGTAAGTCTTGTTTGCCAGAGGGATCAAATACTTAATTCTCTCTGCATAATGCAAATAACTTTATATAATTTAGACAACATGATTTTCTGGATTTCATTTTTGATATTCTACCCCTCACTGTTAAAATTAACCTAATCTTAAAATTATAGACTGTTTAGACTTTGTCAGTGGGCAAACTTACAAAATCAGCAAGGGATCAAATACTTATTGCCATATATATATTTATGGGGGAGGAGTCACAGGTATGCCTCAATAACCTGTCAGAAAGAAGAATACAAAAAGTAAATATAGAGCTACTGCTCTCAGTCTAAGGGTACCATAGATAAAATGAATGCATGGATAATACCTGTGCCAAGTGGTGGATTAGGAGAAATCTGTCTATAAATAGTTCCCTTGTCAATAACACATAGACATAGCAGATGTACCGGTCAAGGTTTAATAAAGGAATAAAAGATTTGAATGGGAGAGTAGTTACAAAAACTAAGAGACTCAAATAATTGCTGTGGGAATGTGTACAATGCTACACCCTTAAAATGTGCACTTTCCCGGTAGACAGCATTCAGGTATTGTAGGCTTGAAAACCAGAAGCCTTAGAAGCTTTATAACTGTCTCAGCTGTGATTGCTAAAATCATGCAGCTTGCAAAACTGTTTTGACATATTTTGAATACATATATGCATGATTATAATATCTTTATATCCTACTGTGTCCTAAAATACTAACTGCACTTTTCAAGTCGTGCCTGCGTTAATGAGAGCAGCCAGTCCTCATAACAGAACGCTTTGAGATAAATTAGTCTTCTGCTGGGAGAGAAATATTTATTTGAAAGTTTAAGATGCTGGAAACATTATTTTTCACTTTATAACATCCAATGATTTCAGCTTCACCTTGAATTACATTGTTTAAATTGATCCACATTTTAATAAAATGTTTATGATTATTATACTGTATATTCACAAGGTTATTTTAAGGAGTTTAATAATCTATTAGTGATGAGCTAATTTGCCGAAATTCGAATTCGGCACTTTGATAAAATTTAATGTGGAAATTTAATTCACATCGAAGATATAAAATGATTCAACGGACTTAGAGCATTATAAATGGAGGGTTTAATAAAAATGTACTGGCATCATCTCCCAGAAATGTTCATGCTTCCTCTTCAGCACTTCTCATGAGTAAGGCTGCTTTCACATCAACGATTTTTGCCATTCGTGGCCATTCGTGGCAGATCCAGCAGTTTTGCCGCATCTGCCGCGTAATGGCTCACTTGTGGCAAGCCTGCATTCACCCCAATTCATTCCTTATGGGACTAGTGGTTTTGGTGCGATACGGAAAATACGGCACTTGCAGTAACGGAAAAAAAATGCTGCTAGCAGTTGTGTTTTGACTTACCGTCAGTGTCAGATCCGGCAAAACCACAAGTGTAACACATGACCGCCAGTCCCATAAGGGGTGAACATAGTCTTGCCTAAAGTGATCCGTTACATGACAGATGCGGCAAAGCAAAACTGCCGGATCTGCCATGAATGATGAAAAACGGTGATGTGAAAGTAGTCTAAGACACAGACACCATGTTGCGCTTTGTCTTGGGAGACACGTGTTGTGACATCACAACTTCTTGATGTCATTTCTGGTGTTTGAGGTTTATTAACGTTGCCAATTAAACATAACTTTCAATAACACATATCACACATATTTTAATAACACATAACACCTTCGCCCTCCATGGACTGAACTAACCATCTCATAAAAGCAATGATATCTATCAATTTTTTATACTGCACTGTTAAGCACGCTGCACTTTATTTGTCTTTTCGGTGTTTTTTGGAATTTTTGTATGTTTCACCTTCTTAATCCCAATTTAATGTGTTTTTAAAAGTTATGCTTTATTGGCATCACTTATGCTGAATACTATGTTGAGCCAGAGAGTGTATAAAATTGAATCTTACCACTTTTGCTACAGTTACTGTTTCAAGTTTATTACCACTGAGGGAAAATGATGAAAAAGCCTAAAAGGAGGTGCGGAGCACTGGATGGTGGGCTTTGTCTGGCTGTAGGACAGTTGAGCAGTGAAGATTTTTTGGGGGTCCTGTACACTTCTAGGTTTCAAATGAAAGAGATTGCTAATTTTTTCTGCTTAATTATCAGGAGGTTATCAGCTGAGGACAAGTTAACCTTCTGCGAGGTAGTCCAACCATGTCCCCCACCGGACTTCGGTCTATGCAGATATAGGCTGAAAGCTGACTAGCGTGTTCATGTAGTTATGCAGAGCTAAGCAGAACTAATATGTATAGCATATATGTATAGCAGATAAAACAGTTATTCATCAAAACTGAGGCAAGCCACCTAGTAAATGATACAATGCTGAAATGAGGTCTTTGCCCTACATCATGCTGCTCTCAGATAGGTAACAAAAATCCTGGTAACAGAGTACACTCAATGTACAGTATAAATCTGGGCTTTAGATTGATAGAATAGAAAATATTATTATTTTTTTTAATTCCTAAAAAAGTTGAAAAATTAACTAAGTTTGTTTATAGATTTTTTTTCTATAGCTAGGTCAGAGTGGCTGTATTTGTACTGACTTTGATTCAACTGTACTCCAAACTAATTCCAACTCCATGACTTCGACTTCGTAGTACATAGACTTTAATTTGCAGGTAGAAAGTTTTGTAGAGTAGGTAGAAATAATAAGTATTGATGAGTAAATAGTGAAATATTATTTGGGTTCAGAGTGTTGTAGCTGAATACTTTTTACGATTCCTGTATTCAACTCAGATATCGAACCTAATTCAAGTCAATTAGTCATTGGCTTTGCCCACAGCGATGGAGAGAGGGAATGTGGTCTTTTTGTGTGTGTGTTCATAGCATGCAACACCTTCCTCTACCCCCCAGTTAGAGCCTTTCATTCAAGTGGCTCTCACTATCATTCCAGCTCCCATTGTAAATTGAAGGAAGGCAGCAATTTCTTTCAGATCCTTCATGAGCGGCACATCACTCTTAAGTACCTGTGACACTTGCCTAGTAACCAACTTCCCAAATACCTTAATATTCATGTGAGTAATGAATAGTGCCAAATGTATTCGCTCATCACTAATTTTTAGCTCACACAAAAAATAATGCATTTGTGTACCCAATAGGCTTGGGGGATGTGGCAAGACAAATAATCTAGTTCAACCTGAATTTTATGACTAATGTTTCTTCAGATTTCTCTTTAAGGGGAACCTGTCAGGTCGTTCTACCCCCTCTGCTATCACTACCCGTCCCTGCACCTTCCTTGCTGATCCCTAACCATCCCTGTCTGCTTTAAAAGTGCCCTATAAAGATTGAGAAAAATAACTTAGAGCATACACACATACAGTATCCATTTGGAGACTGGAAAGGCGAGCTCCGGGGCACCATTCTCCTTCTTTGCTTCCTCTCAACATGCCCTGTTGGGTGTCATCAGTCTTTATTCTGCTCCACCTCCTGTTTGAAATCCATGCCTCCTTTGCTACTGTGATGCCTGGCCAGAACGTCATAGTCGCCCTAGGTGAATTATGGGGGCTGATCACGTGGCACGGTCCGTCTACAATATGCAAACTGCGCATGCGCCAGAGCCGGGCGGTACCACATGATCAGCCCCACAATGCACCGGGCCAGATATAACGTGCTGGCCTGGCATCACAGTAGCAGAGGAGGTGGGAATTTCAAGCAGGAACTGGAACAGAAGAAAGACTGATGACACCCATCGGGGCTTGCAGAGGGGGCAGAATGGAAACCCGGAGCCTGCCTTTCCAGTCTCTGAATGGAGACTGTATGTAAGCATATAAATTATTTTTCTCAATCTTTTTAGGGCACTTTTAGAGCAGACAGGGATGGTTAGGGATCAGCTAGGAAGGTGCAGGGACAGGTAGTTGTAGCCGAGGGGGATAAAACAAGCTGACAGGTTCCCTTTAAGTCAGAAATATTTTGTGTGTCATAAAAATATATAATTTAACATAGAAACATAAAGCAGCCATAGTGTAAATGTACTTTTCCTATTTGGTAACTTTCTCAGATTTGCTCTGTTAGGACACTAGACTGCACAATTCATTAGTCTATTGATATCTATTTTATGATGGTGATGCTCCAAGTTGTTTCCATGCTGCTGTGAGTTTGCTCATCTTTACTGTTGTATATAGAAATAAAGATTTTATGAGTTATCACTGCTGCCTGTATCATGTATTAGATACACATAAAAACTTTCTAGGACATTAGCTGGTTTTCTATGTGGAAATATAGTATTAATAGGAACCATACTTTGATGTAAACTTGAGCAGATTATTCCCAGTATACTTATTTGTCTTACTTAATGTTTTTAATCTCACAATTAGCAGAAGAGCAGAACAAGCTCGTATTACTTGGCTCATACAAGCAGCCTCATCACTGAGAGGATTTGGATTTCCCAACATGAAATAAATTGCTACCAGTGGACCCTATAATGATGAATGTCACTCCCTAAGGACTCATTCACTGTAACCATAAACATAACGCTCGTCTCATCTGAGAATTTCGATCTGTGACATCAATAGCACGTCTCCCTACTATTATCACAATTTGAAGGCCATAGCAGTTTAATAATGGTCTCTAAAGTTATACACATATATGTATCTGTATCTATATCTAGCTATGCTTAGTCACCAATGTCCGTGTGGATGTATCCTGAATTTTCAACAAGTTTGCAATAAAAGTTAATTCTTAAAGGCCGACACTCTCTTAAAACTCACTGGCTTTGTATTGTTTTCCATATATATATATAAATAGTTGTAGATTGGCCCCCTCAACTGCCCAATCAGGTGGAACCAGAAATGCTTTTCAACTTCAGAGAGTTTACTAAAAACATCATAGACCATCACAGAGTATATTAAAATAAACAGCCTTTCCAGCATAACGAAGATAAAACATCATTCAAGACTAGCCTGTATAACTGTGGGGTCCACCTGCTTGGGATTAGGGTTTAGCCCTGCTTACTTAGAGCCACACAATAGAATTTGGAGGACTAATTCTTCCAACACAGAATACTAAGAGATTGCAGAGGCCTTCATCTAATCTGTTGGGCCACAGCCTAAGGTGAAGATATGGTGAACAGCCCCCCAAGGTATGTGGTCAGTAAAACCACCACTGCCGTATTCCTGCTGGGTATGGTGGCGAGGGGCAGTGTAGATGGTAAGCCCTCCTCTGGTAGGGCTGAGGGTCCCCAGGGCAGGTTTAGTGGTAGTGGATGAGCCTGATGAGTGATTGTGTGCAGTGCTGTTTACTTACTTTGCTGTTGTAGCCTCTCCAGCTAGTGTGAGGGAAAAAGCAGTTTCCGGCCCCTCAGGTGGGACTCTGCTATGGCGCTGGAAGGATGCATATGAGACCTTTTTGTTCTGCATGGGTACTTTACTGAAGCAGCTCTCGAACAGTTCACAAGTCTCCAAGTTCAATGTCGAGCAGCTGGCCGGGTAGTCACCGGAGGATGCAATGTCTCTGAGGCTCTCTGTGATGTTTCTTCAGGTCTCAACCTCTGTTCTCACTTTCTATACCATGCGCTTCTGCTTGTGGCTCCTGCAGTTGCTTGAAGCTAAGCTGCATGCCCACTCTGTACTGCATGTGCCGCATGACAGGCAGCTCGAGTGCTTTACTTATACCCTGCAGCTGGGTATCAGTGTTGCTGAGCTGCACTTGCTGCTTTGCCTCTTGACACTGTATGGCTGGGAATCTGGAATTCCCCACCTTCCGGTATTGACTGCTGGGAATGTGTAACCCTGCTCCGGTGTCCGTTCTCTGCGCTTTCCTCTGAGGCGAGTATGATGCTCCTCGTCTCCCCCAGGCTTTCCTTTCCTTCCTCCTCAGACTCTCTCCATGGTTGTTCTGATCTCACTCCCTTCTTCCCGCTCTTTCCACTACACCTAAGCTCCTACGGCCAGGGCTAGGTCTCCCAGGCAAACAGGTTAACCCTTTAGTTCCCCTATTCTAGGTTTGTGAATGCAGGGATGAGGGCCTCAGATTAACATCACATCCTCTGGTCACTGGGATACCACACACGCTAATCTGGGTGTAGTACCCCTTCTGTGGTGCACTGACCAGTGGGGCGCCACATATATGTCCACACACTCCAGGTTGCAGACTTGGCTAAAGCTGTTTGAAAAATACTTGAGTATACAACTCTGCTTGAATTTTCTGAAATCTATATAGAACAGTACCCTTGTTTCCCATCCAATAAACTGGATTCAATTTAGTCTTTTCATCTTCCTTTCCAAACTTGAACAAATCTGCACAATTCAAATTTCAGCGGATTCACTTATTCCTATGGACAATTATATTTCAAGAATGTCAATAAAACTAGATAAAATATCAGGCAATGTATAGTATATAGACAATGAAAAATCAAACCGCTTTTCTAGGGCAGAATACTAAAGTTACTTGTATGGATCTTTCTTTATTTCTCCTTTTCACTCTCATGATTCACCTTCGTATCTTTTGTTGCTTCATGCATACCAATAATGATTCACTTCACAAGAAACAAATGTCAATTCTACATATATTTTCATGAACAAAATGAAAAAACTTTCCCATACTGGGAGATTACAGAAGACTAAAGTAGAATCTATCTTACTGCTATTAAATGACTTGTCTTATGTCCTCGCTGGGGACTCTATGAGAAATATGTAGATATTGACAATAAGTCAGTCAATTCTCAGACTATCAATTCAGCTCTTCAGATGGTTAGATGAATAGCTCAGGGAGCACTCTGCACGGCTAAATCCATAACTCCTACTCAGCCTTTTATATTTATTAGTCTGTAATCTGGTTATTTGTGGAGGAGTGAACATGGAAAGACTGGGACCTGGATGAAATGTCATTGTGACTCGCATAAGAAACATGCCACTATTTACGTATTATAGCAATAATAATGTAATCATGCTTGGAATTATGTTTTATGTTAATACGTTCAGCAGGGCTAGATTTGTGATTTGACGCCTCTCATTGGGAAGTCACAATGTGGTGTTAGTCATTTTGCATAAAGCTGAATGTTTTCTTTTATCACAGTCCATAGACGCGGGATAGAACTAAAGTAGATGATAATCATGCAGGCTTTGACAATACAATATGGTCAATCAATGTCATTGAATTTCTAAACTTTAAAGGTATGCAAATTAGCATTCTTATTTGGAAGATTATCTGTGAGTCAGTGTTCAACAGTTACCCTACAAGTCTTTCAAATTAAGGGTACTATCTAAACCAGAGTATTCAAAAAAAGCCAAAAAGCACCAAACTGAAAACAGTTATTTTTCGGGCTACTGGTTGCCCTATAAGACAACATATGCCTGCTGCTGAATTCCTCAAGAAAACAGGGAGGTTAGTGCAAAAATAATCTATACAATTTTACTACTGCTATAGTCTGTCTGTGGTGAGAGCAACACAGCATATCATTATTATGCTCACGTTGGGTTCTTAATGCACTTTTTTCCTCAGTCAGTAGTACAAGAGACAATAAGAAAACTTGTAATATATCTTATCACAAAAATATGCCTATTTTTCCACTTAGCACTTTTTTCTCTTTTCATGCCCTCAAAAAATGCTTAAAGGGAACCTGTCATGTTGAAAAATGCCCTTAACCTGAAGATTAGGGATGGGCGAATCTACTCGCTAGGACTCGTTACTCGGCGAGTAGTAAGGGACTCGCAGGACTCGGTACTCTGCGAGTTTCCCAGTGATTACTCGCGAGTCTAATGCAAATCAATATCAATCCTAGTTTTGTCAGAAACGCTGACAAAACTAGGATTGCCATTGTTTGCATTAGACTCGGCTACTGTGCCAGTGATAGCAGGGAAACTCGCAGATAACTGCTGTTTCTTTGCGAGCCAGTCCAGCTGTCTTCTCTGTGCAGCTCCAGGGTCCTAGAGCCCGCCTGCTGCCTGATGTAGCAGTGCCGAGATTGTTCTCAGTCTGCTCATTCCCTGTGTACAGACATGAATGTCTGTGCACAGAGATGATGTAGCAGTGCTGAGATTGTTCTCAGTCTGCTCATTCCCTGTGTACAGACATGAATGTCCGTGCACAGAGATGATGTAGCAGTGCTGAGATTGTTCTCAGTCTGCTCATTCCCTGTGTACAGACATGAATGTCTGTGCACAGAGATGATGTAGCAGAGCTGAGATTGTTCTCAGTCTGCTTATTCCCTGTGCATAGACATCTATATTTATGCACAGGGGATGTAGCAGAGAGGACATCGCGTTTTGGACTGCGTCGGACGGAAGAGGATTTTTTTAATCAAAGATGGAGTCCCTAATGGCTTTTTTTTTATTTCTAATAAAAATTTTTCCTTGTGTTGTGTTTTTTTTAAAACAATTTAATAGAAATTCATGGTGGTCATGTCTAATATTGGCGTGACCGCCATAAATTTCGGGCTTAGGGCCAGCTGATAATACAAAGCTGGCCCTAACCTCTTTATTACCCAGCGTGCCACCGCTACCAGGGCCGCTGGAAGAGCGGGGTTCAGCGCCAGAGGATGGCGCTTCAATGAACGCGCCATCTTCTGGGGCGGCTGCGGGCTGCAATTTGCAGCGGGGGGTGCCCAGAAAGCTTGGGCATCCCTGCGCTGCGGATTCCAGCCCCCAGCTGCTTAGCTGTACCTGGCTAGACATAGAAATTGCGCGGAGCCCCACGCATTTTTTTTTAATTATTTCATGAATTTCAGAGTCAGAGTCAGAGTCTCAGAGTCAGAATCTCAGAATTTCATGAAATAATTAAAAAAAAATGCGTGGGGCTCCGCGCAATTTCTATGTCTAGCCAGGTACAGCTAAGCAGCTGGGGGCTGGAATCCGCAGCGCAGGGATGCCCAAGCTTTCTGGGCACCCCCCGCTGCAAATTGCAGCCCGCAGCCGCCCCAGAAGATGGCGCGTTCATTGAAGCGCCATCCTCTGGCGCTGAACCCCGCTCTTCCAGCGGCCCTGGTAGCGATGGCACGCTGGGTAATAAAGAGGTTAGGGCCAGCTTTGTATTATCAGCTGGCCCTAAGCCCGAAATTTATGGCGGTCACGCCAATATTAGACATGACCGCCATGAATTTCTATTAAATTGTTTTAAAAAAAACACAACACAAGGAAAATTTTTTATTAGAAATAAAAAAAAAAGCCATTAGGGACTCCATCTTTAATTAAAAAAATCCTCTTCCGTCCGACGCAGTCCAAAACGCGATGTCCTCTCTGCTCATCCCTGTGCATAAATATAGATGTCTATGCACAGGGAATAAGCAGACTGAGAACAATCTCAGCTCTGCTACATCATCTCTGTGCACAGACATTCATGTCTGTACACAGGAATGAGCAGACTGAGAACAATCTCAGCTCTGCTACATCAGGCAGCAGGCGGGCTCTAGGACCCTGGAGCTGGGGCAGCCAGAACACAGAGAAGACAGGATCTTATCTGTGCGAGTCAGCGATTACTTACAAAGTAAACGAGCAATGCAAATAAATGACACAACTAGGATTGCTTCAGGCTGAAGCTTCCGAGACACATCTGCGATTTGTAAATCTCACACTACTCGCTATTACTCGCTTCCCCATTCATTAACATTGGACTCGCTAGACTCCCAACGAGTAGCGAGTCCTGGGCTCGGACTCGCTAGAGTCAAGCGATTCCGAGTAATTTAGGATTCGCCCATCACTACTGAAGATATGCGGATAAAATACAGGTTTATAGCATTGTAAACCTGCCCGGTGCCTGCACATTGAACCCTGCTGCTGTCAGGAAGTGAACTTCAATCCTCCTGACAGTATTCTGGTTTCAGTCATGGAGGTGGCACCAGTACAGTCATCGCTCTGACTACAGATAGCAGTGGCTGTAACCGCGCCCCACCGCGTTAGTTAGTGTGGGGCGTGCGGTTACAGCTGCGGCTCTCCATATACAAAGCGGTGACTGAACCTGCACAGGTGCCTCCTCCATGACTGAAACCAGAATGCTGCACCAAGGATTAAAGTTCATTTTTTCCCAACAGTGAGGTCTAATGTGCAAGTGCCAGGCAGGTTCAGAATGCTATTACATATGTATAAGAATCCTGGGCACTAGTGGCGTTTATTTAGCTATCTGCCAGCTTTTGCTCTGGGTTGTTGCTCAAGTCTTTAATGTAGCGAATTATTTAATATAGATGGCAAGAAAAAAGATGGCACTCACCCTGTTTCTTCTCGAAGGTGAATTTTCTTTATGCCATTTGCATGGAGTGGATTACAAGAGGTTAGGGAAGGAGGGGAATGCGGTGGAGGATGTCCTCACCGCACTCCCCTCCCTCCCTAACCTCTTGTAACCCACTCCATGTAAATGGAATAAAGAAAATTCACCTTCAAGAAGAAACATGGTGAGTGCCGTCTTTTTTCTTACCATCTATATCAGAATGCTACTAACCTGCTGGTTAATCCCCTATCTGCTGGTTAATAGCATTTTTCTATGAGACAGGTTTACTTTAAATCTGTCTACAAATCTGTATGCAGTGCCTATAAAAGCCAATGTGGAGGAGGCTGTTGGAAGAAAAAACACAAAATGTTGAGGCTTTTAATGCAGAGGGGGACACTTTTAAAATTGCCGATCACAAGTCAGATAATGGCCAGAAATATCATTATGTTCTCACACGTGACTGCATATTCAGAAAAATAAAATATGGACAGTTGCACTTTAAATGTCCATTTCAGCTCTGCTCTGTCTGTGGTATACGCTGACATATGGTAGCTTTGTAATCTGGTACCTTGTCGTAGAAGTAAACAATTAAGCTCCGTCTCCGTAACATTGGTCCTTGGGCATATGTAATAAAATATCACTTTGGATTTTCATACTGTGACGGAAATTGGTGTATTGTCCTTAGGGAAAAACTGTCCATTTGCTCAAAGTGATTTCTGTGTGTTGCACTCTCTGTTGAGATATCATATTCATAAAAATTAATTCTCTCAAGTCATTCTGACTGTAATGGATCATGCTCTAACTCACCAAGCACCGACACTAATGGCTGAAGATGAGAAGCAAAAAAGAAACAATTAGGGTTTCCATCGCTATTCTTCGGAGGCTATCAGGTTTATTTATTTATTTCTCACAGCCTGCCCATTTAATTTTCGATTCCAATCCAGATACAAATGGAATTAATGTATTAGATGGTTTGCAAACGCCAATTATCTTTCCGCAAGATTTATAGAAACTTAAGTATGTTTCAAATTTGTATTGTCAAAGGAAATTTTGAGTGCATTAACTTCCCAGTAAAATCAATCACAGGTATTTAATTATATACTTCATTTTCAACCATTTATTTCAAGGCGGTATGTAAAGTATTTTACTGACCATGAACTGTTGGAAAATATTAATTAAAAGGAAAAAAAAGTCCAGACTTTCTGTATTACTGCAGGGAATGGGCTTGAAATACAGAAGCAGCTGTCTCAAAGTAGAAATGCTTGTAAGGATAAACTTGTATTAACTTCACTGGATTGTCAAATGTTTGTAGTTCAGTTCCCCTGTCGTTAGGACGAGATTGTGTTCTCAGCTTTGAAAACCTGCATTTATTAATAGTGTTCAGGGATAAGGCATCCAACGAGGAGATACTAGATAAATCACACATGGGAAGAAGTTATGTGACGTTGTACAATTTAGGCTTCTTGTAAAAAAAAAATGGTTAAAAAATATATTGGATGAAGTTGCAAAATCGTTGTGCCGCTGTTCACATTTGGCTGAAAATGAGGAAACAAAAGCGCAATAGTGTCTTATCCATTTTAGAAACATTACAGGATTTCTAAAGTTGCTGCTCACCTGGCTTGGTTGTGAGACCCACAACCAGTAAATGTGCGTGATACAGTTGTGCATGAATCCACACTCCACGTGATCTCTGTGGCGGAAGAAATAAATCCAAATAGACGGTGCTGTATGATCCGCGCAAAACGTAAACTGTTTACAGACCAACCTGGATTTGGAAGTCAACTTAATGGTGTGCAAAGACTGCCAATAATCCCCATTGTCCTAGTCAATGTGACAATGTGCTGCCAAGAGCGATGATCTGTAGTGCAGAACAAAAGGTAATTTCACTTGACAAATGATTAGCAGCCTCGTATTGTGAGATGATACTGTTACAGGGTAAATGGACTTTAAAATATATAAGAAAGATGTGGAGCCATGGGGTAAGTGGGTATATTCATCCTCTGGCCTGGCTGTCTTTAGAAAGACCTCTTGGACCAGGGCTCATCCTACTGATCTCTTGTACTCCTTCCCTGTGGGCAGAACACTACATGAAGAGCACAGGATGAAAGTGCAACACTTCAGTAAAACTTTGTTGAGTTCCCATCAGTCAATAGCGTGTAGTGCATTCCCAGCAAGGACGCAAGATGGTACAAGCGAAAGAGTGTCACCCTTTTGCTGAATCCCCAGGGATTAGAATCTTCATGACTTAAGGGAATTCAGGGCCAGCTATACCAGCCAGCAGAAACCAGCATTTGGCAGATCCCCAGTGAGAGGAGTTAGCGGAGCGCTTAGGAAACCAACCTAGCACTATGTGATATGTAGCCAGGTGAACAGGTTGTCCTAACCTGGGTTCTCCAAGCAAAATAATAAGCTAAGCGTAGGGTAGTGGAGCACTTCTGTAGTGCTCTAGCTGAATTAATATTTAATATCTCTAAACGATCCGCCCGGCACTGTTAACCCTTTAGATAAAGCTGTCAAACACTGACAGTGCATTCTAAAGCACCGCTGTGGGAATTGTGCAATTCTACGCCGCCATCGGTGGCACAGTGATGCTATCACGGGGTGTCGATACATTGCCTTGACAGCCCAGGGTAATTTGAAGACCCTGGATTTTATCATGACTCACTTTCTGTCAGCAACATAACACAAGCAATCAGACTGTCCAGTTTTAAGGCGCCCTAAGGGGCAATGTAAAATATAGTAAATGTGGGAATAAAAGTTTTTAAAAATATGAAAAAATATAAAAAACATAAAAGTTCAAATCACCCCATTTTTGCCCCACTGAAAATAAAACAATTTAAAAAAAATACACATATTTGATATTTCCGTGTTTAGAAATGCCCGATCTCGATCTATCAAAATATAAAATCAATTAGTCAGATCTTTAAATTGCGTAAAAAAAAGGAAAAATGACAAAATTAGGTTTTTTGGTCACCGCAACATTGAAATAAAATACAGTGACAGGCGATCAAAACAGTGTATCTACCAAAAACGATATGCTTAAGAACGTCAGCCTAAGACGCAAAAAAAACATCACACAGCTCCAGATACCAAAAAATTAGATCGCTACAGGTTACAGAAAATTGGTTTCAACAGAAAACAGGGTGCACCGCAATGATCTGAATTATATCAAGGGAAGGAGGGGTTGCTCACCGTGCCAAGGTAGACAGATATGCAAGGCGGAGAGAAGACATGGCACATTGAGGGAGCAACACACACACGAGTAGTAGAATAGTGAAAATGATAACTTTATTAGTGCAATAGACCAAACAAGAATAAAAACAATTAAAACCATGGGGTGCCAATGCAGAACACAACGCTGAACATATGTACAGAATACAATGCTGACAAAAGTAAACAGTGTATCTTATACCTATTACAGGAAGTGGAAGTGACATCGCAGTCACAGCTCAGTGACCATGGTAACAAGTAAACACTATATCTTATACCTATTACAGGAAGTGGAAGTGACATCGCAGTCACAGCTCAGTGACCATGGTAACAAGTAAACAGTGTATCTTATACCTATTACAGGAAGTGGAAGTGACATCGCAGTCACAGCTCAGTGACCATGGTAACAAGTAAACACTATATCTTATACCTATTACAGGAAGTGGAAGTGACATCGCAGTCACAGCTCAGTGACCATGTAATAGGTATAAGATATACTGTTTACTTGTTACCATGGTCACTGAGCTGTGACTGCGATGTCACTTCCACTTCCTGTAATAGGTATAAGATATACTGTTTACTTGTTACCATGGTCACTGAGCTGTGACTGCGATGTCACTTCCACTTCCTGTAATAGGTATAAGATATACTGTTTACTTGTTACCATGGTCACTGAGTTGTGACTGTGATGTCACTTCCGCTATGTCACTTCCTGTAATAGGTATAAGATATACTGTTTACTTGTTACCATGGTCACTGAGTTGTGACTGCGATGTCACTTCCACTTCCTGTAATAGGTACAAGATGTAGTGTTTACTTGTTACCATGGTCACTGAGCTGTGACTGCGATGTCACTTCCACTTCCTGTAATAGGTATAAGATATAGTGTTTACTTGTTACCATGGTCACTGAGTTGTGACTGCGATGTCACTTCCACTTCCTGTAATTGGTATAAGATATAGTGTTTACTTGTTACCATGGTCACTGAGCTGTGATTGCGATGTCACTTCCGCTATGTCACTTCCTGTAATAGGTATGAGATATACTGTTTACTTGTTACCATGGTCACTGAGTTGTGACTGCGATGTCACTTCCGCTATGTCACTTCCTGTAATAGGTATAAGGTACACTGTTTACTTGTTACCATGGTCACGGAGTTGTGATTGTGATGTCACTTCCACCTATGGCAATATCATGTGGTCCAATTGTGCTCTCTCAGCTGTATCCAATCATTAATTACCAACAGATATAAAATGAGTTCCAATGTGCAACAGACCTATACTTCCCCTGAGGAAGCTGCGCCCTGGCAGCGATACGCGTGGGGCCTGGGTGCCCTGCAGTCACCTCGCTTCATACCTCGGACTGACACTTCGGACAATTTACAGACTGGTAATATGCACTTTATCTTCCACTGTCAGTGGATACGGTGACCTACACTGTTTGACTATATGCAAAAAATAGGGGGTACCCAATATATATATGGGTGGTCTTTGTACCAATTATACGGTTAGTTAGCTCATGGATAAGATCTTTGTTATTATCCATATGTGACCACCCCTAGGGACCACTGTGTTTGGGACCACTAAACGACTCCTATTCATTGGATGATTTGCTGAATTTTTGGTTACCCATAACACTGTACACCTTATATTGGGCTAACAAGCGTATTTATGTAAAATATTGTGGTGAAGTAGCACTAGTACTTCTCGTACCTGCTCTCATCCCCCACCTTCGGGTCTCACCCTACAACTCAATCCTGTATTCTGTCTAACCTGTTGTGATCACCGATATTGTGTCATATCCTGCTCATGTTTTGTCAGCATTGTATTCTGTACATATGTTCAGCGTTGTGTTCTGCATTGGCACCCCATGGTTTTAATTGTTTTATTCTTGTTTGGTCTATTGCACTAATAAAGTTATAATTTTCACTATTCTACTACTCGTGTGTGTGTTGCTCCCTCAATGTGCCATGTCTTCTCTCCGCCTTGCAGGTTACAGAAAATGGCGCCTAAAGCAGAATTATTTTTCTTTAAAAATTCAGTTTTTTTACCACTTGAATAACAGTAAAAGTATACATGTTTGGTATCTACGAACTCATACAGACCCAAGACATCATACTGACACATCAGTTTTACCATATAGTGAACATGATGGCTAAAACCCTAAAAAACCATTGTGTAATTGCATTTTTTTTTTTTGCTATTTCACTGAACTTTGGATTTTTTCCTATGTTCCAGTACACTATATGGTAAAGAAATGGTTTCATTCAAAAGTACAACTCGTCCCACAAAGAACAAGCTCTCATATGTCTATACTGATGGAAAAATAAATAAAGTTATGGCTCTTAGAAAAAGGGGAGGAAAAAATTAAAGTGCAAAAAAGGAGAAGGGCAAAGTCATGAAGGGGTTAGGTGAAACCTACTATAACACATAGCAATTGTGTCATTGTGTAATTGATGCAGAATCATAATGATGCACTTGCATTGCTCAAGAGAGTCTTACAGCAGGCAGAAAATTGCAGAAAATGGTGCTAGAAAACTATAATAATTGTAAATATTTTGCTAAATTAAAACCTGAATTCTCAAAGGAGAAAAATAGTTTCATGCATATATGTGCCAATAGGAGAATAAGTTTTACATTTAAGCCATTGAAATTGTTCTGACAAGTTTAGGTATTTTCCATGAAAAACGTAGAGAATACTTAACCGCAAACAAAAACTAAAGGAGCTTTATCTAAAGCTCCACATTATGGATTTGTGTCAGCATGAAATTAGCATAAAACTTCTGTAACAGTATAGTATTTTGATGCGTTAGGCATTATCATTCTGTCATGTGTGTGGTGAATCGATTATTTAAAAGTAGGAAGATATAATTACTTTTCATTAAAAGGTCATTGAATATCAAGGTCACTTACAGCAATTACAGCATTATTATAATTTGTTTTGTACAAAACTCGGCTTGAATTCATAAAGGTCATATAATTTTACTTCTGATTATGATATTATCCTTTTAGGGGTGTTCATAAAGATCATAAAAGAAAGGTAACAACACTACCCCTGGTGAGGAATGTGCAGTGCTTTTTTAAGGCAAATCCCTTCCCTTAAAGGTGTCCCACTACTAATGTGATAAACTTTCTTTTGCCCTAAGTCTTCCTAAATAACATTTTTCTAATATACCTCTGCTACCTACCATTCTCCTGTAAGCCTATCTCCAAGAGGCTCTTAAAGATCCAGACTGGATTTGGACAAACTGAGCAGCACACATCACTGTGAGCAGCACACATCACTGGTGATGGTTGAGGGGAGAGTGAAGTGTGATCTGTGCATGTGTACCCAGACCGCTGTCACTCACAGAGTGGCAGCCACACCATACCAGTGAAGTGCCCTGCTCAGGTGGCCCAAATCCAGTCTACATCCCAGAAAGATCAAAGCTAGAACAGCAATAAAAGTTATTTATGTGTTTGTTAGAGATAAGTTTACAAGAGCATTATAGGTAGCAGAAGTATAGCGGGAAAGTGTTAGTTGGTAAGAGTTAGGAAAAACTAAACTGGATCACATTAGAAGTGGAAAACCCTCTTTAAAGGGAACCAACCAAGAGGATTTAACCACCTGTAAATATGGGCAGCAGGTGATTGACATGTGCAGCACTACATCACTATTATGGTTTATTTACTCCCGTGTGGGCTGGTCTGTCTGCCGTAAGCTGACATCCCGGATGAGTCTGGATAAGAGGGAGGGGAAAGGGGTTTGGCTTACAGCAGAAAGACAAACCCACCGGGGAGGAATACAAAAAAATCCCAAATAGTGACGTTATGCTGCACATGTTAATCACCTGCTGCACTGATATACAGGTGGTTATATCCTGGTGGTTGGTTGCCTGTAAGCTTCCTAGTACCTCTTTTATTATGTATTATTGTTGTGGCTCCTAGGGACAAAGAAATAATAGATACAAGGGTGGTGTTCTCCCTGTAGTCTAAGGAGTTTCTTTGTCACAGAAGGAGGTGAGGAGCTCATTATAAGCATTTATTGGGACCTTATATATTCAAGTTATATCTGATTCCACCTATACTATTTTACAACACAGATTCAAAAAAGTTGTCTGTCATTCTCTTTTAAACAACTGAAAACTGGTTTGAAAATAAAAGAACAAACTTCACTAATAGATCCTCTATCACTCCTCAAAACCAATGACAAGTCCTCAGCCGGAAACAGGGAGAACTGTGGGAGACCTGGACAGCAATATGGATGTGTTGTGCGGAATCAGTAAGTGACTATTGATTTTATTCTTATTTTTAGACCACACTGGTTCTGGTTTTGAAAGGAAAAAAAATAAAGGGATAGAAGGGCTAGTTAGGCAATCTCTCCCTATATAGTTTGTATCTGGTCGGCTTTTTATTATTACCTGTAGAAACACAGCACTTGGCACCGGTTTGCTTTCATCTTTTTCTGCCTGCGCTGTCTTTTGTGTATGCATTTTACTAAAGTCAAAATCAAACGTTCAAATGCTGGTGGAAGAAAAGACTTTGGAGCAGTGACTTGTCACACTAATGGTTCGAATTCACAATGTTGCTCTGATGTCTCTGGCCTAAGTGAATTTAGTACTTGGATACAGTGGAAAGTGACATTTTCAGAGTACAACCAATTTTAACAACATGAAGGATACATCTCATTTCAAAGTTGGTAGCCGGCACTCTAAACTTGGATCCAACCTATTGTGCTCCAGCCACGTGTATTCAATGGGTTATTTTCAAAGTAGCTTGTTCTTCCTTTTCTTTAGCAAGAAAGAAATTCAGAAATATATTACCTTTTCTTAGTTGACTTAGTAAAACCAATAAAATAAACTTTTACCAAATGTCTTCTAGAAGGATAAAAAAAAACCATATAAGCAAAAATTATGCCATTAACAAGAATCTCAAAGAATGAAACAAGCGACAAAAAACAACAATTAAGCAGAAAACCTGGTGACACTTTCTTCCCGATAATGCTTGCTTATCATAGGTCATCTCCGTGGTCAAGCCAACCTTGCTTGACTGTTGCTCTATATAGCATTCTTCACACTGTGATTTTGTTAATGAGCATAAGCTCAACCTTTGGAGCTCTAATAATAGTGATTATCTCCAAGAATCATATTTTCTCTTCCAGTTGCTCTATGTGTTATATGTATTTAAATAGTGTCCATCAAGTTAAAGTAAAAGTTCCGGTATTTTCAAAAGACAAACATATCAATCACGATAATTGTTAATGAAGAACATTTATAGGCATGAGTGGGTTTTCCATCTGTGCATATTTTCTCAATCTCTTCTTGACACATGAAGTTTGATTACATTTCGTCTCTTTTGTGATCCTTTTAGTACGTGGTTCCTTGTCTTACCTGCAATGCAAGTCCATAGTAGGAACTTTGTCAAAAAGCACAAAAATAAGGCTAGGGTCACATTTGAGGGTCACGAAGCTGCTAAAATCTTGAGAAATCAGCTGCAACGCGTAACAGTAATGCAATGCGCTGCCAGTGAACCGCAGCCCCATAGCAATCCAGTGTTTATCTTAGCAGCGGCCACACACCAAGCTGCATGACGTGCGCTCAGCTATGCGCTGCGGCTGATTTCTCAAGATTTTAGCGGCTCCGTCACCCCCAAATGTGACCCTAGCCTAAAAGTTTGCTTACATCTGCATATAAATACGCCAAGTGGAATATGAAAAAAAAAATTGGATTGCACTCACAATAACGTTAAACAATGAGTTAGTGCTAATCTACGAGCGTTTCCTATTTCAGCCTGAGGAAAAACTGAGTATAGCTGTGAAAATAAGACTCGCCAATGCAAGGCTATGGTAGTAAGAAAAGTAACAACCGACACACGGACCATCCATATGCCGTCCAATTTTTACGGAAACCAATCTGTAGCGTAGAACACTGTAAATGGTCCTGTAAATGATTGTAGAATAATAGTGGCTGAAAAATAAAGGTATTGTATACAGATGGCATACGTATGCAAGAAATAAATTGCAAATAATTCTCTATTCTACTGTGAATGAAGCTAGACTAATACGTTTTATTCTATATACATAATGAAATCAACAATCTTTAACATTCCTCTTTTACATACTGCTGCATAATCCAATAGAGCCTGGTAAATCTGAGGTCACTTGGCTGTGAAGGCTGTAAAGGCTGTAAAGAAATAAAAAGAACATGAATGTTTATGTATATTTTAGGGATTTGGAATAAAGAGGGTTTTCCTTCCAATACAAGGCAAATTTGCAAGTTTTTACCAGAAAATGTTCCCAATTAGAAATCATGTTTATAGGGTCTCTCAAAGGAGAGTAAACTCAAACAACAAAGGAGAGTCAATTGCATGCAAATTCTGATATTTTTTACAAGAAGAAAGAAGAAGGCAGGACTGGTGGACACACCAGGAGTCACTAAACAGGCTGTCGTACCCTGCACCTATCACCTCCCTGAGCATGCTTTTATATCCTTAATTAAGTTTGGACATTTTATGGATTTGGAGTGCTGATGCCTTCTTTGTTCCTCATTGTTGACACAGGACTTTGCCTTAGGTCTGCTTGCACCCATTGATACTTAGCCGTGGCTACTTTAGAGTATTTTACACAGATACGGGGACCTCTAAGGATCTCCTCTGCTGCCATCTATGTGAGTAAGTGACGAAGATTTCCTTCCTAACTTACTATCTGATAGGGTATAGGGTTTTTGTAGCCCTCTAGTAATCAGACACTACACAAATGCAGCCTTATAATATCTGGATGCAGTTTGTTATTCCATTTCTAAATATGTTTATTTTTTCCATTGGATCTCTTTCCATTATTTCAAAGAAATTTGACAGTCAGTCATGTGAAGGCATTAGGTTAGGGAGCGGTGCGATCCTGAAGACTGAACATAAGATAACTCCTCTAATAGATTTATTGCATGTACTATCACAAAATTTATGTGCTCATTCTAAATAATTGACAGGTCACCTTTGGGAAAATATGTCTTTACAGTCCAAGTATAGAAAACAAATAGGCAGGCACTCACCGTATGTTCGTAGGTGCTTTCTTTATTAAAGAGGTGCGGGGAGGGGGTGCATGAAGGTACAGACAACAGGTCCTGTTTCGCGTTTATCCGCTTCTACAGGTCTCAAAGAAAATATGTCTTAGAACAACAAGAAGACTTCAGCTGATCACTTGTATGAGATTCCTTAATCCTCTGTCCTTTCTTAGGACATAATTGCATATTGCTAATTTGCTGCAGAAATGTTTGGCCTCTTAAACAGAATCAAATTATCCTGAAAAAAACAGCATATGCCCTAAAACGTCTTGAAAAATAGTTGGGGGAAGGGTTTTAGAAATTAGTGAAATCGAAGAATTATCTTGGAAAGAAATGTGGGATGCTGTTGGGTTGTAGGCACTGGAATGAGATATAACTGTCTTCATAGATATTACAGTATATGGATTATTTCCTTCTTTAGAAGTGATTACCTGATTTGTGGTTCTCAACCTTTCCCATTGGCCCCTTAAAGAATGAATAGAGTGCGCATACCTGACCACCACTCTATTGAGATGAGTGGTTTTTCCAATTTCCGTTCATATTGCTGATGGGAATCGAGGCAGTAGGCTCCAGTTATCACTTGTACTATGAAGATGGATATTTGTAGGATACAGCTCTCCATCATGATCATGATATCATGATGAAAGGTCAAAAGTAGACCTGATTTGCTTGATAACACCATTCATGCTATCAATGGTTTGGTTGCACTTATAAGAAAATTTCATATTTCTTGAGCCGGACTTCTACTCTTGGATATGGATATGGGTAAGTAGTGTCTTTGAAGATGAAAGTATCTTTTTAGTGGGAGAAATATTTGCTATTTGGAAAAATGCAATATGTTCTGAAAAAAATGTTTCTGGCAGGAAAGATTTATTGGTATTGTTTTGCGTGGGAGCTTTTAGAATATAGCCAGAACACAGCACTACAAATTATTAGCTATACCCTTTGTGTAAAGCAGGCAAAATCTTAGAGCATTTGGCTATTTTTGCCCACGTAATAATTTTTATACTGTGACTTGACACTTGCAGTGAAATCAGGCATAGAATGTTATTCACAAGAACGGAACAGAACTCAGCAGAGAAAATGGAAATAATTTATAGAGCTGAAGTCATTACATTAACTGCCGGGTGATGAATTTCTCCATAGATCTGAGTAACCTCACATCATACTCTGTTCATTTTCAGTTGTGTTCATGCTCTTTGAAGCTGGTAGCGCTGTATGTGTGTTTAGTATGTCCATAAACTGTGACTCCTCTCTCTGCTCTCATTGAGATGTATGTCTCTGCAGAATGCATTTTGTAATTTCATAGTGCGGTATCTAATGATATGTAACCCAATTCTTCTGTAATTCTAATATAAACCTCATATTCTGTTCTCATCTCATTTAAAGCAAGGTTGGAAAAAATGAAGATAGATGAGTCTGCATAAATATTAAAGCTGGACTGATAGAGGTTTATAGATAGATGGATAGATAATGAAGATAGATAGATAGATAGATAGATAGATAGATAGATAGATAGATAGATAGATAGATAAAACAAAAACGTGCAGCACATGGATAACACTCCCAGGTGCTAAAAATCATCCTTGCAGACTCACGTGCACAAATCCATATAAACAAATAACAAAAGCAGCACTTCAGCATTCAAAAAGTAAAAACCTTTATTGGCCCATACAAAACCTCAATGGTTCAATGCAAGACATTTCTCAAGTGCTGAGTACACTGGACTTTTTAAAGTGCTGATACATTTAAAATCAGTTATAAAAATTACAATATATTCCAATTTTTCTACAGCATATAGTATTGCATCTATACATGTTTCTCACACATCAGTTCATATACATCCTGTTACAGTTGTTTTTGTGCAAAATCGTTCCAATATGACGTTCAGGGACATATGTAAAGTGCCCTTGTGCTTAATTTCCAATAAAATTTACACAGGTGTTATCACTTTTTCATATGTACATGAGGACTCACCCACCCGGATTCTATGTGAAGACGCCGCTATCTGCATCTTCCTGATTGCTCTGCGCATGTCTAGGGTCATAATGCAGCAGGAAGTCAATTTGCTACTACCATCTTCTAGGGTGATGACTCTCAAATGTAAGCAAATGGTTTCTGTCTGTGGGTTTTCTCATACATCATTTGCTTTCACCTGCACATCAAGGAATTTTATCTCTTTGTTTGATGTTACCAATGTAAACTTATTGGCTTCATCAATACTGTAAAGGTATCCATGAAACTCCTTCAATCCCTCCTCTGTATCCTTCCACAAGAGGAAGACATCATCTACGTATCTCTACCACTTCCGTACATACCAGAAGGGTTGCGACACATACATGAAGTCCTCCTCAAGGGCCGTCATCACTGTATTGGCATATGTGGGCTCCATGTGCGCGCCCATGGTGGTCCCACGTAAGCAGAGGTAGTAGTCCTCACCAAACAGAAAGTAATTATACTTTAGTACAATATCAAGCATATCAATAATAAACTGATTCCCCTTTGTAGAGAGATCCAATATTTGTAAACAATTTCCTACCGCACATAACCCCCTTCCATGTTCTATGGAGGTATACAGGGACACAACATTGAATGATGTCTAATGATGTATTTCTGTAATTATGTACTGATGAGGGTTGTCATGCTGTCTTTCTGTACTGATGGTACATGGCAACATGTCTGTTGCACTCTATGAATTGCTTATCAAAGGCTTTTGGATCTTAAACATTGCACATCAAATTAAAAGTTTATTCACTTTATAACATTCCTATAGTGTGTAGCCTGTTTATTTGTTCTTTCTATTAAAATATTAAGTTACTGGACTGTAACCTGCAGGCAGGCACATATTTTCTATTTTTTGTTTTAGCTTGTTCTGAATCATCTATAGATTTTTTTTCCTTATATAGATAGCTAGATAGATAGGTACTCCTGAAAACCTCTTGTTAAATTATGGAAATAGCTTCTATTCATTATTATACTCATATATTGGGTACTTTTCTTATGCTTCAGCATTGTGCTGTTTTTTATTATTCCCCTTAGACATTCATAAAAATATTGAAAACTGTTTGTCCCATCACAGAATGATAGTCTAATCAGAGTTGCCAGTCATACTGTGTAAGGAAGTAATATGGGGAACAGTAATTCCCGGTTATCAATTAATTTCTTAATGTGCATCCTTCACCAGCTTTTGCTACCGCATCTGAAAGGATCAGGATGTAGTGATGAAGCATGTTCCAGCAATGTATCACTTATTTTACTGGTTGATAACATTTCTATATACTTCAAATCGACCAGTTCTCTGAGTGCTGAACTTTTTTTAACCCCGCTGTCAGCACTCTGGATATTCCAATGACCTTTTGTGCGTTCTCCCCATTTTCCAAGATGGCATCCTTTGCTTTTTTCCTCTCCATGTGTTTTCTCTCTCCCTGCCTTTATAAGCTCCAGTCCATCTTCTGGTTCTTCTTTTGAGTATTCTGTCAAGATTCCAGCTCCTTGTTGCATCTCAAATTTGCACCTCCTTCTCCAGCAAACCCTGTTTGGTTCTCCAGCATCTACTTATCCAAGGTTCAGCAACTTACACCTGCTGCCAGATCTACTTCAGTTTCCAAGCTGCTGAGTGATTTTCCTTTGCTATGGTTCTGGCCTAGCAGCGAAATGTCACATAAGCTTGTTTGCTGTACAAGCTATGTGTAGTTTCCTCGTGGTATATTGATGCAGTAGCAGTGTTTGGGACTTTGCTGACTTTCGATTAAACTGCTCTGCATCTAGTAGTGAACTTATATTTCAGAGACTTGCATTTCTAGGTCTCCAGAGTGAACTTTGTCTAAAGACTTTTCTGCTTCAGCACCTACGGTACTAGTGTATACGGAGCTCTAAAGGTACCTTCACACGCGGCAATATTGCTAGGCAATTTCACTGGCAATTTGCTGGTTGCAGTGAAATCAAGGACACATTGTTCCATTTGTACACAGCAACAAAATGGAAGAATGTGTCCATGATTTCACTGCAACCAGCAAATTGCCTAGCAATATTGCCGCTTGTGAAGGTACCTTAAGACAGTTCTGCTACTCAGCATCTATCTGTGGGTTATTTCAGAGACTTTTCTGTTAAGGCTTCTCCTGAAAATAATTATTGTGTATTTATGAACTTTGATTTCTTGCTGCACCTTTTGTTTGCTTTTTACCAAGTGACAATACAAACTTTATCACTGATAAACCTTGTTTCAGTTGTGTTTTTGCATCATGCTAAAAGATTCCTGAGTTATGCATTAAAGTTATTACACCCGTTCACATTACTGATTGGTTCTGTCTAAACTGTGCATAGACAGAAATCTGCTAAACAATGGGGAAATGTTGTTGAACTACCTGAAAGCAGGCACTCTAGTGTTAATCTCCTACTGGAAAAAAAGATTTTATAATAGTTAAACTAAGCAGACATGTAAATTAGACAACACAGGAATATGTGTCACCGCCCCTACAGCATGCTGATCTGAGATCAGGTGGTAAAAACTGAAATTAATTTTAATATTTAGGAACAATAACAGGAACAGTGCAACTAAAAAAATATGCTTCAGAATTGGTAATTTATGGGGATAATAAGAATGTACTGAAACCAAAGTCTTAACAGAGTTTTAGATAACATCCTGACACAAAGTTGATACAAATACAGATTAAAAACATTTAGTACGTTAGGTCTCTACAGAGATAAATACTAATCGTAACAAGAATATTCTCATTCAATGAAAAAAGAGATGTTCTACGTTGTGAGGAATAGACATACCAATTCCAATTTCAGCCATTCGATCGTGTCCGACTATTTGATACTATGTGAACCATTTTTCTCCAAGGTTCTCTGTTTGTCAGAGCATCTTTCAGTTCGCTGATGCTCATTCCCAAGTCTGCCATGATGGTTTCCAGCCAACGGGTCTTAAATCTTCCTTCTGCCACTGACCATACCAGGCATCATGTCCTTCTCAAAGAAATTTACTCTCATCACATGGCCGAAGTAAGACAGTTTCTCTTTTAGGACTTTTCCTACCAGGGACATTTGTGTATTGACGCATTCCAGAACAGCCTTATTTGTGATATTGGCTTTCCACAGGAATTGTAGGAGTCTTCTCCAGCTCCAAAGTTCGAAGGAATCAATCTTTCTTTGATCACCCTTTGTCAAGATCCATGTCTTGCACCCATACAACACAATTAAGAATGCAACAGCTATGACCAATCGTTGTTTGGTGGTGATTGAGATGTCCTTGCACTTCCACGGTTGTTCCATGTTCATCTTTGCCGCATGATCCATTGCAAGCCACCATTACAATCAATGAGGGACACCAAGAAGGTGAAACTGTCTACCATTTCTATTTACTCATTGTCGATCTTCAATTAAAAACTTTTCATCAGGCTTATATTTGATTTACATATTGGATTAGCCCTTTTAGACTGTGTTCACATTTGGTAGACTAGGTTTATTGCTTTTTTACTGGAATTATACAAAATGTTTCTCAGTAACTTGCTGTATATCTATGGTATTCATAGAATGATACACTTTATAGGGAATATGTCAGAGACCAGGAAACTACAGAAATAGCTGCAGCTCCTCTCTGGTACAGGATTATTGTTTGAATGCCAAAGGTATTTGTACTTTAACAACTAAACTTTAAGTAGGTCAGTAATTCATTGTATAGCGCAGGAGACTAAAAAAGGGGAAAAAATAACAGTTTTCAAAATGTTTAACAAAACAGGAATGATTTCTGCACAATGCCGGACTCTGGCACATTTACCCTTTATTTCATGAGAATTCATAATAAAAGAAATATGTTAGGAATGGAAATATTGTTAATTCATTTACTGATTACATCACTGAATACATTGCCATTGGTCTGTAATCAGCTGGAGTTCCAAGCAACGACAGTATTTATACGATTATTAAAGGGGTTCATGATTTGAAGCTTTTAGAGTCTTCGTAAAAGGAACCTGCCACTGGTCTGATGGGTGTATTCCCCGTGGTGACTGTTCCTCCTCTCTGCACATAAAAGCCATCCTCTGGCTCTGATTGATGTGAATGACATAGCCTGCATCATCCACATAACTGAACAAAGTCTCGTGCCTGTGCGGTTGCATCGCCAGCTGCACGGGAACATTTTACGATGCCGTACTGCGGGGATAGCAATGGGCATCAATGCAAATGCCCACAGTAGGGTATAGCAAAGTATGCCTGTGCAGCCAGTGATGCATGTGGATTATGCAGGACCATCATGCACATCAATCAGAGCAAGAGGATAGCTTTTATACACAGAGAGGAGGAACAGAAACCAAGGTGAGGATGCCAATTAAACCAAACCAGCCTCATTTAAATACAGCGCTGGACCAAATAGTATTTTTGTTGTGTACAGGGATAGTCAGGTGACAATGTAATCATTTGTGAAATGCCTGTCAAAAGCCGAAAAAGGTTGTGGCATTTGTTGATATACTAAAAACTGGTAACAGGTTCCCTTTAAAGAGAATCTATCATCAGATTTTTGCTCCCTTATTTGAGAGCAGTATAATGTAGAGACAGAGACACTGATATCTGTGATTTCTCACCTGTCTGCCTGTTGTATTTTTGATAAAATTACTACTTATCAGTATAATAAGTAGTAGATTATCACTAGTGTACAAGTAAATCTGTTTCCATGTAATCCTCTACATTCATGAGCTCTAATTAATCATAACTAGGGATGAGCGATTCTACTCGCTACTATTCGGTACTCGCCGAATAGTAGGGTACTCGAGCTACTCGTTACTCTGCGAGTATCCTTGCAATTACTCGCAGAGTAACGAGTCCAATGTAAATCAATGGGAAATGCAATTCCTCTGCTGCTAGACCCTATAAAGAGGTCTGGCAGCAGAGGAAAACCTGCAATTCCCCACTTCAATGTTTAAAAGCCAGCGGTCAAAAGCCCCTACTCACTTCTCCGTCACCTGACAGCAGGATCCTCCGCTCCCCCCACCGCCTCCCCACCCTATCCTAAGTTAGGATCGGGTTGGGAGGCTGCGGGGCGAGCGGAGGATCCTGCTGTCAGGCAGCTGGGAGCACAAAACCGACCGCGGCAAGCAGGAAGCTGTTCCCGGTTGTGAACTGAGTTAAAACCGGATTCTCCCTGATTGCCCCGGTACACTGCAATCCGGCACCATAGAGCTCCATGTTATGGGGCACCGGATTGCACCGGACCGGTGCAATCTGGGAGAATCTGGTTTGATGTGGTTTTCTCTGTGCCGCCTTCCCACCTGGATTTTCAATTGAACAGCTGACCTGAGTCAGCTGTTCATTTGAAAATCCCGGCGGGAAGGCCTCACAGAGAAAACCGGATCAAACCGGAATCTCCCCTATTGCACCACTCCGGTGTAATCCGGCACCATAGCCATAGAGTCCCATGTCATGGTGTGCTGGATTGCACCGGACCGGTACAATCCGGGACAATCCGGTTTTCTCTTTTGGACGCCTTCCTGCCAGGATTTTCAAATGAACAGCTGACTCAGGTCAGCTGTTCATTTGAATCAGCACAGTGCTGTCAGGTTCATGTGAGTTCATGCTTGCCTGCATGAACTCACATGAACTTTCCCACGTCCGGGTGCACAGCTCTGCTACATCTTTGGTGGAGGTTCTCTACCAGAGATGTAGCAGAGCTAAAGAAGAACCCTGGATTGGACTACGTCGGACGGAAGAGGATTTTTTTTTAAATAAAGATGGAGTCCCTAAGTGTGTTTTTGTTTTTTTTTTCAAATAAAAATATTTTTTCTTGGTGTTGTGTTTTTATTTAAACAATTTACTAGAAATTCATGGGGGGCATGTCTAATATTGGCGTGACCCCATGAATTTCGGGCTTAGGGCCAGCTGATAACAAAAAGCTGGCCCTAACCCCTTTAATACCCAGTGAGTCCACTACACCAGGGCCCTGGAAGAGTTGGGTTCAGCGCCAGAACATGGCGATTCAATGAACGGCCATTTTCTGGGGCGGCTGCCGGCTGCCATTCGCAGCGGGGGGTGCCCAGAAGGCTTGGGCCTCCCTGCGCTGCAGATTCCAGTCCCCAGCTGTATAGCTGTACCTGACTGGACATAGAAATCGCGCGGAGCCCCACGCATTTCTTTTTCTTATTATTTCATGAAATTAATGAAATAATAAAAAATAAGGGCTTCCCGATATTTCTGTGTCCAGGCAGGTCCAAATAGTCAGCTGGCAGTTGGGGGCAGCCTGTTGCCGCCTGCTGTATCCAAATTCTCCCGACACACATGTCTATGCAGAGCAAGTGCAGTCTGAGAAATGACTACAACAGTCATCAAGGATCAAACCGGATTCACCCAGATTGCACAATCTGGCGCCATATAACATGGGGCTCTATGATGCTGGATTGCCCGCAACGGAGCAATTCAGGAGAATCCGGTTTTAACTCAGTTCACAACTGCGGACAGCTCCCTGCTTGCCGCGGTCGGTTCTGCGCTCCCTGCTGCCTGACAGCAGGATCCTCTGCTCTCCCCACAGCCTCCCCATCCAATCCTAACTTAGGATAGTGTGGGGAGGCGGTGGGGGGAGAAGAGGATTCTGCTATCAGGAGACGGGGAAGCGAGTAGGGGGCTTCAGCATTATTTAAAAGCCGGCGGCTTTTTACCATTGGCTTTTAAACAATGAAGTGGGGAATTGCAGGTTTTCCTCTGCTGCCAGACTCTTTATAGGGTCCAGCAGCAAAGGAATTACTTGCAATACTCACTTCCCCATTGAATTACATTGGACTCGCTAGACTCGTATCGGGACCTACTCGCTATGGGTCTAGCGAGTCCGAATATTTCAGTACTCGCTCATCCCTAATCGTAACCTAACAACTGATTAGCAACTTTCTGCCTATGCACAGTATATTCAGTAAACTGCCAAATAGTGGTGTGAGCAGAGTATTCAAAGAAACATTCAGAGAACTGGTAGATATACAGTAGAGTAAACAGTGATATCAAAATTTCAGCAAGAAGTTGAGTAAGTGAAACATCACTGGAATCAGGATTTCGGTCTCTCAATTAGGCTACTCTTCACATAGGGTAGCAAAAACCTGATGACAGACTCCCTTTAAGCAAACTTACTTTGGAACCCTCAATAATTATTTGTTGAGGGAGCGATTTTTATGAATTCTTACAGTGCCATCATAGGGAAAAAGAAGGTTTACATAATGCACATAGAAATCAGTGGTCAGTCTATGGTATGCACTGATAAGCTCTGTCCTCTAGTGTAAAGGAAGCTTTCTGTAGCTTAATTCCGTCTGGCTGATGAAAGTCCAAAATAGAAACCACAACCCTCTCCTCCCTCTGCCTTTGGAATTAAAGTAATTTTCCTACCTAATAAAAAATATTAATACACTTACTTACTGTATGTTTCTTGCCTTCTACTGTGGCTGTCTTCCTTTCTGATCCCTAGGGCACTAAAAAAGAAAATGGCAAAAACCTGCTCCCCTCCCTGGAAGAGCTTTGGTTATGGTTATATGTAGGCGGAGAGCAGAACTGCCCAATCAATGACTTCCAATCAGGTTCGGGTCAGGCTTGGGTCCAGAATAGAACTTTATATAGCATCTGGCTGAACCCCCAGAACTCGAACTTCCACGGGTAAACTCACCCCTAGTCATTAGCACCAATACTCCTCTGCACACCTCCTATATCTACCAAACTACTGTCAAAAGATCACTGTTCAGCATGGTGATTAGTTTATCTTTTGCACAGGAATCTCTCTTTGCAGAGTTTATATAAAACTATTATCAAAATAGATAACACTTTTCATAAAATATATATCTCATGAGCTTAGATTTACAGGGTGTTTATGGAAAGGTTGTGAAGTGATGAGACGCCACAGCATTGAATCCTGTGGTCTGGTTTTGCATTATTCATGGTTAGTATAAGAAGTATATTGCTCTGGGGAAGCATGTAACAATCAATGCACATACTCATCTTACACTGTCAGTAGAGTCACATGGCGCAAGCGAATATTTTATGATTACATGGAAACACTGATGACCTAGAACTCATTTTTGCATGTGTTCTGCAGAAAAAGAACTTCTTCAAGATGTAACTAATTGGAACTCTCAAACCATAATTATGATTTGGATACCTGAGTGACCTTGCTAACACTATATATTATACTGTACATATTTTTAGATACAATTGATTCACCATACAGTACAATTACTCCTTTACCATCAGCTTTTGTCACTTAATCTGAGAGCAACAATATGTAGATACAGAGTCTCTGTTTCCAGGGTTGTGGCATTTAGTTTACTCTCTACTGGAGTTTTGATGAAATTACTGTTTTATCAGCAAAAGATTATTACTAGACAAGTAGTAAACCTGCTGCCAGATAGTCCAACCATGCCACTACCACCAATTGGTGTAAGATCTATAGAGCTGCTATGGCTATGCTATGACCATCTGCCACCAGGGGCTGCTGTATTCACTCCAAAGATGGAGCTAGTGATATAGTAGTCTTAGGCTAGCTGCACACCATGGTTTTTGGCTGTCAGGGTGGATCCTGTTTTTTGCAGAATCACCCTGACAGAACCTGACAGGACAGGATGTGTAGAAAGTGTGTAGAAAGTGTGTCCAAATATGGTCCCTATCCTGTTTTTTGCAGAATTAATTTTCTGCCACTGTCCATGGTCTGAAGTCTGCCTGTGTCTGCTCTGCCACTGACCTTGGTGCTGAACTCACAGCCTGCGCTTGAAGTAGTGCAGTCCATGGTGCTGAAGTTTGCACAGAAGGATTTAAGAGCATGCTCTGTGCTTAAAATAAGATCCGGGAAACGATCCGATTTTTTTAAGGATCCAGCGCCTATAGACTCCCAAGTTATGTGTGCTGGATCGCCCCAGACCCATTTTTGTCCAGTTTTGTCCTATTTTCTGACCGGAACCCAGAATTGCTGTAGGCTCTGTTTTTGGGGACGGTGAAAAACTGGACAAAAATGAATCTGGCGCAAAATACACAAAAATGAATGGCCAAATAGGACCGATCTGGCACCATAGGGATACATGGGATGTAAAACGGGATCCTGTTCTATCCCGTTCAAACAGGACATAACATGATTCAAAAAACTGTGGTGTTAAGCTAGCCTTAATTGTGGAAGTGTTATATGGCTGCCCAGCTGCAGTCATTAACTCTAAATTCAGCCAATTAGGATATACTGCAGTCTATTTGAATCCTCTTTGTACTTTTGCTCGTTGTCAGATATATTCCCCGGTTCACTTGGTATTCCTGCTTTGTATTACTAATTTTCCGGACCAACCTCTGCCTAAATATGTAATATTCCCAATCCTAATGATCTTGTACTTTTCTGACCTCTCGGCTTTGACTCTGCTTGGTGACTTTTCCATTCCTGGACTGCAATCCATCTATAGGCAGCAATCCTCTGGACCTTGCAGTAAAGCCAGATTCCTGTATAGGGGTTTAAGGGTGTCTGGGTATCTCGGGGGTTCTTCCTGATGATGTGGTTTGCATTTAGTCTTTCTGGGATTTCCCTTGTTATCTATAACTCAGATGGACATTACAATTGCCATCTTTTTGTACGTTGTGCATATACAGAAAGCTGCTAATCACTGGTGTGATCGAGGTCATGAAGAGCTCAGCATTCAGAGAACTGGTAATCTGCAGCAGATTAAGGGATTTTATCAAAATTACAGTAAGCAGCCCAGTAAGTGATATATCACTGAACCATGGTGTCTGGATTTACATTATGCTGATTTCAGATGGGGCAGTCTAAAACATATGACTGATTCTCTTTAACTCAGAACGTTCTAAAAATGTTTTTTTAAATATTAGTTTTCTAAACTAAAGTTCAGACTCCAGAGTTGTGATGGAGCCCAAGTGGCAAACTCTACTCTTTCCTGATTGTCAAACTAAAGAAGCTTTCTCAATAGCTATGATTGCTACCTTACAGCTATTCTCCTCTGGCCTCTGTATGCAAACACATGCTTGGCCCATTAACACTTATCTTCTTGATTGGCCTTTACGATGGGCCATTTTTTTGCCTCAATCAGCTAAGTAAGACCAGGGCATTAATAATATATCTATATAAGTCGTTTCTTAGGGATAAGTACTCTTTAAAAAAACAGTGCAATGATTTTTCATGGACTATGTCCGGCATTACTGCATTCATTTGATTGGTGCTGACCAGCATTTCCATATTCAGCCCAAGGACAAGATCTGCACATTTCAGTAAGAAAAGCAAACCCACAATATATAAAAGGTCACACTACACAATAAGGTCACCAATACATAACTTTCCCTATGTTATGCAGTGCATAGAAGTGAAAAGAAGCTAATGAAATGTTTTCTTGAGCCTTTGTCTGTAGCACATGGAAATCTGTATCCTTCAGGTTATAGCTTGAACTGAAAAACTGTAGGAAATCAACAATGACAACTTTCAATGACAAATCCAACCCACCGTTCTATTCTATACATTCAGATAGTTCCTGATGATATGTATTGTACTGGGAAAATACAGGTATAGGTTAAATAAACCAGGATCATCGGCTTAAAATAGAGAAAATGAACAAATTAGTTGAAGCTGTATTCACATCTGTGTTGAAGTCTCAAAGCATCACAGATTCTGTCATTTTACCGAAAAACACAGCTCAGTATACAGAACGATTTTTCTTTTAATTAAATAACAGATACCATAACCCCTGGTGAACCCCATTATAGTTGTTGGAGTCCATTGGGTGCTATTATTGTCCATCACATGATGATTCTGGCACATCTCTATTTTTGGTTTACTGCTCCTTTGACAAAACATAAAATGAAAAGTGTTTGTGATCCTAACCTTAGATGTAATGCAGGCAGAAATCTTATGAAGTTTGTGGGTCTTTTCATCATCTTCCATTTTTGTTTATAAATACACTCGTTCTTTCTATAACTGGGGCCGGTGGGATCCTCCTGGTGTTGTGCACCAGACATGAGACATGAGCTGGGGTGATTCAACCCATCTGCTACTTTCCACCTTCTAATGGGATGAACAAGTGATGGGAGAGGTCCTAGGGCATTGGGGATAAGCTTTTCCTTGACATCCAGGTAACTATCTGCCTGAGGGAAGCATATCGTAAAAACGTAGTCATTATTTTCTGATGCAGTAGATAAATACAATGCAAAAACAAGACTTCTTCAAGGGAATCTCTCAGCAGGATTCCCCCCAACTAGTTATATGTGTATATAGCTTTTAGAAGGACAAATCCAACAATACTTTTACATATTCATTCCTCAATTACTGAAAAATGCATATTTTAATTGATATACTAAAAAGTTAAAGAGCTATTGTAGATCTGAAGGCTCTGTCACTTCAGCTCTATTCCGCACCAAGCGCCACCTCCTCCTGCTTCACTGCTAGTCTCTATGCTGTGTAACTTTAGCCAGAGGAGCCATCAGTCAAGCAAGAGAGGGTGACACTGGGTGGGAAATAGAGCTGGAGCGGCAGAGGCTTCAGGTCTAGAAACTCATTCAAAATTTGATTTCTCAATAATGGAGGAATGTGCTTGCCATATAAAAGTAATATCTAAAAAGCCTCACAACAAAACTAGCACCTTCCAAACATACTTATAGCACCTACACAGAAGCTAGGAATTACACATACTAATAGCCTCTGCACAGATTACACATGCCTATAGCACCTACACAGAAACTAGAGATTACAAATATTTATAGCACCTACACAGAAATAGAGATTACAATATTATAGCACCTACACAGAAACTACAGATTACACATACTTATAGCACCTGCACAGGAATTGAGTTTACCCATACCTATAGCACCTACACAGAAATGTGAAATTACACATAGCTATAGTACTTACACAAACTAGAGATTACACATATTATAGCACCTGCACAGAAGCTGAGATTACACATGCCTATATCACCTAGGCAGAAGCTAGAGATTACACTATCTATAGCACCTACACAGAAATGTAAGGTTACATATACATATCGCACCTACACAAACTAGAGATTACACATAGCTATAGCACCTACACAAACTAGAGATTACACATACTTATAGCACCTGCACATAAACTAAAGATTACACATACACCTATAGCACCTACACAGAAATGTGAGATTACACATAGCTATAGCACCTACACAAACTAGAGATTACACATATTTATAGCACCTACACAGACACTATAGATTACAAATATTTATAGCACCTACACAGACACTATAGATTATAAATATTTATAGCACCTACACAGAAACTAGAGATACAAATATTATAGCACCTACACAGAAACTACAGATTACACATACTTATAGCACCTGCACAGAAGCTGGAGATTACACATGCCTATATCACCTACGCGGAAGCTAAGATTACACGTATCTATAGCACCTACACAGAAATGTAAGGTTACATATACATATCGCACCTACACAAACTAGAGATTACACAGAGCTATAGCACCTACTCAAACTAGAGATTACACATATTTATAGCACCTGCACATAAACTAGAGATTACACATACCTATAGAACCTAGACAGAAATTAGAGATTACAGGAATTCTGATTCTTATCATGGTAGACTAAATTTTGACTTTTTTGACTGTTTTTCTTCACTGATTTACATATATTGCATTTAAATTATATTTTTGTATATTTTTTTCATACTTATAAAACTAATTATTTTATATTCAATATTGTTTCCTTAGTTTCTGGGAATGGCCATATAAAAGTATTGCTGGAATTGTCTTTGAAGTAGCTACATGTGCTTATAAATAGTTTGGGGTGTGAAATCCCGCGGACAGATTCCCTTTAAAAAGTTTTTGATTAAGAGCAAATAATAGTAGTAAAATGTGTGAAATGAAAAAATACAGGACTAACAGATTAAACAAAGCCTCTCGCAACAGCAGAAAAGTATTCGCCACCTGGCCAACATGTGAAGCAGGTGTAGAACATATTTAGATACAATTATGTTTGTTCAAGTGGCCAGAATCCAATCCACCTACAATGCAAATGTACAGAGCAAGAATTGGAAGCTGAATACTAAAATGTCATAGATATTAAATTACAATCTGGTGTTTTATTCAAACATGTGAGATAATTGTCATACTGTTACTAACTCCAATAGAGGTGTGAAGAGACTTTGTACAGTTGTCTGTTGCTACAATAACGCTCGAGTTCTTACCGTAGTGAAGTTGTGTAACAAACAATGGTACAAAGTCAAAGGTCACAAAGAAAAGGGAAAAGGAAAATAGAGATACAATGAAATACAAGGGAATAAGAACCATCTGCTCTTCTTCCAAATCTACAGCTATTTGTTATTTACAATATTATGCTGTTTTTAATAGCTCATTGTTTCTATATTCTTTTAGTTTAGACCAATGTTCCTCAACTCCAGTCCTCAGGACCCAATAACAGGTCAGGTTATCTTGATTTCCATAGTATTGCACAGGGCTTGGAATCACAACTTCTGCAGGGGATTCATTTATAACCTAAAGAAATCCTGAAAACATGACCTGATGGTGGATCTTGAGGACTGGAGTTGAGGAACACTGGTGTAGACTGTCCTGTACAGGGGCGGACCTTCCGTGGTGCAGCTGGTTCAGCTGCACCGGGACCCCAACCGGGTAGAGGGCCCCTCAAGCCTGCAGGGGGGCCCCCAGCCGACCCTCATGTTCCTGTGTCAGAGGAGAGGGGGTTAACTGAGGGAAGCTTCCTGCTTCCCTTAGCTGATCCCGCCCCTCCTCTTCTCTCTAGCTGCCCCGGCACCCAGATCTACAGTGCGGCACAGGTAAGAGCCACATGCTCCCCCCTGCCAGCACCCCCTCCCCGCTTCTCAACACCAGCACCTGCAGCCCCGCGCCTGATGCTGCCAGCAATCCGCCCCCCCCCCACGTCCTTGCCCCCCCGGTCCTCAGCAGACTCTGCCACTGCCAGCACAAACCCCTCCCCTTCCCCCCCCCGGTCCTCACCTAAGGCTGCACCAGGGCCCATCAGGCTAAAGGTCCGCCACTGGTCCTGTATACGTCTGCTTCATGAGAATTATTACAGCTCAGTTTCAAATGTGTCACATACAGGTGAGCATATCTACCTAAATTCATTTCAAGAAGAGTCACTCAAAATGATTGGCAGATTAAACTTTTTTTATTTAAGTTGGCCTAATGCTGCTTTTCTTGTGCTATTTTAAGGGAAGAAGAAGGGTAATCTCTTTATACATGTAGCCGTACTAGCGCGCTCTTAGATGAACATGGGGTTTCTACTTTACTCTCATGTGATTCCTATTATAAAACGTGATGTCTAGTGCTGATTTCCAAAATTCTACTATGGAGCCAAATTTTGCAGTTAGAGGAATAGAGGTAAATTATATCTCACAAATACAGAGGATACTGCAGGTTTGACAGGTAGACATCGATTCATTTCCCGGACTATTGCACATCGGATAAAGTATTTTTGTGTATTTTAATTGTTATCCTAACTTGTATTTTGTTAATCTGTGCATTGATCTATCAAGTTACTTTGATTTGCTTTTCACCAGTCATTTCTTAATCTTGCTGTATAGTGCAAATGTATATTCCAGCTAATCTCTTTCTAATGGGGAATCAGCATTGAATGAAATTTCTGAACTAGTTTGTGTACAAAGAAGAAATAATTGAACAATGTGACTGATTACGTGAGAAACAAATGAATGGACTCCTATATAGATGAGCTATTGCATTCTATTCGCAGGTATCACTGTATGTAGTTTACATGGACAAGGTGCAGTGTTACCCAAGGCTAACTAATTATTAAAATACCACTGACTGCTATGTTATTTTCTCCATATATACAGGTGGCGAGAGGAATAATACAAATCTGTTTGATGACAGATCCATTAGAAAACATATAAATTACTCCTGGTGAATAGGTTACTCATAGTGCCAGCGTCTAAGAGACCATATCATAGTAAATCCTTTTTCTTGGAAGCCGCTAATGTGAAATATTATGTCATATTAGTGTAAAATTGACTGGAGAGAAATAGATAGCCTTCTACATGCACTTCTTCATGAAATGCATTACTAGCCGGCACTAAGGTTTTTCCATTTTGATATGAGGTTACTCAATTTAGTGCAAAATTAAAGGGGTTCACAGATAATGACATCTTATCAACGAGTCCACCAGTAAGACAGCATTAAATCATAAGAAGTTTGGTTTCAAAGTCTCTGAATGCTCAGCATGTAAGAGGTTATTCTTTCCATAGCCTGTGGGCAGTGTCAGGATGAAGGGTAGGCATAGCTAGTCACCCACTTATTGCTCCACCTCATGCCAACCTGAGATGAGGCGCAATATGAAAAAAAGGCTAATTCTGTTCTTGAATTAAAGTGTAGAGTCACAGAAATCTTCCAGGATTTCGGTAAGGCACTACCCCCTCACTCCCTTTACCTTGCTTATGATGGACAGAAATCACAACCCCTATATTAAACCACTCATAAAAAGGAAGTGTCAAATGCATTTGGGGGAAATAAGGGTGTAATAGTAGCCAACACTGCCAAAGTTACCTTCATAGAATGGCAGAGTTGTAAGGGACCTCCTGGGTCATCTGGTCCAACCCCTGCTCAAAACAGGATTCACTAAGTCATCCCAGACAGATGTCTGTCCAGCCTCTGTGTGAAGACTTCCATAGAAGGAGAATTCACCACCTCTCATCGCAGCCCGTTCCACTCGTTGATCACCCTTAGGCTAGGGTCACACATGCCAATCAGTTTTTTTTAATGGATCCAATAACAAATCCGTTTTTTAGGCTGTTTTTTGAGCCTCCTGTGCAGCTATGCATTTTTTGGACTTTGCCATCTTTTACCAAAAAATGCTAGCAAAAACGGATCTGTTAACGGATGGTGCCTTTTTTTACAGATCCGTTTCCCATCGACCCCATGTTAAAAAAACGGATCCGTTTTTATACCGCATCCAAAAAACGCTGCTGCAGCATTTTTTGGGTCCTGTTAAAAAACACATAGCAGAGCAGTCACACTTGAGTCCAGAATCCGTTAACAGCATCAGTTTTTGGACTTAGAATTCTAAAGTTGAAAAACTGATGCAAATAACGGATCTAGGGCTTATGTGTGACCCTAGGCTTAATGTCAAAACTTTTTTTCTAATATCTAATCTGTGTCTCCTCCCATTTAGTTTCATCCCATTGATTTTAGTCTTTTTTTATGCAAATGAGAATAAAGCTGAACATTCTAGTTTTACAGCCCTTAAAATATTTGTAGACAGCTATTTGGAGACACCTACCTTATCCTATGTCTTTGATCCATTGACTTGGTAAGTGGATATCTGATGTCAATGCCAAGGGTCACACATGAGCCCTGGATCTGCTTAAAGCATCAGTTTTTCAAGATTGAAAATGTTGAAAAACTGATCCGTTAACAGATCCATAGTCTCCAATCTAAAAACGCAGTGTCAAAAGTGCACTGAAAAAACGCTAAGCGTTTTTGAAACTGTATCAAAAAATGCTGCTAGCAGCATTTTTGGGTGCAGTAAAAAAACGCATGCTTTTTTAACATGGGGCCCTATAGGAAACGCATCTGTTAACATATAGGTACCATGTGTTAACGCATAGCGTTTTTTAGATGCATAAAATGGCATTTTCCAAAAACGAAATCAAGTTTTGACTGCCAAGTGTGACCCTAGCCAATATTGCCTATTCTGCTGTCCCATTTGTGGAGGTGTGAAGGGGGCACAACTTGCCTCAACTGCATGGGGCACCAAAACACCTTGAACTGGCCTTGCCTCTGAGACTGAGGGAAATAAAAGTATACAGTACTATCACATGGACCTTACACAATGTAAAAAGCATGGAAGCTTATGTTATATACCCAGATTCTTCAACTCCATTATGTACATGGTATACAAGGTGCTCATACAGTAAGAGACAAAAGCAAAGCATATGACCCTGTATATGTCACACATCCATAAGCGATCTTAACATAAAAAACCTTGCTTCCTATAGACTTGTGTTATTTTCAGGCTAGGATCACATTAATGTTAACTTAGGCTTGCGTTAAAAGTTTAGAATTTGGCAGCATAAGCGCGGTGCTACAGCCAGGGTAGCGCCACGCTTAAGCTGCCAATGTTTCCCTATGGATATGTGTCCCATAGCACGGCTCCAAAGTGGCCATCTGCTTGAAATTGAAGTATGGCTAGGGTCACATTAGCGTTTTTTTTTTTCCATTCCGATCCACAGCCCATAGGCGCCCATTATGAAATCGGATTACACTTAATGCAATCCGGTTCCCGCATTCCGGTTTCGCTGCCTGCGTGAAAAATCATGCAGGCAGCGTTTTTCAGAGCGGTTTCAAAACGGCAGCGGGGATGATATAATGGGCGCCTATGGAAGCCCATCCGGTAACCTGATTGCTCATAATGTACGGTAATCGCGATGTGCCTTCCAAATGTGACCCTAGCCTATCTTGCATGTGTCACGCTCAGTGTGTCTCTGATAAAATAGTGTGCGATCATTTTGTGCAAATAAAATTGCAAAATTGCAAAATGTTAAAATTAGTTGAGTTCATCAAATATCCAAAAATTATACTTGAGTGTGATTTGTTCTTTTCTAGTGATCACCTGTCACTTGTGGTTCTTTACTTGTAAGAAATGTTTGACATACAGTAGGATAGGTCAATATATTTAATGTCCATCATAAATTACATAAAAACTGTACAGACCTACAGTGACCAGCAGTTGCTGTACACGAGGATTTTTGCTTTCTATTTGTGATCTATAAACTATAAACCCTAGAAATTAATGGTGACGATGAGGATGATTGCAATGATGATGAACCTGCTACCAGCTCTACTGTAAAGGAAATCAATTCTTGCAAATAGTGACTTACAAAAAACAGCAGGAGGCTGCACACAGCCCCCAGTATACAGCACAAGGCTGCACACAGCCCCCAGTATACAGCAGAAGGCCACACACAGCCCCAGTATACAACAGGAGGCTATACACAATGCCCCCAGTATACAGCAGAGAGCCACACACAGCCTCCAATATTACAGCAGGAGGCCGTGCACAGCTTTTAGTACACAGCACGAGGCCACATACAGACCCCAGTATTACAGCAGAAGGCCTCACATATCTGCTGTATTATACCAGGAGCCCACACATAGCCACTGTATTACAGTTGAAGTCTGTGCCTTCACATAGCCTCTGTATTACACCAGAAGCCCACACAAAGCCCCTGTATTACACCAGGAGTCCACACATAGCCCCTGTATTACACTTTCAGCCTGTGCATCTCAGCAGAGAGAAGCAACACTTTGTTAACCCATTCTATTTTCTTATAGCTAACAACAGTTAGTTACTATCTCAGGCAAAGCCGGGGACTACAGCAAGTTGTATATGAAACCCTAATTCATTATCTCATTATCAGCAACAGTAAAATACCCTCAAGTATTAAAGCAGCTGAGCCAAAAGAGAGCAACATAGATTAATATATCATCTTCTAGATGGATATATATATGTGTATGTATGTGAATTGTATCTATCAAGCATTTGTTCTGTCGTGCATGTAAGACAACCAGACATCACAGGTTCTACAAAAAAAAGAAAAAACACAGCCCAAGTTCACCTCAGCTATTGATTCAATTACATGAATTTATGTGTTTGATCAAGCTGACATCTGTATTTTCCGCAATGCTGTAGAAGGGGCCACCTGCAGATTCAAAGGATTCATGCAAAATACCAAGACTTGAAAAAAAAGAGTTTAAAGAAGCCGATAGACATAACAACAGACACTCTGCTCATATATTGAACAGAGGAGCGGCTGAGCTTTAATAAAGTAGTTATATAATTTAGATGTTTGATTAATCTGCTCAGGGTTGATCTAAGCTTTTATTTCTTTAAATGTATCAAGTTTCATTAGTGAAGAAGAGAACATTTACAATGGATTTTCAACTTTGGAGTAAGTTCAGCCAATATTTTGAGAATGTGCCTTCATGGCAATGTCCTACATTAATGAAAAAAAAATGGAGTATGTAGACTTCCTATAGTTTTGTGTCTAAGTGTCAGTGGAATACATTTTTACCCTCGATGGAGATCTATATGGGCATATATGTCGACATTCCTGACATTTTCTTCCCAGACAGGGGCTTAACTGCAACAGATGCAAGGGTTGCAATGGCACCCGGGCCCTGGAGACTTGAGGGCCCCAAAAGTCCCTTTGGCCTATAGAAAAAGACTTTTGCTATTAAAGACTTGCAATAAGTGGTTGCCCTGTTGAAGCTTTTCACATTGGCTTCAAATTACATCACTGTATACAGATTATAATATTTCCATATTTATATTCCTATATACTGCACGTGACATACCTTACTTACAATATACACTTTATATTGTTAACATGATAAGCAAAGCTGCTATCATGATATAAGTCTAGACTAGGTTTGGTTCATATATTTTTATGTGAATGGGTTCAGAATATCTATATGATTCTATATAGAATTTTTTATACCCATAAGCTTGCAATCATATCCATTGTCATTCCTGTAAAGTTGAATTTGTTGCACTCTTCTATATAGAGAAATAGTAAGAAAAGACAAAAAAAACCCATAGCATATATATGTAGTAAATGAGCAATGCATGCCATTGTAAATGGAATAATGGCAAACGATGCGGCCTTCTGTTTGAGGTGTATATCGGGCAATACCTGTATCTCTGGAGGAAGCAGAATATGAAATCTGAAAGAGAGATTAAGGTGGAGTATTCTAGTCCTGCCAGTTGGTTTCCAATTCTGAGTTATCATTTATTTTACTTTCCATATGATGAATGACCTAATCCAGGCTCCTCACTGTGTGATCCCATTGTAAGACAAACTTGGACAACAGGTGGTGCACTTCAAAGACCATTAGCAATTGGTAAGTAAAAAAAGAAAAGAAATCAGCACTCTCCAGTTCTTCCTTATGCAGGTCTTATTGGGGATAAGGGCTACAGCAGTGCAGGGGGGGGGGGGGGCGAGAGTACTGGACAACTACTTGCCATTTCATGGAGTGTGCACTTCCATGGGTCCTGGAAGTGGACCAGTGGAAGTGCACACTACATGAAATGGCAAGCCATAGTCTGGTACTCTTGCTCCCCTTCCCTGCACTGCTGTAACCCTTATCCCCAATAAAACCTGCACACGGAAGAACTGGTGAGTGCTGTTTTCTCTTCTTGTTTTTACTTAAGAAGTAAGTATATGTATTCAATTTTTGTCTATTTCTTAAATCCCCTATATAGTGTCAGAGATATGGAACTATATATTTAGTGGAAAACTGAAGGAAAATGTAAAAAAAACTCACCACCAAGCAGCCAAACCTAATACTAGATGTACATACAGGATGCAGAGAACCTCCATTATAAAGATAGATGCAACCCAGGTGCAGAATGCAAATGAAGCAGCCATCCACAATCTTCCAAGATGGAGGAGAACGGCTACTAGCATATGACTTGCACTTAGTAAAGCTTGCATATGGAGCCTGTTACATAGATAAGTGAAATACACAGTGTCTGAACAATAGCCTATTAGTGACGCCAGGTAGGGCAGGTTAGATAACACTATATGAGTGTATCTCACACGATAGGCTCACCAATGTACCACTTATATTAACAAGGCCCCACTACACCCTGCAAAAATGTGCAACAAATAAAGTGAGGTATTGGTTTCATACTTTGGCTCAAAATATGGAAACTTGCAACCCATACATCAAGGGTCCTCACACTTGCAAGTTTCTATACTAATTCAACAGAAAACAAAAGGAGAATATAAAAAACTCACCACCAAGGAGCCAAACTTAATACTAAATTCACACACAGGATGCAGAGAACCTCCATCATAGAGATGCGTAAAGCCCAGGTGCAAAATGCTGATTTTGTTTTGTCTGCTTCATATATCCCTCATATGGTTCCAGAGATGTGGGGACTATATATTTAGTGCTACTGTACTTTTTATAGTCTTTGCAAAAGGGGCATGGCTCTAGGTATTGAGCAGAGCAGCCAAAAGGCACGACCCAGAGAAAACTGTGGGTAACACCCCCTTTGGAAAACCACAAAAATTTAAAAATTAGCACTAAATAAAAAGACCCATATTTCTTAATACATATAACAGATTAAAAAATAATTGAAACAGAGGGAGTAACATTAGCGCCAAACCTGACCACATCTGACCAGGTGAGAGGTCCTGGGTAATAGCTTTATGACCAAATTAACAATCCTTTTCCAAATCTGTTATTTGATTATATGAATATGCTGATAATTTAAGTATTTCCTTTTATGTAAAACTCAGATTACATGCCTGATGTCAGGAAGTCCTGTGTTATCGAGAATTTCTGTACTTTCGTTAAAGGTAGTAGGTCTAAATATATAAGGTTCTCCAAGACGGGAAATGAGAACATAGAGTTCTGATATGGTGAAACCGCTGCTAGATTCTCGCTGTAATAGACTGCATGGTGAAGAGTATGACTTTTACAACGATTTCCTGATATGTTTTCTGGACATTTTGTGTCCCAATTAAAGTGCTCTGACCCAATTGTCGCACAGATTGCAGATGAAGGTAGAAACTTATGAATTGATCATATTGTGCACAATAACGCAAATTGCAGGCTGTCCCTGGCAAATAGTACTTATCAGACAATGAAGGAAAGAGCATAGATCTGATGTGTTGTAATGGAATACTGCAGACACAGTCTACTCCTACGGCAGACGATATTCCCATTTACTGTGATGTGACTGACAGCCCTTATTTGCTTTAAAGTCATGTTGCTTTGGAAAATCTGCAAGCATTTCATTTGTACAATTATAGAATGCAGCATTCTATATGTAACCCATGCCAGAATATTTAGCCTTACTGATCAACCTGTCAGGCCTGTAATAATCAGATGTCATATCATATTTATCCTCTAGAAGAATGTTGCAAGAAAAATGATTATTCTGCAAATCGTGAAATTAAAGGTCATATACTCGTTTATTATCTATTATTTTTTACTCTTCTTGATGCTTTAGATGAAATTATGCGATAATGTGCATAGAAAATTGATAATTTAAAAAAAATGCATACAGTTTTGGCTACTCCTATAACTGATAAATATAAAGATTCAACAAAGCCAATTTTGCCACCTGATTTTGCCCCCAAACAGCTATTCTCGGTGCTGTGGTTGAAGCCTGTGCCAGGAAGTGCTTAATTCCGGAGCTTCTCTGTCTTCTTAGGGTGCGTGCACACGATCAGGAGGAGCTGCTTGTTGGACGTAGCTTCTCCGGACCTGAGGGAAGCCGCGGGTGGCCGCAGGGAGACCGCAGCCGCCCTGTACTCACCGTGTGCGGCGGGTGCGGGGCGGCTTCTCCCTGCAGTCACCCGATGGGAGCTGTTTCCGACTCCACAGCATGAAATGAACATGCTGCGGAGGTGCAGGCTCCCGGGAACCCGCACCATAGCTCCAAAGACGCTGCGGGCGGGTTACGCATAGTGAGGATGGGATTTCTTGAAATCCCATCCACTATGCTGATACTGTACAACGCAGCGTTTTGGACGCAGCGCAATGACGCTGCGTCCAAAACGCTGCGTCTCCTGATCGTGAGGATGCACCCTAATAATATCCGCAGATGGAAATGGCATTTCCACCTCCTTTTCAAATTAATAAAAGGCAGATGTGTAGTACCAGGCCACGGCCACTATCAGAAGACAAGACAGCTCAGGTATTGATCATTTGCGGCTGCATGCTGCCGCTGCTAGGACCTAGAGCAGCTGATCAGCACTACTGCTGGGTGTTTGACCCTGGTCAATCAGACATTGATGACCTATGCTATGAATAAGTCATCAATGTGAAAGTAGTGGAAAACCATTTTAAGGGCTAGTGAGTATCGGCATGAAGTCAATATGGTCGTGCGTGGAGCCAATATGGCAATGCATGAAGCTTATATGGTTGTGAATGGAGACTATATGGTTATGGCAGTGCATGGAGCCTATATGGTGGTACATGGAGTCTATATGGCAGTGCATGGGGTCTATATGATGGTACATGTTAGAGTTTGCAGAGATTTCTTGCCTGAATAAAAATGTGGGGGAATCAGCTGAGGGGGTTGTAGTGGAGACAGGGAGAAATACATGACAGTTTGAGTAGCTGAGGTAATCAAGGGTCAGGAGGAGCTGTGAGCAGGAGAGCGGCTGTGGAGAAGTCTGTGTCAGATAAAGCTGAGACCAGTCGCTGATGAACTCGACAGCCAGGCCCTTGGAGGAGACCAAAGACTTATTCCTTGAGACAAAGCAAGTGGATTACTGGATTACGGAAGTGCATTGATGGAGATGAGTCAGAGAGAAAGAATGAATCCCTGCTGTGAGACAACAGGCTTTGGTGTGGTGTCTCCAGGTGAACACACTTCGCCCACCCAAAAGCTAGAAACTCAGGATCCCCCTTCAGACAAGACAACAGAGTATTTCTGTTTACTACTGTTGTGTTTTGATTTGGGGTTTTTTGGCGCCAAAGACCATTGGAAGTGACTGCAATCTGTACTTCCCCAGGCCTGGTACAGACTGCTACTGAACTAAACGGTACTGTTACATAACATACCCGGGTTACCAAAAGCTGAAATATATAAATATATATCTAAATATATGTATACTGGGTTTATATGTATCGTGTGTAGAGGTGATAGGATTGTAAAAAGGTGGGTTATTTCAGTGATCCTCAGTAAACTGCATCTATCTGATTTATACCTGTTTTGCTGCTGGTAGTTAACGTATTTTTCGCTTTGTAAGACGCACTTTTAGTCCCCAAACTTTTGGGGGAAAGTGGGGGATGCGTCTTACAAAGCAAAAGTGTGCTTTGGGGGGTGGGAAAAGGCGGCTCAGGAGCGGTGTCCGGGGGCTGGATGGGGCCAGGAGCGGGCTGCAGTTGCGGGCTCTGGTCACGTGGGGCCACTCATTATCTCCTGTAATATGCACTGCATCCCGCTGTCAATCACCAGCGGGAGCAGCCAATGTTACAGGAGCCGGGTCCGCAGCTGCAGCCTGTCTGTATAGTCAGTGATTTCCACGCTTGCATTGCGTGGAAAGAACTGACTATACCATGGATGTGATACTCACCTAGCCTCACCGCTGCCTGCTGACCGCGCTATCCCCGCTGTCGGTGTTCTGCCAGCATCCGGGTGCTGTGAGCGTCGCTGCGAGTGACGTCATCACCGAGCGGCGCTCTCAGGACCCGGATGCCGGCAGAGCACAGATGGCGGGGATATCACGGTCAGCAGGCAGCGGTGAAGCTAGGTGAGTATCATGTGCGCAAAGATGGGGGGCTACAGTGGGGGCTACAGTGTGCCAGCCAGGGGACATTACACCAGCCAGGGGACAGTGTGCCAGCCAGGGGACAGTGTGCCAGCCAGGGGACAGTGTGTGCCAGCCAGGGGACAGTGTGTGCCAGCCAGGGGACAGTGTGTGCCAGCCAGGGGACAGTGTGCCAGCCAGGGGACAGTGTGCCAGCCAGGGGACAGTGTGTGCCAGCCAGGGGACAGTGTGCCAGCCAGGGGACAGTGTGCCAGCCAGGGGACAGTGTGTGCCAGCCTGGGGGGACAGTGTGTGCCAGCCTGGGGGACAGTGCAACACCATTGGAGGCAGTGCGCCACTCTGGGGGAAGTAGTATGTGCCAGCCTTGAGAGGCAGTGTGCCAGCATAGGGAACAGTGCACCAGCATGGGAGGCAGTGTGCCAGCATGGAGGACATATATACCAGTATGGGTGTTTCATGTACCAGGATGAGGAACTTGTATATGATCTGTAAGACGGACACTGGCATTATAAGACAAACTCCATTTAACATTAAAAAAGTTTTTTTTCTCTTTCCTTAACCAATATTGTGGGTGCGTCTTATAATCAGGTGCGTCTTATAAAGTGAAAAATACGGTATTTATTATTTATTTTCTCATGTAGATTTTAGGTAAATTTATTCCTGGCATTGTCTCCTCACACTGAGGAGGAACACTGAGCTAACACACCGACCACTAGCCTGAAGCTGGGAGTATGTAAATAATATAGGTAGTAGTTCTGGGGAAATAACGTATCCGTGCATCTTGCTCTAAATTTTCCCTTTACTTCCCCAAGTAAAAGGAAGTATTTTGAGTTGCTTCTGCCTCAGTCTCGCTGTAACTAGTATAGACCTCTGGTTACACATAAAGTGTATGTGTCAGTCCATGGAGCCTATTTGGTGATACATGGAGTCTATATGGCACTGCATTTTTTTTATATGGTAGTGCATGGTGCCTATATTGTGGAACAGTGAGTATGTATGGCAGTGCATTCAAACTGTATGGTGGTACATTGAATCTGTATAGCAGTACATGGAGTTTATACAGTAGTGCACGGAGTCTATATAGTAGTGCATGGAGTGTATATAGTAGTGCATTTAATCTATATAGCAGTGTATGGAGCCTATATGGTTGTACATGACATCTATATGGTGATATATCTAGTTTGTGGCAGTGCATGGAGCCTATATGCAGTGCATGGAATCAATATAGCAGTTGATGGAACCTATATGGTGTTACATAAAGTCAGTTTGGCCTCTATAATGAACAAAACAAGCTGTGATGAATTTAGCATGAGACATTTACAATATTATTCTCCCTTGAAAGCAATAAATCATTCCACACTGTTCCATGTAATGTAGTGAAAGACCTAATACAGCTCTATTCAAAACAAGCCACTCATGGTGTAGCAAGGTTATGTGCCCTATTCACGTAACAGATTGACTTAGTGGCAGGTTCACAAATGTTTAAAGGGATTGTCCAGATTAAATAAAAATTCATGTCAAGGTCTGAAATAATAAATAAAGAAATTCGAATGTGTGTAATCAACCATTGTTCCAGTCTAGACAGCTCTGTTCTTCTCTGTAGGGATTGGAGGTTATGACAGAGCATGTTTCGGTCACCTGACTCATGACGACTGTGATTGACCTTGGTGATCAAGTGACTTGAAAAAAATGCAGGCTAGTACACATCTGATGGTATCTGTTCCATTCACCTGAACACTGAAGCCAATCACAGACCTGACCGGTAGGGTGACCAAATACGGGGACTTCATTACTGCCGATTCAGGCACAATGAGCACTAAAGTGATCTGCATTGGAGCACCAGGGGCCAGGACTGTGAGCATTCCTTTGTTATTTAATACAATTATATGTTTTTTTGTAAACAACTTTGTTTTTACCTTTCTCATTTTTTTTCAGTTTTAACACTTTAACTATCTAAGAAATCATGCTTGATATAAAAAAGTCAACAATGTTAAAGCAGCTAAACTTTTACTCTACTTCACAAGAGTAACGAATGATTTCAATCGCCAGCCATGTGGGAAATCAGTCTAGCAGCTTACAATATTTTGCAGAAATCAATTGTGTCCCAACTTCTTCCTGCATAAAGCCTGAGCTGTCTTAGTTTATGACAAGATTTGCTTCATTTTATGCCCACATGGTATTTATCAAAGTCTAAGGACATCTTCAAGGTGTAGGACTCATTCATATGGCAATACTGTGTGCAGCTACTGCACACAGATTGTGTGATATGGACCACTGTGCATCATGTATGATCCCTCCATAAGATGGAGCAAGCCACAGTAAGATATGGGTCTATAGCAGAAGTCCCCAACTTTTCTGACCTTAAGAGCCATATTCAGCTCTGAGAGAAGGTCATCAATCACATCCGGCTCCTGCCCCCTCACAGTAGTGACGCCCTGAGGCCCCATTACCAGTATGATGACAGCCAATGTTTTCCCACAGGAATCACACTGAGGCACTATACTAAGATCCAGGGGTTCCTACCTTACTTCAATTCAGATCTGCTCTACTATAGGGGGCTACTGACAAAAGTCACCATCTGGAGACCTGCTCTTCATAGCTGTTTGCTAGCCTTGATCTTAATGCATTGCATGCTGGAAGACCGCCATGAGCCACACATCACGGGTCCGAGACATATGTGGCTCCCGAGCTATAGGTTTGGGACCCCAGGTCTATAGCTATGGATGTTGAATGATAATCTCTACCACACAGACCCATAGCAAAATCATATGCATGGGGCCTGATTAGCATAAAATAATTGTCCATCCAATCTGACGGATAATGAGAGGACATAATGAGGTGATCTCAGAGCTTGAACTTCTTTGTAAAACGGATATCCTTCCATGTAATCTGCAGGGGTGGCAGCTTTATACTCTTACACATAGACCTGCTGGCAGGAGTTTTTAATATATAGATAATACCTGTAATGGATCATACAGGACATTTGAAATATGTTATAACTTTTTTTCACCAAAATAACTGAAACTATGCTCAATTTCATGGAAAATAACAATGCAACTTTATGCTAATATGCATTCTGTTGAAAAGGAGAGCACATTTCTTAGGATAAATATACTTTTTTTGTGATATTGAAATAAGTGATAGGCGGCCGTCACACGCTTCAATTTCCTGCACGATATCGTTTAGGCGATCTGCTTTTTGATCGCTTAAGCGATATCGTTTGTGCATCGCTGCGTGCAATCAAGCGATTTTATAATGTAAAATTGCTTGATCGTTAGATCGCAGATTGGTGAGCAGGAGCTCATATCAAGCGATAAACGCTTGATCAATCTGCCTCATCGTGGTGTGTGACACCACGATGATCCATCTCCCAGCGGCAGAGCCTATGCTGGTAGATGGTATCTATGGTAATCGTCAGGTTACTAAGCGCCGCGCGGCGCCTAGTAACCCGATGTGTACCATAGTTACCAGCGATCTCGCTGCTCCACATCGCTGGTGAGTCTGTCTGTGTGACAGCTCACCAACAATGTGAGCGATATTGTTAGCGATCGCGCGTGCATGTGATCGCTAACAATATCGCTATCGATATTGAACCGTGTGACGGCCGCCATAGTCAAAACTTTTTCACTATATACATACCCAGTGCATCACCACACTGTGAATAGTAAATATATCAATTCTACTATTGCTACATGCATAAAAAAGTAAGATACTCAGGTAAAGTTTTTATTTTAATCAAAAAGCAATAAAGCTATCCAATTATGCTTCGATGACCTCATATGGAAGGTCCCTAATGCTAGTGACTCACCTCGACGTGTGCCCAGCCCAGACAGGCCTCAAATGAAATGGGGGCTAGAGATGGCTCATAATTACAACCTTATTGGCAAAGAATACTTAAAATGTTAGTCAGGTACCTAATATTTTTTACATATATCACAAAACTGGAATTCATGTATTCATCGCAGTGTGCTGGCACATAGTGTATGTGTATATGTTTGTATATGGGCCATGGAGTAGTCGTGCACTTGCATGTTAATGTCATATTAAAGCACCAGTACAACATTTTTTCTATCACTGCTGTATTGGCATGTTAAATGTAAACCTCTCAACCCACGTGTTATTCTCATCTTCTAACATTTTCATACATTACTGATAGCGCTCTGGTCATGCAGCACCATCATGTGCCTGAAGTCAGTAGCTACATCACATTAAGACTGAAAGAATGTGGTCAGGCGGGAGCGCTAGTGCACACATGACCAGATGGGAAGACATGTGACTGGACGCATAGAACATAGCCAGCGAGCCGAGCCTCCAGGACAGAGGGGTCCTCGACAACTGTGTGAAATACCGGGCTTGCACAACCCGTTCAGGTGAGGGGACCCCCCTGAACATTAATTTGTTCCCCACTAGACCACCAGGTGCTCCTCATAGGTGCTTTTAAACCTTTCTCTCTCTCCAGTAGCTACATCACAGGCACTCAATGCATCTCTATGAGAGCTACAGCAAGGCCAGAATTAGGCTCTCATAGAAATTCATTGGAAAGTGACCTCCAGCGCACTCCATGAAACACTGGAACTGCTGGTAGATCCCTTTTCAGCAACCAGAGTGCCACTGCAAAAAGCATGAAAGTAGCATGATGTGATTATTAGACTGGGTCATGGGACTTATATTTAAAGCCCTACTGCCATGGTGCAATATAAAACATGCTGTAGTGGTGCTTTAAAATTGAGGACCCTTTTTATTTATTTTATGATTTACCTTGCTGAGTGCGTCCCCTGCCCAAACTATGCACCCTTATCCAATTATGTTTCCCAAAAATGTTTTATTAAGAGTGAAGTCTGTCTTTATTTTTTCCATACCTCAATGAAGGCATGTCTTGGCATATATGAAGGTGCATCACTAGTGCCAGGATGCATCCAAATTGAGGTCACCCTGCTATGGTCTAATGGATTTTAAACTTTTAATTTATGACCTAAGAATTGATTCATGCCTTAATTCAGTTATTGATTATGATAAAAATGGTGGACAAAGAAGGGTAGAATGCCAATAAAATGGCAGATACCATGAAGAAAAAACAAAAAGTCCACATTTTAGTCAGAGAGGTTCATCATCTTATTAGGGCATTAGGGATGGGCGAATCTACTCGTTACTTCTCGCTACTCTGCGAGTAGTAGGGTACTCGGCCGACTCCTTACTCTGCGAGTTTCATTGCGATTACTCGCACAGTAACGAGTCCAATGAAAATCAATTGTAAATTCTATTCCTCTACTTCTTTGAACCGGATTGTCCCAGATTGACCCGGTCAGGTTCAGGTTCTTTATGTGGTCCAGCAGCAGAGGAATCGCTGCAATACTTGCTTCCCCATTTATTTACATTGGACTCGCTAGACTCGCAACGAGTAGCGAGTATCAGGATCCTACTCGTTAGAGTCTAGCGAGTCCGAGTAATTTAGTATTCGCCCATCCCTATTTGGGCATCTATCACCTAATGCAGTGTTCTCCAGCTCCAGTCCACCAACCTTCCTACACTCTAGGTTTTCAGGATCGCCTTTGTATTGCACATATGTTGGAAGTATCACCTCTTTTGCAAATAATAACATCATCACCTGTGCAATTCTAAGGGCCCTGTCACACTTGGTGACGTTCCAGCGATCCCGACAACGATACGACCTGGTAGGGATCGCTGGAACGTCGCTACGTGTTCGCTGGTGAGATGTCAAACAGTCAGATCTACTCAACGATGCAGCAACGATACAGCAACCTGTATAACAACCTCGGAAATCATGAAAATATGACCTGTTGGTGGCTCTTGAGCACTAGAGTTGGGGAACACTGACCTAATGGATGTAACTTGTTGGAGCAGTACAAAAGAAATAATAATGCAAGTGTGAACAGAGCCTAACATGTATGCCAATAGGACTCTTCTGTTCATCAGCTGCCATTATATTCAGTAGCCAGGAAAGTCAGGATGACATTGCTTGGTTCAGTATTTAATATCAGAATGCAGGAAATTTTGCAAGAACAAATGAAAAAGGATGAAATAGAAAATGGATGTGAAAAGAGCCAATTGTATCCAATGCTGGTCACCTCCCGAAAGAGATATTTAAGTTTTGTTCCTATTGAGGGATCATAGAAAGATCTAAATGGAAGCTGCAGGAATTTTCTAGTCAGTTCCAAAAATAGATACTTAGTATTGATGAATTTCGTCTTTCGCAGGAACAATCTTTATGTAGAATGTGTTGGCTGCTTGGTGTATAATTTAAATGGCAGCCATTCAATGCACATAACAAGAGTGAGGTCAAGGTCAAGCCTTCTTTCACAGGTATTTCCAGCACTTTACTGAAGCTCACTTACTATGTAATTTTGTTACACTTATTGTGCATTTCTATGGTGGGTAGTTTGGCTTTTATTTCAAATGCCATAGTAACCGCTTTCTGCAAAGTAGTCATCAGGTAAGACTAGGATTTCCTTTCACGGAAGCATGAATACATAATCAGTACAGCGTGTGCGCTGCTATTGTGTATGACAGTTCAACTTTAGCCTTTTCCATGGCTTTCCTAATGGTATATGGCCATGCACAACAACACTAAGGCATGACATAAAGCATCATTTAGATGACAACCTGAACATTTAGGAATGAAGCCTTTAAGGAAATGTGTCATTAAAATATGACCTATTGTTTAATACAGATTTTTTTTCTAAATATATGTATTATATGCTAATTTTTAAAATATTTTATTCCATGTTCTCTATTTAAAAAATATGCTATTTTCGTCCTATCACCTAATTTTAATTCTATACTCACATTTGTTATTCTGCATTAAGCTACGTGGCCACAATGAATGATTCTGACTACACTGTTCTAGAGCTGGACTTTATCGGCATGCTCTAACCAGACAACAAAAGGAAAAAAATAAAAATACTAATCACAAATCGTCCAGGCTGATACTGAAAGCACAGGCAGGATGCAGAGGATGTCCGTTATATAGATGCATGCAGCCCAGGTGCGCGATGCTGATGACACAGCCGCTCACAACCCTCCAAAATGGAGCGGGGTGGCTGGTAGCACAATACTTATGCTAGCAGCTGCCCCCTTCATCTTGAAGGGTTGTGAGCGGCTGTGTCATCCGCATCATTCACCTGCGCTGCACCCATCTATATAATGGATGTTCTCTGCATTCAGTGTCAATTTGGCCACTTTGTCATCTCTAATAAGGGCAGAAGAGAAGGGGAAGAGTTGAGCTTTGACTATTATTATTATTATTTATTAATAAAGCACCATTGATTCCATGGTGCTGTACATGAGAAAGGGTTACGTACAAACTAGTTAAAAATACATACAATGAACAAACTAATAGTGTCAGACTGATACAGAGAGGAGAGAGGACCCTGCCCTTGCGGGCTTATATTCTACAGGACAGTGGGAGGGAGACAGTAGGTTGGGTCTGCTCTGGTGTTGGTGGAGCACCGGATCCTGTGGTGGTGGAGTGCCGGGTCCAGTGGTGATGGAGCGCCAGGTCCACTGGTGGTGGGGCACCAGGTCTAGTGGTGGTGGAATGCCGGGTCCAGTGGTGGTGGAGCACCGGGTACAGTGGTGATGGAGCACCAGGTCACTGGTGGTGGAGCACCAGGTCAAGTGGTGGTGAGGTGGCACCGTGGTCATTGCAGGTTGTAAGCTGTTTTGAAGAGATGGGTTATCAGGTTCCACTTGAATGTTCTGAGTGTATAGTTTCCGAGTGTATCACATATTGCGAACAGTGTATCCTGAGTTGTCAAATATATATAGAGGTGTACCCATTATTGTAATCATGTCTGTGATGATAATGATTAGAGTAAAAAATGGTACTCCTAGCGTGGTCACGAGGCCCTGGTAGGATGCAAACTCATAGATAATAGAAATTTATAACAAGGTATTCAATGAATGTGATAATATTTCAATTTATTGTGAAAAGCAGCATAAACCAGTCAGAGAAGTTCTTTTGGTCTAACATGGACCTTCTTCAGTTCACATGCTTCCCGTATTCAGGTGTAGTGTAGCAGCAGTGTCCACCACTGAGAAGCATCTTCTCTCTGACTAGTTTATGCTGCTTTTCACAATAAATTGAAAAATGATTTACATTCCTTGAGTGCCTGGTTATAATGAGACTGCTGAAAATTCTTCTGCAAATAGGAGATATATCAGTCTGTTACTTTAGTGGCCAGAGTGAAAATACTATTTTGTTTTCTTAAATAGAGATAGTGAGATGGAAAACTTTTGGAAAACTTCACTTTTTTAATGTATTTATTGTAGAAACCTGGTTCAAAGACCATTTAAATTTTCTAAACACCTTACATATCTTTTAGCTGAAAATTAGGAAAAGGGGTAAGTAATAAGTCATCTGTCCAGGGAGAGCCAGGAGACCGCTATATACAGGAGATAATAATCTGGTCCTACCAAAAAGTGGGGTTTGGGCTGACTTTTCTCTAATAATAATAGTAATAGTAATAATAATAATAGTAATTAAATAGAATACAATAAGTAGAGCATTAATGTAAAAAGTGCAATACAAAAATTAAAGCAAAAATAAAGGTGATCCTGCTCAAAAGAGTTTACAATCCACAACGAGATGGGGGTTACACAAAGTACAGGGGCTTATTACAGTGATGGTCCGGGCATCTTGAGGAAGTTGGGGACAGAAATAAAGTTACATGAATGGTCTTCGAATAATCTGTGTAGAGCTTTTGGGTTTGGTGGATTTTGAAGAAGAGTTATGTCCAGAGAGATAGTGAATGGGCTACATACAGTATAAAGGACTTCTATTTGGGAGCATGATAGGCCGCCTTTAAAAGATGTGTTTTTAAGGAGCGTCCGAAGCTATGCAAGTTGTGGATAGTCCTGAATTTCTTGGGGTAGAGCATTTCAGAGAATTGGTGCAGCTCGGGAGACGTTTTAGAGCTGGGCGTGGGAAGTTTGGATTAGTGCCGATGTTAGTCGAAGGTCATTTGTAGAATGTAGAGAATGGGTGGGGTGATAGACAGAGAAGAGGGAGGAGATGTAGGGAGGTGCTGAACTGTGAAGAACTTTGTGGGTGAGAACAAGCAATTTGATTTGAACCCTGTAATCTACAGGCAGCCAGTGCAGTGACTGGCACAGAGCGGAAGCATCTGAGTAACGATTGGCCACATGGGTGATCCTTGCTGCTGCAGTAAGGATGGACTGTAGAGGTGAAAGTCTGGAGAGGGGATGTGATGTGCTTGATAATAGGGCAAGATTTCAAACTCCAGAACTTAGATGCCGGTGTTTGAAATGCGCTCGGGGTTCCGTCATTCACAAGGATGAATTGGCAGCGTTAACGCAGTCTTACCTTTCCAGAAACACTGCGCTAATGCTGCCAAATTCAATGTTTTAAACGGAACCCCCCTGAACACACCATAATGCTGGTGTGACCCTAGCCTTAGACTTTAACCTCCTCTTGTTTCAGGAAATTTACGTATGTAGTAGCAGCAATATAGAGTCAGACCCTATATTTTGTACTGTTGCATCTAATGCGCAAGTGCAACTGTCATTGTGAAGGGATTCGCAGTTGTGAATACAGATGTTACCTATAATTCTATGGTTATACGGAGGCAACTATGCATTTATCTTTAAAAGACAGAAGGTATAAGTCGAAAATAGTAACAACAGTTGGTGTGAATATTACAAGATTATAAATATGAGGGGATCAGAAAAAATTTTAAATTTTTCTGTTCATGCGTTTCCCACAGTAAATTTGGGGAAATGTAATGTCCCTTATTATGCTCTAGGGTCTCTCCAGATCCCAGAGCATTTTAAATATACCATGTAAAAAAGTATTATATTTATCCTCTACTCATCTCTCAGTTCCCTACCTTACTTACCGATACTTGTCCCATCCTCACAACATTCTGATCACCCACTGCTCACCACCATCATCCCCAACGCCTTCTGATCCCACACCACACACTGCCACCCATCCCAACATCTTGTGATCCTCCACTGCTCACCACCACCTGTCCAACATCTTCTGATCCTCTACTGATCACCACCACCTGTCCCAACATCTTCTGATCCCCACCACACACCACCACCTGTCTCAACATCTTCTATTCCCCCACCAATCACTGCCACCTGTCCCAACATCTTAAGATCCCCCACTTTTAATTTTGAAATCTTCTGACCTCTCACATTATGCCATACTTTTGTGCTATGGTGCCTGGCAGGGTTTTGCACAGGCACAGCAAGGACATCAGTGTCATATTGTCACATTATGCAATGTAACCTTGTACATGAATGAGCAGAATCCTACCAGGCTCCATGACACTTGAGAGTTCAGCATAGTGCAAGAAGCCCAAATTTTACATTGCGAGCAGAGGAGGATCAGAAGATGCGACGTTGATCGGTGGGTGGCAGTGAGTAGTGGAGGGAGCCATAGAGTTGAGCCAAGGGTGAGTATAATTAATTTTCATTTTTTGATTCTTTTCATTTTTTTAATCTTTAATGGCCTGTATTTCTTCAGACACATAACAGAAAAAAATTAATATAAAAATCAGCATTTTGGTTAATGCACATTTTGTAAAATCTGAACAAAATTTTATTCTGCTGTGATTGATTTGATGATCCTGCAAGATTATAATTTAGGTGTTTTTTTTTGTTTGTTTTTTAATATGGATCAAAATGCAAAAAAAAACACCATAAAAAAATGTATTTAACCCAAAAATGTGATTTAACAATGGGTGATTTTTTGTCACCTTTAATCGTTATCACCAACAATGAAGCTGCAAAGAGTTAAACGAATTCCAGTCCATCTGAATGCCATAGCCTCTTAGCTGTGGGTTTTAAGGACAAGATAAACCAGTGACATGGACGACTTTGCTTTTTTTCCAGTTCACATAGCTATCTGTGCCAACCTAAAAGAGCTTCTTTCTTAAAGTGGTCGCCAGCGTCTCTGTTCCCACTGGCTATTCCCCTCCTTTGTCTCTGCCTGCTCATCATTGTTAGTGTAGGAACAGTGCTGTTTTTCATGTCTTCATTGGCATGGAAAGCGCCCATTCACTTTAGGCTTTTTTTTTCGTTTGCTCGGGAGGTTTGGTGTATCTTTTTCTTGCTACAAGCGTTGAATTTCCAAGGCACAAAGCGGGGGCTTTAATATGCGGCGACAGTCACAAAAGCACCGTATACTAAAGCAAACACCTCGTGTACCCTGAGTTACATTTATAAAGGTGACAATGCGATTGTGATCTGTAGATATGTGGCTGCCATGAGAATGTGCCCAAGTCACAGCTTAACACCTCATGTGTAAGTAAGTGATTCAGGAGAGGCGATGGGGGACTCCTGAGGACACTGTCTCAACTGTCTTAACAGACAATAAAACACACTGGATATTACAGCGGCCATGGCAGGATGAATTTAGGATTTCTCAGCTCGGAGAGATATGTAGCATTGCTGCTTAAAGTCTTCTTTTCTCTCTCAGCCAAAATACTGATTTTTGCATAACCGCGGGCCTCTGTAGCTTAAGGAGCATTTTGAGCACATATATATATAGATTTAGAATATTTGGCTTGCAAGACTCCTTTCAGCACAGATCCAAAATAGTATGCAAAATGGTAATGTGAGCCGTGGATACAAGATAGGAAGAGACATTTCTAAATTGACTGTATACCAAAATGCAAGCACAACAAACTTTTTTTTTACAAATATATTTGATGTAATTAGGAGATAAAAAGTGATGATTTGTGAACTTACTGTCTAATGCAAAGTATGTAAAATGAAAAACTTTGCAAATAGTTTTAATTAAGACTGTCATATCCTTTTATAACTACAGCTCTTCTGAAGGCGTATGTGTTTACATGGTAACAGCCGAAAAACAAACTGCTACAGTGCTGTGCAAATTAATTGGGACAAAGCATTTTTGGAAGTAAAATCATAAGTTGGTTACCAGTCAGTGATTCAAACCAGTTTTAACTGCTTTGAACAGGTGTGAGTGTACAACCTTAAGTAACAAAATGTGGTTTGACTGGTTTTAGTCAGAAAATAACAGCTAGCTGCCCTCTCAGCTTCAGTTGAGAGCTTGTTTCTGTGAGGAGTGGTTTAGTGTACTTTTTCTCTCAGTGTGATTCGTGCCTATAAAAATGGGTGTTACTCCACGGAAGAGGTCCAGAATTATTACTTTTAATGAACATACAAGTCTGACTGTAAGAGAAATCGCTTCCACCGTTGGTATTGGAAAATCTACAGTTTCAAGAATAATTCGCACACACAATGAACCTGGATCGTTTACTTCAAAACGAAAAGGAAATGTGGAAGAAAAAAGGAAAATGACACCAAGAACTGATGTTGATTGCTCTCAGTGTGAGAAACAAGATAAAAATCTTTTAATGGCTAACAAAAATTAAATTAATGATATTATAAGGCATGCTTTCGAGACGACTCAGGTCTCTTCATCAGACATGGTATGACAAGATATTGAATGAAACTCAAAATATATGCATTCGCAACTAAAATGATTGGACATTTGACTGAATAAACATTAATGTAATGTTTAATGTTTATTCAGTCAAATGTCCAATCATTTTAGTTGTGCATGCATATATTTTGAGTTTCATTCAATATCTTGTCATACCATGCCTGATGAAGAGACCTGAGTCGTCTCGAAAGCTCACCTTATAACATCATTTATTTAATTTTTGTTAGCCATTAAAAGGTATCACAACCACAAGATTTTTATCTTGTTTCTCACACTGAGAGCAATCAACATTTTCTCAACTGGCTAACACGGTACCAAACCTTTTTCTTCAAACCAAGAACTGATAAAACACTTATTAGAAATAGTAAAATGAATGCAAGGAAAACCTGCTTTTTCCCAATTATTTTGCACAGCACTGTAACTCTGCATGTGTGACCCACGAAGCGCACTGTATCCAGAATCTTGGGCATGGGTCAGAACCTCTAGCATGGGTGACGGGTGTGGTGGCCGTGCCCGTGTCCTGGAGCTCTGATGACAGTGAAAAGCATGTGGCTGTGGAAGTGCGGGGTTTACGCCGGCATTACTGTTTTCCCTGTCAGCTACGAGGTCAGTGGCCCTATGATGTTGGTGCAGGAAAAAACAGGAGCGTCAGGAGGCATTTTAAATGATGAAACTGGTGTCACTTTACTTGACAAAAAAGACAGAAAGCGTCATGATGTTGATAACATTCTCAGGCGGTGCAGCTCCACAGACAGGCTGGTAGAAAACAGATACAGAGAAACAGTCACATGATGCGTAATGACAACAAGTGTGAACAGAGTCCATCTTCTTACCCAAGCTGACACAATAGCGTTGTCTCCATCTACACCACTGGCATTCTCCAGCAGACCCCATGTTCCTGGTCCCTCTAACCTTCATGTATAGTAGGCTCTCCTGTGTACCCATCTTCTCTATGGGGGATCCACCTCCAGGCCCACATCACTCCTGCATCCATAGGTTTAAGTTTTAGTAGGCTAAAGGCGCTTTTCAGACCAGGGCCTTCCTCCTGCCTAAAGATGTGTGAGTCCTAGGAAATCTTACATGTAGCTTCCTGTCAGTCCATTCCCATACAGCCCCCAGGAGCAGGGTTACAGTTCCCATACATATTTTCTGATGATGCGACTAGCCGAGCTCCAACTGTATTCTGACTAACTGACTATTTGTCATTCAAGCTGCTGTGCCTACAACCTCCAGCTACCAGCCTGTTGCTATATTACTACCTAGATGGGGAGCTTTACTCTTCAGGTACCTGTGGGCTGCACAGTACTCACAAAACAGTGCACCATTTTCCCAAAATAAAAGCAGATAACATAGAGAAGTTAAATTAATGTAATCCACACTCTGGGGCATTACAAAGGTTATTAGAGATTAGCGGATCTGACAATATTTGAATTTGCCTGCTCTCAGGGATTGAATTCGTCTGTTCTCAGGGACTGAATTTGCCTGTTCTCAGTGATTGAATTTGCCTGTTCTCAGGGAATTACTTTGTCTGTTCTCAGGTATTGAATTTGCCTATTTTCAGGGATTGAATTTCTCTGTTTGCAGGGAGTTTCCTGAGAGTTCCAATTTGGAGAGAAGTCATTCTCCAAAAATTAAATGTTCCCCATTATGATCTTTGACACCACAGCATAATAAATGTATGACGTAAAAAATAAAAAGAAATACTTAGAGTCATGTCACCACTCACCTGTCTAGCCACAACCTCTTAAGGTACCGTCACACGCGGCAATATTGCTAGGCAATTTCACAGGCTATTTGCTGGTTTCAGTGAAATCATGGACACATTGTTCCATTTGTACATGGCAACAAAATAGAACAATGTGTCCATGATTTCACTGTAACCAGCTAATTGCCAGTGAAATTGCCTAGCAATATTGCAGCATGTGACAATACCTTTACACTTTTCTCTAGGATAGGACTTCTGTTCATGAGGAAGTCCCAGATTATACACAGAGTATAGGTTCTTCCTCAGGGCTAAAAGCCCTGGCCTAGAGTGAACACCAAGCAGGAGTTGTGACATGATGGATGTGTGGAAAATCAAACAGTGAGCAAGGAGCACCAGGTGTAGCCAGAGAGGTCAGGTATGTTTTTTATCTTTTCAACCTTTTTCTGAACCTTTTTGTTAAAGGGAACCAACCACCTCAGATGACGACTATAAGCAGTTAATACATGTCCCTGCACCCTACCTACACCGTTCCAGCTATGTTTTTGCTAAGAATATTGATAAATGCAAACCGAAATATGCACTTTGTAAACTTACATTCCTGCGTACTTGAGGGCGTCTCCCTCGGGCTCTCGTACTAGAGGGCTGTGCTCATCATGTCTGCTCTCCCCCTCCCTTATGCACGCCCCCTCTCAGCCTGCTATAGTGATGTGAGGCTGATTGCGTCATAAAGGGGCGGGGCTAAATCACGGCATCCCGGTAGCCCCGCCCCTTTATGACGCAATCAGCCTCACACAGTATAGCAGGCTGAGAGGGGGCGTGCATAAGGGAGGGGGAGAGCAGACATGATGAGCACAGCCAACAAGTGCCAGCACACACAGGGAGACGCCCAGAAATACGCAGGAATGTAAGTTTACAAAGTGCATATTTCGGTTTGCATTTATCAATATTCTTAGCAAAAACATAGCTGGAACGGTGTAGGTAGGGTGCAGGGACATGTATTAACTGCTTATAGTCGTCATCTGAGGTGGTTGGTTCCCTTTAAGCAAGATCATGGCTCCTGAACCTTAGATGTTATTATAAAGTAGGGGACACACTATTTCATCAATAGTCTATTACCATGGAGACATGCAAGTTTGCAATGTAAATACACACATCAAACAAGATATTTTAATCCCAAGTATTTGGAAAGGTACCATTTTTAAATTTTAGATGCGTAGGAGCAGTAAAGAGAACAATAATTCAAAGAACCCTTCAAGAATAGCCTAGAAATTCTATCACTGTGTCATTTACTCTTTTCCTTACTCTAAAGACACCGTCACACCTAGCGAGATCGCTAGCAAGATAGCTGTTTTGTGACAGGTTTTGTGACGCAACAGCGACCTTGCCAGTGATCTCGCTATGTTTGACAGGTAGCAGCGACCAGGCCCCCGCTTTGACATCGCCGATCGTGTCGAAATGACCTGGCCAACATGCATCAGTGTGTTTGATGCCTTAACAACAACCTCGTTGGCGACTCAGAACTCAGCCATATAGGTCTGAGTCGTCAGACTAGCTGCTGTGTGACAGGTTCCCAACGACTGCCGAGGTCATTATACGGGTCGCCGTATCATTGCAGTGTCGTTGAGTAGATTCGACTGTTTGACATCTAACCAGTGACCATGTAGCGACGTTCCAGCGATCCTTACCAGGTCGTATCGTTGTCAGGATCGCTGGAACATCGCCAAGTGTGAGGGGACCCTTACTATTGTACGGGTAGACATGAAGCAAAGTGTGAGGGACACTGGCTGTATGTATATGTTATAACATTGCTTACTTACCAATGTGATTAGTTTTGGAGATCTTCACCTTTTCAGGGTTCTTGCTAGAAATTACAACAGGAGTTTATGATTATATAATGGAGAAAAACATATTAAAAAATATTAAGTAATGTTCAAAAATTTACTATCGACCTTGAAATATACTCGCACCCATTATGAGTTAAAAAATAATACTGGGCACAGTCCTGGAGAATAAAATTAACTATTTTGAGTTATATGGTTAATGTAAAAAGTTGTGAAAAGTTAATTTTGACAACTTTGACAATATATACTATTCTGTACAAATGAATTTGTATCATGGAGTTACAGGGACTCTGTGTATTCTCTTCAGATCTACAGGGACTCTGTATATCCTCTACAGGTCGATAGAGTCTGTATATATCATCTACATGTCTATAAGGACTCTGTATATCCTCTGCAAGCCTATAGAGAATGTGTATATCATCTAAATGTCTACAGGGACTTTGTATATCCTCTACAGGTCTACAGGGACTATGTATTGCATCTACATTTCTACCCAAGACTGTGTATATATTGTACAGGTTTATAGGGGCTCTGTATATCCGCTACAAGTCTACATGGATTATGAATTATTAATATTATTATAATTTATTTATGGAGCACCATTGATTCCATGGTGCTGTACATGAAAAAAGGGATATATACTAACAAGTTAAAAAGACAATGAACAAACTAACAGTGACAGACTGAGAGGGGAGAGAGGACCCTGCCCTTGCGGGATTACATTCTACAGGACAATGGGGTGGGAGACAGTAGGTTGGGTATGCTTGGGTGGTGATGGAGTGCCGGGTGCAGTGGTGGTGAAGTGCAAGATGCAGTGGTGGTGGAGCACTGGGTGCAGTTGTGGTGGACCGTCGGGTCCTGTCGTGGTAGAGCGCCGAGTCCAGTGGTGATGAGGTGACACCGTAGTCATTGCAGGCTATAGGCTGCTCTGAAGAGATGAATTTTCAGGTTCCGCTTGAAGGTTTTGAATGTAGGGGACAGTTAGACGTTTTGAGGTGCAGAATTCCAGAGGATGGGGAATGCTCAGGCGAAGTCTTACAGGTGGTTACATGAGGAACGTACAAGTGTGGAGAAAAGGAGGAGGTCTTGGGAGGATTGAAGATTATGAGTTGGATGATATCAGGATTCGGGAGATTACTTCAGTGATACTTGTATATGGGGGGACAGATTGTGGATGGCTTTGTTAGTCAATGTATGGCCTCTACATGTCTACAGAGAAAGGATATCTTCTACATGTCTACATGGACTCTTTATAGCCTCTACAGGGACTCTGTATGGCCATTACATTTCTCCAGATACTGAGTATATATTCTACAGGTCTATAGGGGCTCTTTATACTCTCAACAGGACTGCATGGACTTTATAGACTCTACAGGTCTACAGGGACTTTGTATGGCCATTACATGTCTGCAGATACTGTGTACATATTCTACAGGTCTATAGGGAGTCTTCATACTCTAAATAGGTCTACAGAAATTGTATAGCTTCTAGAGGTCTACATGGACTCAGTATACCTTTAAGGCCCGTCACACCTGGCGACGGGGCTGGAGATGTCGGCGGCGACTGGCGGATGCGCGCATGTTTTTGGTGCCCTGCCAGCGTCGCCGTCCCCCATTTACATGGGGCGACATCTACAACCCCGACGCCGGCGAGCTGACAGGCGGCATCGCCGCTGGGTGTCTGAAAACCCCAGCGGCGATGCAGCCTATGGCTCCCATCGCCTGACAGGTCGCCAGCGGCCGGTGACATCTGGCGATGTGTGCACTCGCCCCAGATCGGTCGCCTGGTTTCAGAGCACTGCTCTGAAACCAGGCGAACTCCCGGCGGTGCCGACATCGCCCCTTTACATGAGGCAACATAGGGGCGATGTAGCCGCCGATAGGCCACAAACCTACTTTGCCTATGTAATTGGCGGCGATGTCGCCCCGTGTGACGGGGCCTTTATGGTTCTACATGGACTCTGCATAGCCTCCACATATCTTTAGGGACTCTGTAAAGCTATGTATATATGTCTGTATCATATGTATGACTCCATTGAGACTCATGTATAAGGAGATGGAATATACATGAACTTAATGGAGGAAGTGGAGTAGGTGTAAATCCTTATTATGAACCTGTAGACATGCAGACAATCTTTGTGCCATCATCTGTCTGAGTTGCATTGCACTTGGCTTGAGTTGCATTGCTCTTTGTACTTTATGGAGGCACCACATAGGGGTATGTGAAGTGTCCACCTTGCACATAATACAAATCCCAGGTGGATTTTGCATGGTATTGGTACACTGGGACTTTGTGTATGCTTCAGTCGTCTTATAATGAAGTAGAAAAAAATTAAAAGCTACAGATAGCTCATTGTGATGTAATGACAAGCTCAGCATTGCTGAATTGATAGTAGCACCATTGTTACAAACAATATGATTTAAAAATAACGAACTCTTAGCTACTTCAAAACGTATTGTCAGTAGTGATAAGTCAGTGATATCATTTCACGCATGTTATAGCAGCCAGCCTCTCAGGTGCTTCACCCCCACAACATATTAGAATCAACCTCATTCCAGCTGAAATACAGAACTTCAGCACTTTTCTTCATTAGATTGTTAATCAGCCATATCTGCATTCTTCTGGGAACCAAAACATTTTACTCTTGCTAAAATAAATCAATAAATAAATGAATCCCTCCAAAAATAATTTCAAGCTTTCGCAGAGACTTCCCATCGGAATTATTTAGCTGACCATCGGAACTGAAATGATGAAAAATAGAAGTGTATAGCTTTCTCAGACGTAGGTATATCATGAGCCGTTAATTGGCTTTCCTCTTAGTAAGCATCATTTCACATGATTAAATTGAACTTCTTAACATAGCATAAATGGCAAATGAATCCCCTTGATCTGTGTTACTTTTCATTCACTGTTGCAATTTTTTTCCTGACAGTTACTTAAAAAGACAAGAAGTCTCCAGATATTTATTCCCTTCCTCTAATTCACATGCTTCGGCACTGAAATTCTGCATTATTTAACAGATAGTTAAAATGTATGTCACAGCAAAGAGGTTTCTTAACTTTTTTTTTCCCTTTTTGAAGGTATTTTACTGCACATTAACTATGATTCAGTGATCCCTTTGCTCGCAGTTCAGGGTTACATGCATTTCATTTCAGACTTTAATGGGGAGCGCAGTGGAGAGTCATTTTAGCTTCAGTGCTATAGTAACTTTAGTCAACCAAACATAACTGGTAGAGGGAATTAAACTCAGTGGCTGTTCTAGGAATAAAAAAATATAATAATTTGGGCATGATATTGATATTTCGTCCTCTTATTAAATGTTATCTTAACCTATGATAATTAGATTGCTGCGAAAAATTAAAAATTTCAAGCTTCCTTTCCCAATGCTTTCCTGATTTAGCTTCACATTCATAACATATGCTTATACTTGTCCATGAAAGTCCTCAAGAATCCTCAATGTGGTGTACAGTAGTATGTAGGACAAGCTATCGGAAGCTTACCAGTTAGCAGATAATTTGTAGGGCTAGGTTCACACTAGCCTTGCTGCCTCTGTCCTGGGGGGTGTGCCAAAGAGCAGGATTCCGGCAGCATTAATTCAGCGTTACCGTAGTGTAACGTTGCCTTAATGCCGCCAATAGAATCCTATGGGTGATGGAAGCCACAGCGCATGCAAATGCCGGCATGTAAGTGCCGGAGTTTGAAATCTCATGCTATTTCGTAGCGCACGTGAAAATGCGGAAAGTCTCGTTTTCCTGTGTGCTGCAAAATAGCGTGAGATTTTAAACTCCAGCACTTATGTGCCGGCGTTTGCATGTGCTTGGCTTCCGTCACCTATGGGATTCTATTGGCAGCATTAAAGCAGTGTTACGCTATGGTAATGCTGCATTAATACTGCCAGAATCCTGCTCTTTGGTGGACCCGCAGGATAGAGGCCACAACGCAAGTGTGGCCCTAGCCTTACTTTGGCCTAGGGGTGGGGAACTCCAGGCCTCAAGGATCACCAACAGTTTAGATTTTCAGGATTTCCTTAGCATTGCACAGAGGTTGGAATCATCACAAGTGCAGGTGATTAAATTATCACCTCTGCAATATTAAGAAAATCCTGAAAACCTGCAATGTTGGCTGCCCTTGAGGCTGGAGTTCCCCACCCCTTCTTTGGTGTATTCTTTTTAAAGTATATATCCTTACTTGATATGAATCAATACATTCCAATGGAATTCAATTGTGTTTGGATCTTACCACAAACTGTAATGGCAAGAGAAATTCTGATACACACATTACCACTGTTCTAGCTTGCATCTCCTGTCTGGTCCTAGATGTATCTTCTGATCGCCTGTACTCACGTACAAATCTTCAAGCTTTCATATTCAGTCGAGACTTCCAGCTCTGCTATGGTTTGGAAGGCTCTATACAAGTGTGCGAAAGGTCATGACCTAGCGTTTGCATGCGTAGAACCCTCCTAGTGCTCATTAAAGCCGAACGTCTCTGACCTGCGTAAGAGGTTCAGGATTTTCAGCATGAGTGATGGTAAAGATCATCCAAGTGATGTAGAGAGGCTGGGAGGTGAGTGGTAAGGGGGTATAAGGATTTTTTTTACTTTTTACACTTACTGTGCTTTAGGTTATATTTGGTCCACAGAGAAGAACATAAATAGGACATTACATTTTCAGAGAATAACTGCTCCATGATCCAATTTCCTGGGAAAAAACTGTGCGAAGAGGCAAATTAGCAGGATGCAGCAAGACCTTTTAGGGTGTTTGTCCTGTCAGGTACATTTATATAGTGCTGGGCAGCCCACCTAATCTAATAGTATGGCATGATCAATAGGTTGTATACAGACATTTTTCATTACACGTACTTTTGTGACTGACAAACTATGCAAACCTTATCTGTGTGCATATATAAGTCTGCTTTCACATCAGCGTTTCTCCAGAGTTCCAGCAGATCCGGCAGTTTTGCCACATTTTTGCCCCATCTTCTGCCATGGAGCATTGCGGCAGATACTCTATGGGACTACGGACATGTGCGGTCTTGCAGTTTTTGCACTTAAGGCACTTGAGGCAAGTCAAAAAACTGCTGCTAGCAGCATTTTTGTCCGTTGCCACAAGTGCCGTATTTGCTGGATTGCACCAAAACAGCAAGTGCCGCATATGTACACAAGTCCTATAGGAAATGCTTTAAGTCGAACACAGTACTGAAGCAAGTGTTCCGCTATGCGGCAGATGCCGGATTTGCCGTGAATGCCAATAGAAATGCTGATGTGAAAGTAGCCTAATACCATCAATCACCCCTCCATGTTATGGCAGGCTGAGAGTCATTGTCACATTGGTATTTTGCATCTGTGTTGCCCCTATTTTATCATTGGGGATTGCTGCATTGTGCCAGTGCATTCAGTATTGACCTTATGGCTCTTTTATGTGAGTATTTTTTCAAATTAGAATCTTGCCTGATTCATTCATCTCTAACCCTTATCTTCAATATGATGTATGTCTGATAAAAAAATATTAATTTAGGAATAAAATATACTGATGCATTTGTATTTCCTCAATTCAAAAGAGAGTAAATTTACTTACAATTATTGATCCCAATTTCTGAAACCTAAAAAAGTAAAAGTCTTTTTCATCTGAAAACAAAAGTGTATACTCATAGTTGATTGACTATCACAAATAACCGATTAAATCTATTTGTTTAATGTTCTGCCTTTTTCAAAGTGTATAAAAAAAAGAGCAATTTGTTTGAAGAAAGTTTTGGATTAATCTTGATTTCCATGTTCTTCATTTCTTTGGAAATCAGTAAAGACCATGCTTTGCCAATCCAAGTAACATGAAAAAAGGAAAGTCACCCTCACCTGGGTGTATATAAAATCCTTCTTCTTTGTTCACATTTGTTTAAAAATTCCTTACTGGTAACATGAACAGTAGAGGACTGCAGGGAATATTGGAAAACAGTCATTTTGTGCCTGACTTAGTGCTTCATCAGGTCCAGTTCCCGAAGCGCTAAGCCAGGCGCAAGTATGCACATGAATTGTCTTGTTTAAAGTGGAGCACCATTAATTGGGTGAAACAGTGTTCCCTTTCCATTAGAAAATTGTCACTTCAGTGAGAAAGTGGAAAACTCTAAGGGCCCCTTTACACGCCACCACTGAAAGGTAGCAACTGCCGGGCATTGGGGATAATTGTGCCTGTTGCTATGAAATTGCTACGAAATGGCGGCGTGTAAACAGGGCAATTCCTCCCGGTGTCCTGCAGTTGACTCAGATACCTGTTGCTGAGCTGTGCTCAAAAACCGAAGGCAACACAAAGGCACAATTGCCATGGTAGTGGCGTCTAAATGGGGCACAGGCATGGATGTTGCGCCCCTAGTGAACTCCCAGGGGCGTGCCACAGGGTCATGGGTACCACGCCCTATCAGCGATCATTGGTAGGGGCTACTGTGTAACCATTGGCTGTCCCTTCACAGGACGCCATATTTAAAGAGCTATCCATTCACAGTCCACAATTGGAATGGCGTCATGTATTAGCCAGCCTTCCTGCGCAGGCTGGCCAATCATGACGCTATTGCGTTGTCCAATCAACGCTTTTGCATCACGGAATGCACAACTCTGTCATGCCTATAGTACTTACGGTGCGAAACATGTACGCCCATATTCCTTTGTGGTAGCGGCGTGTGAAGTAGCGAAAGTATTCAACAGGAAATAAGCCGCAGGATCTGTCGGAACTTCCGGGGAACAAATATACCTTCAGTTGACAATGCAATAGCGCGTCTATATGCGGCATCAGCGATCGGTATCCACTGTTAAAAACGTGCGCGTGCACTGCAGTGGATACCTGTTGCTAGGCACAGTGGCAGCGTGTAATGGTACCTTAATGCCACCCAATAAGGGTAGCAATGCTTGTAGTCATAATGGACGCTTTAAGAAGCCTTTTAATATGACTTAGGATTTGTGCCAGATCAGAACCCAACTGCAGATGCTGTGTTTGGGTGTCTGCCCCTGATCATGCAGTGTGGGGAATTCTGATCTGGCTGTATGAGGGCTGACCTGAAATAAATGAGCAGAGCAAAAGCTACTGAAACTTTGCTGTTCATGAAGTTTCAAAACTTGCTTTTTTTACAAAGACCATGCTTAGTCTCTGCAAACATGGTTTACATTACTCCATAGAACCCCACCATTCTGCAAGTCATAAATCAAACAATGAGCTAAAATCATCAAAGCTATAGTATTCTGGCGTAAAAAACTTTAAAAGTAAAAATTTTGGCATCAACTGGCAGCTTGTACTAAATTGTTTTGACTTTTGGTGCTATCATACCATTTTAGGCCAGCTCAACCAATTGGGTGGAGAAGGAGCATGGCAATGCTGTTCATCAAATTCATGATTATTTAAGGTGTTTGCTATTCCAAAAATCTTATTTTAGCAAGGACTGGCGGAGATTTGGGCAAGGTGCACAGTGTGCACGCCACTTGTTTGATGGTCCTGATTAATTTAGAAAGCGCCTCTTCATGAATCAAGAGCACCTGACTCCAACTCATCTAATCAAGTCCGGCATGAAAAATGCTAGTCTTGATATATCAGGCACCAGATTTTTTGAGTCACAGTGAATAATAAAAGAAAAAAAAAAGTCTAAATAGTATTTATTTTAACTTGGCTGTGCACAACATTATGTTAATGAGCTAATATTTTGGGAACTTAGCTTCCAATTTTGTGATTGCTGCATTAAACCCATAAAAAGTCACTAGCAAAAATAGTAAATAACTGTTAATAGGAATATACTGTAAGTAGAGATTAATATCCTAAGATTCCAAAAGGCAGGGTACAACATTAAAACATCTCTATTTGTGGAAGCGGATCTTCGGCTTCACAATAACATCCATTTACACCATCCATGTAAATGGTATTTCTAATGATTGCTTAATCTTGGCTCAAACAGTTAGCTTTAAAGTAGATCCATAAAGAATAAGTCAGCATTCAAATGAAATGCTTGTAACCATCTGAGCAGGTCCACCGAGATACATTTATATGTGACCTTCTGTTCACCTGAAAAGTGCTGTTACAATAAAGTCTTCTGAAACAACAAATCTATGTAAATTCCTTATGAATGCCGAGGACGATTTTAATATTCCCATACAGTACCGCTAGCTGCTATTAAGGATGCCCAATGACTGCTAATGAAATATACTATTCTACAATGTAACTATATAAAATAACATGATAAAACAGCACCTGACAGAGGATAATGAAAGCATTTCTCTGCCAATGGGACGTATACTTTACAATCTGTAAGAAATAAAGCCAGTGTAATTGTTACAGCAGATTTTCCCCCATAGACGACGGCTCAGCTGAAATTCTCTGTACAGTTTAAATTAACTGAATTTGTCATGGATTAGTGAATGTGCAAATCAGCAGTCTAGAAAATCATGTAGCTGCCTGGGAACATATAAACAGAAGATAGAAATCCACACTTGGGGCAGGGTTATTGATAATAGGAAAGATTCCGGCATCTACGGATTACGATTGCTGTGGACTATGTAATTGATCAAACAGTTTAGCAGAACCTATTGTGAGAACAAAGTAGAGTGAGACCATCTGTAGTAGGCAAAATCAGATACACAGGTTGGTAGGATTGCTAATTTGTATGACTACATTAACTTATTTACTGCCTTTATTGTTTTTGTTTACTTTTTTGTTTCCAAACTCTTGGTAATAATACAAAATAAAACCTTCGGGTACGTGCCCACGATGCTTTTCACCTGCGTCCTGTGCACTGCATCCTTCTTTCTCCAAGGAAGCCGGTGATCTCCGCGGGTGAATGCGGCCGTCCGAGCCCAAGAGCAGCTTTCTGAGCACGATGGCTTTCCACTGCATTCACCCGTCAAGATCGTAGCTGTCTCCACAAGAATAAATTGACATTCTACGGATTTTGAAATCTTATCGGATACCAGTTTATGTGCAGGGAAAACTAGTGAGCACAGGATTTATCCAAATCCCATCTATTGTGGTCTATTGTGATTGCACTGTACAACACAGCGGATTGTGTGCAGTAATAAAAGGCTGCATCCACACCGTTGCAAACACTAATAGTGGGCATGGTGCCAAAAAAAAACATTTTATACCAATAGGTCTTTTACGTACAGCTAGAGTCAGGCATATAAGGGGTCATGCACTGCCACCAATTTTATTGGTCTGCCTCTATCGAGAGAATTAAATAATTTGGATATGAGCAAAGTGAAATGAAGGACGCTGTTGTAAAATAAGACTTACTATGAACACAGTATATTGAACAATGTATTGTCCCGTCGACATAAAAAGAAGTCATTCCTCTGTAGGGTTGATGTTGGTAAATTCTTGGGTACTTTGGTTTGAAGACTGGACCCAGCTTCTGTTTTAGAATTTATTGAAACATGTCAAAATTCCATAAAATGTTATACAAACAATCAGGACTATTTTTAAGATGTAGCTAGAGAGCCATGTAATGTGCAGGAAACGCATTTCAGATGCGATCTTGAGCTTTGTCCTTTGTCAATCTTAACAAAGGATGCAGCTTGCATCTGAAATGCATTGCCTGCTCAATACATGGCTGTCTAGATACATCTTAAAATTAGTCCTGATTGTTTGTCAAACATTTTTATGGAATTTCAACATGTTTTAATAAATTCTAAAAGGAAGGAAGCTGGATCCAGTCTTCTTTCTAGACTTGCATTTGGGCATTGTCAGTGCGCTGATCTGTGCACACCGGGACTATCATCTGCAAGGTGAGCTGAATTCTTGTTTTCTTGTTTCCCATACTTTGACTGGTTGAAGGGAAATACAGAAGGAGACAATACAGCGTTAAAACATCTATATAATGAAAATTCATTAAAATGTGTACGACAAGACATAAATTAATGGAATGTAGCACCCCATGACAAAAGCAGAGGAGGATTGGCACAAAAAGGTACCTATACTGTATATGCAGAAAAAGGGACACTACACATGGGTGTCCCTCCAAAAGTTCCTAAAATTAACTTATAGGGAAAAGTAATGTAAACTCAATCATGGCTAGACATTTAAAGCATAACTTTTACTTATGATTGGAGAAACAAAGAGATAGACAGCAAAACAAAACATAAAACATAAAACAAAAAACATAGTCTCATTCTCACAAATTACTGTTTACAACAGTTATTCAATATTATCACCAATAATACCCATTAGATTGTTCGTAGGTGCTTTCTTTATTAAAGAGGTGCGGGGAGGGGGTGCATGAAGGTACAGACGACAGGTCCTGTTTCGCGGTTTGCCCGCGGGCAAACCGCGAAACAGGACCTGTCGTCTGTACCTTCATGCACCCCCTCCCCGCACCTCTTTAATAAAGAAAGCACCTACGAACACACGGTGAGTGCCGCCTATTTGTTTTCTATACTTGGACTGTAAATGCTGGACTGGCTGATGTAGGCGTAGCACCACCAGGTGGCTGGGGATAAGACAGCGGTCTGTCTTTATGGAGAAATAAGAAAGACCAATAGCCCTGAAGGTGCCCGGTGCCCCTACCTTTCTATACCCATTAGATTACCTGGTCAGTGGACAAGATGTCACAGATACATCACCAATGGAAGTGTGTAAAAAATACAATACAATATAGTTACTTAATTAGAGCTAACATGACAATGTAGTCATCAAGCAAACATGTAAGGTCTAAGCACTTCTATAGACAAATGATAGGAAATGTTCCAGTCCAAAAGACCAAATTGTCGAGAGATCAGCTGCTAGTACCCTTGTGGAGTACTATTGTTCTCTATGGACTCAATTTCAGGTACCACTTTCTTTTGCAGGAGCCTCTAAATCATGAAACTTTCCCCATTGAAAAATCTTTAAATTATTATTATTATTTATTATCATAGCGCCATTAATTACATGGCGCTTTACATATGGAAAGGGTATAAAAAGACAAGCACAAGGTACACATACATGGACAACATATGGCACACTGGTACAGAAGGAGAGAGGACAGTGTCCGCGAAGGCACACAATCTACGAGGCGATGGGTGATGATACATTAGGAGAGGGTAGAGTTGGTCGTGAGGTGGTTTGGAGGACCGAGGCTCACAATAGTTTGTAGGTTTGTTGGAAGAGGTAAATCTTCAGGTTTCTTTTAAAGGTTACCAGAGTAGGTGAGAGTCTAATATATTGTGGCAGAAAGTTCCAGATTATAGCAGATGCACGGGAGAAATCTTGTTTGCGGTTGTGGGGAGAGGAAACAAAGGGGGGAGAAGAGGAGGAGATTGTAAGTGGAACGCAGGTTCGGTGAGGGTAGGTATCGGGAAACCATGTCACAGATATATGGAGAAGACAGATTGTGAATGGCTTTGTACATCATAGTTAGGGTTTTAAACCGGGGCCTCTGAGAAATGGGGAGCCAGTGAAGGGCTTGGCAGAGAGGAGAGGCTGGAGAATAGAGGGAGAGAGGTGGATTAGTCAGGCAGCAGAATTTAGGATAGAGTGGTGCAAGAGTCATAGAGGGGAGTCCAGCGAGCAGGAGGTTACAATAATCAAGGCGGGAGATGATGAGGGCATGAACAAGTGTTTTTGCAGTGTCGAGGTCAAGGAATGAACAGATTCGGGAAATACTTTTGAGTTAGAGTCAGCAGGAGGTGACAAGGGCTTGGATATGTGGCTTGAAGGAGAGGGCGGAGTCGAGGAATACCCCGAGGCACTGAGCTTGGGGAACTGGGGAAAGTGAGCAACCAATGATATTGGTGGAAAGGTCAGGTGGGGGAGAGAGTGGGTTGGGGAAAAAATTATGAATTCTGTTTTGTCCATGTTCAGTTTCAGAAAGCGAGCAGAAAAGAAAGATAGCAGACAGACAATGCAGAATTATGGATAGCAAAGAGGTAATGTCAGGTCCAGAGAGGTAGATCTGAGTGTCATCAGCGTAGAGATGATACTAAAGACCGAGGGACTCAACGAGCTGTCCCAAACCGAGGGTGTAGATGGAGAAAAGAAGGGGTCCAAGAACCGAGCCTTGGGGGACACTGACAGATAGGGGGTAAGTTGAAGAGGTAGTGTGGGAGAAGGTGACGTTGAATATCTGGTCTCTTAGATATGAAGAGATCCATGAGAGGGCCATGTCAGTGACACCAAGAGATTCCAGAACCTGTAGCAGGAAGGAATGGTTGACAGTGTCGAAGGCGAAAGATAGGTCGAGGAGGAGGAGGACAGAGTAGTGTTGTTTGCTCTTGGCGGTTAATAGATCATTGGTAACTTTGGTTAAGGCTGTTAAGAGTAAAGAATTGAAAGTTTTAAATAGCTGTTTGGGATTGTGAGACAGGGAGGTTATTAGAGATGAGAAGTAGGCTTGTCTAGCGGCTTTGAGTGCGGACTTGAAGTTAGTGAGGGGTTGCTTGAATATAGTGAAGTGCTCGATGGAATGGGATTTCATCTCTATAGAAAAATCCCTACATGGCATGTGTCTGTCCAAAACTGAAGATGTCAAGGAAGTAAAAAGATGTCAAGGAAGTGATAAAATTCTGTGTGCCATTATTGGTTTTAAATGCTGTAAGATTAACATAAAAAAGCATGCTGACTACCATGGCCAAAATCTTTTGCATGTATTTAAAAGCAAGTGTCCATAATGGAAGGATGAGATGTGTTTGCTTATATATGCTGCTCAATAAAATAAAGGGAACATTTAACAATACAATATAATGGTGAAGTGTTCCCTTTATTTTTTTTGAGCAGTATACTATGTTACCTATTACCTCCTATAAGATAGTAGCAAGTCTTGCGAAATGTGGTCTAGCGTCACGTAGTATATCTCACAATTCCTTAGGCCAGTTACCACCTTTGAAAATTGCATGTAATAAGTATTTATGAGCAGGAATCATTGACTTTACAATTGGACTGGTCCAACCAGGACACTGAAGGATTCACCAGTAGGACCAGTTACTGACACAATAATGAACCTCAAAGATGCAGCAAAAGAGGATGCATACTAGAGATAATTTTAAAAGCAAATGTCTTAAAAATAAGGTCTATTTTTTGGACTGAGTCACAAATATCCAATTAGAGGCTTTTTTAGTTCTATGATAACAATTAGATTACATTGTGTATAATGTAGATGAGTGAGTGTGCCATACATATGGAGGATGGACCTTTGGGATAATCTTCTCTGCTTGGACCAAGGAATCTAATGACAATGAATGACAATGATTGACTATATCATATTATTATTTTTATTATTATTATTATTATTATTATTATTATTAATCATTATGCTGGATTTTGAATTAAATCACTAGTTGGACACTTCCCAAGTGTCTAGGACTATGTTATATATCGGCGAATGATGTGTGCAGAGCCCAATAAGGTGGCCTTTTGCAGCTGACAGATTGTTATTTTGTCAATTCCAATTGTTATTATTATTATTATTATTATTATTATTATTATTATATGATCCTTTACTGCTTGAGAGAGTCATGTGACTCTGCTGAGCTAGAGGGGGCTTTGTTCTCACCCACCACTCTGTCCACAACTTTGTTGGGATGGAATTTTTATTTTTATTAGGAATGATTCAGCGCCCTAATATACAGGTGCATCTCAATGAATTAGCATATCATGAAAAAGCTAATTTTTTCAGTAATTCAATGCAAAAAGAGAAACACGTATACTATATAGAGTTATTACAAATAGAGTGATTTTATTTCAAGTGTTTATTTCCATTAATGTTGATGATTATGGCTTACAGCCAATGAAAACCCAAAGGTCATTATCTCAGAAAATTAAAGTAGGGAGGTGAAGGGTTAAAACATGTGCTGCCATATTCCACGAGGCATCAAAGGGTGAATATAATATTGATTTATTAGTCAATGCGTATTAGGGCTCCCTGAAACGCCCTGAAACATGACAATATGATATTGATTTGTCCTGAGGAAGGGGCCAGGGAGCCCTGAAATGTGTTGACTAATAAATCAATATTATATTCACCCTTTGATGTCTCGTGGAACATGGCATGGCATGGTAGTTTTTAACCCTTCATCCTCCCTACTGTATATGCAAAGCGCTGAGGACTGCAGCAGTCATGATATGTGAATTAAAGAATGAGGCAGCACTCACCAGTATGTGCAGGGTGATCCTTTAATCCAGATTGTCAAGGATAGACAGGGTGCAGGGAGGTGACCACGGAGGGCCGGTGGACAACGACGCCGTTTCGCAAACGATGTTGCTTTTACGGGCCAGGTATCGGACCCATAGAAGCAACATCGTTTGTGAAACGGCGTCGTTGTCCACCGGCCCTCTGTGGTCACCTCCCTGCACCCTGTCTATCCTTGACAATCTGGATTAAAGGACCACCTTGCACATACTGGTGAGTGCTGCCTCATTCTTTAAATCGCTGTACTACGTTCTGGTGCTTTGGATGTGCAGCGCCGGAGGGGTACCCGCCAGGGATGATGATTTCCCGGAACATGATTGTTGATACCGCTTAGTGCCCTGGAACTCTTTACTTTTGCAGTCATGATATGCTTTCATAGTGGCTGTGACTCTCACAACCACACAAAGTGAAGCCTTTGATATCTATTTAGGTCATATTTTATCTCTCAGACCCTTCATCCTCCCTACTTTAATTTCCTGAGATAATGACCTTTGGGTTTTCATTGGCTGTAAGCCATAATCATCAACATTTACAGAAATAAGCACTTGAAATAGATCACTCTGTTTGTAATGACTCTATAATATATGGGTTTCACTTTTTGTATTGAATGGCTGAAATAAATTAACTTTTGATGATATTCTAATTCATTGAGATGCACCTGTAACTCTATTATAACAATATAATATTGAGCTCTATCATGGCGACCGATTCGGCTTACGTAGTGAATCCGAACCTCACTGGGGCACCAGCCTTGAACTACTATTGTATTCCAGCAAAAGGAAAAATACATATTTCTACAATAATAATAAAATAATAAAAGGAAAAAGACATCTATTCACTTGTAACCTAAAGCACCCTGCAAGCAAGAATGGATAATGAGATGCACAAAATAACTAATTTAACACATATCCACTTACCATGCCCAGGGCAGATTTCAGCCTGTGTATGCTCACTGCATATACTATAGTTATGTTGACACTTTCTGAATGTCATTCATCCTTCCATCTCTTTCCCAGCTCATCCATCCATTTTCTTGCCTCCCATCCATCTCTCTCTCCACTTTTTTTCTCTTTCTTCTTTCCTTACACTAATGTATTTTTCCCTGATGTATCTTACAAATATCACTGCTCATTCTTACCAGTGTGGCAGAGAATTTGTTTTTAATTGTGTGACAAGGAAGAATGATAGATAAGGAATATTACCTGTCTGCTGTGCACAGTGCATGGCTTCGTATTGCTGCAGTCTCATCATTTTTTGCAGTGATTATCCTTGAAATGATGTTGACTGAGGAGTGCTGATTAATTATTTTTTATGAGATTTAGACTGAAGACGCTCTAATTGCACAATGTATTGTTTCAGCCGAGGATTTCAAGATTCATTCAACAGAGACATATTTTACGGAAAAAATGTAAACGAACAATTTGACATTGTGACAGATTAATACTTAATCATTAGAACAGCAGAGCAATTAGACAGCTTAAATGTGTTCTACATCCTAATGTCTATACCACTTCAGGAATCCACATTAAAACGTTCTTCTCTGAAAGGTCTGTCACTGTTTGACTGATCTAACTAAATCAGCGACTAACCAAGGATTTAACTGGATTACCACTAGGCTGGCAACAATTAAACTTAATTCCAGGAAATTAAAATCTGGGGAATTACTTTATGATTAGAAAGGTCAGTTGTCTCAGGGAAGAAGAAGTATTTTGAGCAGTAGAGTAGGATGGGCTTTTAACCGTTCATCAACTGATTTTGCACTTTAAAGAGGACCCGTCACCAACCATGTATGGTGATCTAATTACAGCACCAAATGCAGCATGTCTGCTGCATTCAGGCAAGGGGTCCCCCAGCCCTTGAGCCCCCCTGTACCCCAAGATAATACACTTTGAAAACTTACATTGTGGACCCAAATAGGAGGTGGCTTGTGGCTGGAGCCGAAGGGCAGTTTCACACTCCCTATATGTTTAATCCGCCCACTGCCGCCTCCATGATGCCAATCATTGTCTCCATGCTGCATAGTACACATTGTACACAGTTATTGCAGTGCTGGCCGCTTTGCCCGCCTCCTACGGTGACATCACCACCTTTCCCCGACCTGCTCCATGGTTAACATGGAGCAGGGCGGGTTTAACCATGATGTCACAGCAGGAGGCGGGGCAGCCAGCCTCCTGCTGTGACATCACCGCCTTTCCTGCCCTGCTCCATGTTAACCATGGAGCAGGGCGGGGAAAGGTGGTGATGTCACCGCAGGAGGCGGGGCAAAGTGGCCAGCACTGCAATAAGCTCTGTGTACTATGCAGCAGGTGAGGGAGACAATGATTGGCATCAGGGAGGCAGCGGTGGGCGGATTAAACATACAGGGGTTGTGAAAATGCCCTTTGGCTCCAGCCACAAGCCACCTCCTATTTGGCTCCACAATGTAAGTTTTCAAAGTGTATTATCTTGGGGTAAAGGGGGGCTCAAGGGCTGGGGTACCCCTTGCCTGAATGCAGCAGACAAGCTGCATTCAGTGCTGTAATTAGACCATCATGCATGGTTGGTGACAGGTCCTCTTTAATTTTTAGAGAACAGGTTGTACCGAATATTTAAATTTTGCTATCATTCAGTCATCGAAGGGGTGGGGACCTCTAGTTCTCAATATCCACCAATAGGTCATGTTTTCAGGGTTTGCTTAGCATTGCACAGGGAATGGAATCACCACCAGTGCAGGTGATTATATTATCACCTGTTCAATACTAAGGAGATCCTGAAAGCATGACCTATTGGTGGATATTGAGGCCTGAAGGTCCTCACCGCTGAGATATCGTATAGTCATATGGGTGCACACTGCATAAGAGGATTGAGATAGAGATTCCCAGGATTGAGATAGAGTGTAACCCAAACTATTTTTAATAATACGAGTAAGAAACAGTCAGGTCAACCTGTACCAGGCATCAGATCGAATTCACAGCCGGTTCGCAAAGCCTCATTAGTCCAGGTCGGGAAATAAATGGTAATGAAGAAAATCTCCATTGTTCAGGGAAAATCAACAGTAAGTATAAAAACTTGAATATTTTTTCAGAAATAGTCCATAAAAATATATAAGTACAGCATGTTGGACCAACAGAAACAGTTGATGTAGCAATCCTACGCATTTCGGCAAAAGCACATTATTCCTGGATATTCATAAGTAAGGTGCATCTGCTGAAATGCGTTGGATGGCTACACTGTTTCTGATGGTCAAACTTGCTGTAAACATATGATTTTATGGACTATGTATGACATAACATTCAAGTTTTTATACTTACCATACTACACGTTTCAGCAGAAGCGACCTAATTACGGTATCCATGAATAAGGCGATTTTGCCAAAACCACGTTGAACAACAGAAACAGTTAGTGTAGCAGCCTAAGCATTTCGGCAGAAAACAATTATTCATGGATATTGATGAATAAGGTGCTTTTGCCGAAACATGTAGGATTGTAGTTATCTTAGTATTATCATAATGTGTTTTGGTAGAAAAACTCTTTACAGACTATATTGGAAATGGTGGTGTCTCTAGAACAGGTAGCTCTAACCAGTTTAAGGCTGCTAATTTTATTAAATAAAAGAGTGAGTAGCACCAAACATGGGATTTTCTAAATATTATCTGTTAACAACAGCACTTTTTTTGGTCCATAAAGGGGTATTCCCTTCTCCAAGATCTTATCCCAACATGGAGTAGGTGTAATAATAAAAATATTAGCAAATGACGAAGAAAAAATCCATGGAAGAATAACTCTGAAAAATGCTTGATTTATTGCTAAATCATAAAAAACTTCCAAAAGTGGAAATACAGTGTGATGGCAGTCCAATGCGTTTCGATGCTAGGTCTTAATTATGGCCATGATTAAGACCGAGGGTCAAAATGCGTTGGCCTGTCATCACACTGTATTGCTCATTTTTTGGAAGACTTTTATAATTTTGCAATAAATCAAGCATGGATTTTTTCTTCTTTAATTGACTTCCAGCCCAGAACCAGTGCTGCATCAGCTGCGGATTTGACCTGAGAGAGACAGGTGCATAATTATCGGTAATCTGCGATTTCCCCTTTTCCTCTCCACACTTGTCCATAATAATAGCAAATATCTCCAATTTAAAATATACTAGAGTTCACCTGATTAGCTGTCACTTACCTCATGTGCAGGCCTTTGCATAATAGGTATCCATGGTTACGACCACAAGCATCTAGCTATCCTTATGTGAGTGGACATATCCATGAATACTTAAGTTGTAAATGCCTGCACAAGAGGTAAGAGACATGGCTTTATTAGGAGAACTTTTATGTCAGTTCTAATTGGAGATATTTGCTTTTATTATTATTATTTCTATATTATTATTAGAAACTCTCCTACATATTGGGATAGGAATGTGGAGATGGGAATACCACTTTAATGTCCCCGAAACAGGATCCTGGAATACACAGCAGTGAAAGAGTGAGATTTTGTGAGATCTGACTCTTTATCGGCTGCCACATACTTCAATGAGCTGTTACCGAATGGTAACTGGTGTAAATATGTTACTTTTGCCTAATATTCCGGCCTTTTTGGAATATTAGAGACCCTTCTAAAAGCTATTGTTAGATGTAATTTATTATTCTTAGCCTAATAGCATGCATTAGGGCACATTATTCCTCAGTTACTATACATTTCAATGAAACAACCACATTTTCTGATATTGATTTGACCTGAAACTGGTATGCAAAAATTTACCAGCACTTTTACATGCATAAAATGCTGGTACATTACCGAAAACTACACAAACATGAGTTTTCAGTCATAACTATCTAAGCTATGCTAATGGCTCAAAATATCAGAAAATATCAATTGAATCTCCTCAATATTGAGGCCATTGTGTTCCCATTGTACCAGGAACTTATTAAAAATTATATATTTGGGTGGCTATGACAAGAGGGACATCTGTTCTTTGGCCACAGTGACACAAAATATAGATTTGGACTCACCAGTTAAACAGTAGCTAAAGAAAAGCAGACAGGTATCCAAAGACTGGAAGCCCAACACCATGGGACCCAATGACAGTGGGCACGGAGCCTAATCCTATGACAGTGTGACAAGAAGGAAAAAGTATAAGCTCCAACCTCCATAAAATATTAAATGAATCAAAAAAAAATCTATTAGATTAAAAATAATTAATGAAGAACATTTTCATACTAAACATTAACTGAATAATGCTTTATGCAAAGAGGGATATTAAACCACCGAGCATAGATGATCTACAGTGAAATTTACATGAGTTTAATTGAGCTTAATGTAGTCCTATACAAAACTAAGAAAAGCTCGGTATAGCTGCACCCATGCTGATATATGGATCTGCATATTTGACTTTATCTTCTCAGCCATACATTCATATTTGGCTGAAACTAGTAGCATGTGGAAGCAATGATGTCTCCATCCACAATCTAGGGTATAAAACACTCAATCATTTAGGTCTACATACAGATACTAATTTCTGGAAAATACATAATTATTTATTATGCCTAGGTGAGTCAAATATTTATATATTTATATATAAATATATATATCTTCTATATACAGTAATCTCCTAATCGTGTCTGTCTGACGCCGAAATCGCGCACCAGTGCCCTCATTGGTGGCTGCCGGAGGGTATGTAAAACAGACGCGCGCATTCAAAATTCGCACTAAGCTGAAACCCTGCGACAGCGGCGCATTGGCGCCGCTGTCACCGGGATACACAGTACATGGTGCCGACGGTGGCCGCAGGTGGCTGGCGAGCCGCTGACCTCTTGTGCAGCAGTAACAGAGGTTCACTGAGTTACAGTGAAGCACAGGGATCAATAGTCAGGCAGCGCATAGCATTACCTGCTGGTAACGTCATGCGCTTAGGCAGACATTTTCTAAGTTTATGCCGTATACGCCAGGCTAGGGGCAGATGTAGGTCTGACCTTAGCCTAACAACACTCTTTCTGTTATCATCTGATAAGACCCTATTTTGCGCTGTTTTCTCATCAGCTCTTCTATCTTTATTTACAGACACACTGGATGATATTGATATCATGGCTCTGTATGGACCATACAATCACTCCCAGGAATCCTTAATGTTCTTTATGCTCAAAATAGCTTTAATTGAGATTGGCTTTGTATCTGTAAGTTTGGGGTCGTCCTGCTGTAGAATATATTTAAAAGCAATCAGTTGCCTCCCTGATGGAATCGAATGATGGATAAGTAGTTGTCTGTATTTGTCAGCATTGTGGACATTATTCATTTCAACCAAATTCCCAATTCCATTTAAGAATTGTAGCCCCGAACTTCCACCATGCTTCATTGTTGCCTGCAGATGTTTATCATTGCTCTGCTTTCCAGTCCTTAGGTGTAAGTCTTTTCTTCTATTACAGTCAAATATTTTACATTTTAACTTATCAATTCAGAACACCTGCTATTTTACGACACCCAAATTCATATTTTTTAATGCATGGTTAAATCATTTAGCCTTGTTTACATGTCTAAACCATAGTTCTTGGACACAAATCTTTTATGAAGACCAATAATGACCTGACTTTTTCGAAAAACAGATGGATATAGCTGCATCACCCTGAGTTCCAGCTGATGAAACTTATGGGCATCTTTTGATTTTGAAGAAAAGCAAGTATGATACTGTACTACACTAAGTCTCCTTTGCTAATCACTGACTTTATGTTCCTCAAAACGTCCCATATCTTGATGTCTTTAATGCAGGGGAATACAGCCAAATATTCATTCATCATGTATTACAATAAGGGAAGCATCTGATTGGCTCCAAATTTAGTCTACACCAGGACAATGAACCCAAACATACAGGTAATGTTATTAAGAACTATCTTTAGAATAGAGAAGAACAAGGAGTCTGGAAAGGAACGACATGGCCCCAACAGGACCATAATTTTAATATTATGACGAAATAGATGGATTTGACAAGCCTAAATCCACAAAAGATTTGAGGTTAGATCTCCTAAACATTTGGAACAACCGCCCTGCTAAATTGTTAAAAAACTGTGGTCAAGTGCACCTAGACACATTGATTTCATGCCTTTTTAAAGCCAAAGGGTGGGTTACGCTAAATATTTTTTTTATTTAGTCTTTCATTTTGTTCATCCATTTAACATTTTGTTAATTGATAAAAAAATATTAACACTTCTATTTCTGGAACACTTTCTCACTATGGAACATATCTCGCATGGCTTATGCACTTGTAATACGTATATGGTGTGATAAAGCGAAAACAGCTGAATCAAGAAACTTAGTAAATTATAACTCTTTTTTCATTTTAAAGGCAAAGTTGTAAAGTGAATTATAATTGAAATAGATCGTAGGGGTGAATTATTTTAATGTTCTGTATTTCTTGGTTTTAGAAAAAATGTTGTGTTTTTCATATATTTAAAACGGATTGTCTAAAATTTGAAAGAAAAGGCCTTCATTTTTCAAACAAACAGTACCATGTCTTCCTATTGGCTGAAATTTAACTGAATTTAAGTAAATTGTTAATAAACTGCAATAGCCAACAGCCAACGATGAGGAAGTGCTCTGTTTATGAAAAAATGCAGATCTTTTTTTCTAATCTAGCATAATTTTATATAGCATTTTATATGTATCCACTACTAGGTTCATGCCTTTAGCCATTACTTTCACTCATCCACCCATCAACAGTCAGTGATCAAGCCTCTATTTTTGACTTTCTAGGCTGTGACAATAGACCCCAGATGCCACCCATGGGCTTAAGAGATCATGAGAGCCAGGCCACCTCTAGTGAACCTTTTCCAGGACGACGCTTCTCGCAACGATGGGCAAATACCCTTCCACTATATCCCAGAGGTGGGAAATTAGCATTTAATCAAAAATGAATGCACCCAAGGGCTGATGCTTCCTGTAAGGAAGTGGATATATTTACTGAGGAATTAACCAATAAAGCCATCATGTGAAACCCTTCTAGATGTTCCTCGTTGCCATATTTTTATTACTAACACATAGTCATGTTCAATCACATCTCTATATGGGAAAGGTCGTTACACAGGCATTTCAATTGAGTGTGCTCATAGTATATATTCACATGAAGAGTTTGTGTGAACATTCAATCTTTTATGAATAATGTATACATTTTTCTACTGAGACTTGAACCTTGAGCATTTATTGCTTTATACTTTATATGTAAGTAAATATAGCATGTGCACACTGTTCCTGTCCATTATTTATGTTGGACAATTGAAATGACATAGGGACAGAACTTATATATACAGAATATAGATAACACCACACTAGGGTAAGATACCAAAGACTACAACAAACTGATACTACTATAATTATATACTTTCAGTTGTCGAAAAATATTTTTTTCTTATTACACAACTATAAAAAAATCTAAAATCTATGACTCATGGTAGACTTCTTTATAAGTGGTAGAGTTTAGTTTGATAAGCACATTTTTTTTGCATTATTCTGATGTACTTTTCTGAATATATGAAAGTGGTAAAGACCTCCAAATATATTAGATACCTTTGGCCGAACCATTAGCTGTATCTTCTAAATACCCGATACACATTAACTCTCAGCTTCTGTGTTTTCTATGATCAAACAGTTGAATGACTCCTTTGGCATCTACTTATCTCCGGGAGAACAAATAGATTTACGTCTATTTTTGGATTAAAATCAAAGGACCCAAAAATCATGATAGTGTCATGAAATCTCACTGATCTTGACAAAGTCAACTGACTTTTGTCTAATGTATATGAGGGATCTTAGCTCATTGAATAAAAACAGCTTTTAGTCTTGTTAAATACCCATCCGCCCCCAATAAGTACTCAATATTTGTTTACAAATTCATTTTTTTTGCGAAAATTGTTTTGTAAGCGATTGAGAGATTAATCAAGAGGTCATAAGACTACGTCAGACTCTCTTAGAAAATAAAAACTTCATGTCCTTAGAAATTTCTAGCTTTATGAGAATTTTAGAGAACGTCTCTCCCTCCTATCATGGCAGAATGAGTGAAATGGTGCAATGAGGGTAAGAGAGGCGTTAGGTGCAGCACGATGGCCCACAGATTAGCTTGGAAATTTGAAAACAATACCACAGTTGAGCATTGATTTGCTTGTTTCTGTTTAATTCTATATAAATAAAATAAATATTGCCTAGTGAGATACCAGGTGTTGGTGCTTCATAGTAGTATAAAATATTAGGCTATGTTCAAACATTGCATTTTTTGCTGCATTTTTTCATGTGTTTTATGCAAATTAAAAGCTAATTCTACTTTTTACAGTATCAGCAAAAGCTATGGGATTTCAAAAACCTCAGGCCAGCTTCACACCATGTTTTTTGACTGTCAGGTTCTGTCCGGTGTTTTGGAGGATGCATCGGACAGAACCTGACAGACACGCAAGATCAGAACTGGAGAGCTTTTTGCCGGCTTTGTTGCTGGCACTGTCCAGTGCTGTAATTTCAGCACCGTGAGTGCCAGGAAGCTGCCCGCAGTGCCAAAATTTCAGCCATGGAGCTCTCCAGGTGCTGAAATTCAGCATCGGCTGCTTTTAACAGCCGTCGTTCTTTTAGCACCAGGTGTCCAGGAACCTGTCAGATTTTTTGTCGGATGCGACACGATCTGGCGCTAATAGACTCCCATGCTATGGGCGCCGGATCCGGAAGGATCCGGTTTTGTCTGATTTTTGCATTGGACACAAAAAATGATGCAGACTCCGGTTTTTGTGTCCGATGCAAAAATAGGACAAAACTGGATCCTCCCAGAATACCAACAAACCGGAGGCCAAATAAGCACAATCTGGCACCTTAGGGATACATGGGGGGCGAATTCGGATCTGGGGCTGTTCGGTTCACACTGGACAGTCCCGGACCCAAAAGATCGTGGTGTGAAGCTGGCCTTACACTTACACTTGCTTTTTTATTCTGACTGAAATGGAAAACTGTTGATTTTTTTAAATAACCTTCATGTCAATTCTCTCAGCATTTTTCACCATTAAGGGTATGTGCACATCAGTCGTTTTGTGGGCTGCTTTTGGACGTTTTCCGTCGGCGTTTTCCGCTCAGTTTTATGTTAATTTATGTTAATCCTATCCTCCGGTTGGATTAACATGCTAGTCAATGGATTTTAGAAAACTCTGTCTTCACTAGAACGGTTTTCTTCTGGTCGTTTTCAGTCAAAACTGAGTTTTCTCAGTCAAAACTGAGTTTTTCCACCGGTTTTCCAAAAATAGAGCAAGTGACTTCTTTCCACCGTTTTTCCAGCGGTTTCAGCTGATCAAGTGCACAAAAAACTCAGTTTTCAAAACCGCCGAGAAAAACGCTGTAAAACCGGGCGGAAAACGAGCAAAAAACGAGGGACACTGCTGAGCACAGAAAACTCAGTTTCTGCTAAAAAAACCCAGGTTTTTGGACGGACTGCAGAGATGCACAAACGTCAGATGTGCACATACCCTTAAAGCAATAAGAAAGTATAAAAATGCCACTGCTTTCTTTGCTGTGTTTTGCTGCTTTTGAAATGTATGAAACTACCTTTTTTAAAACATAATGTACACTAATTACAAAAAACACCGCTAAAAAATACAAAAATGCAGAAACAAAACATAAAAATGTAGCAAAACCTGCATTTCAGAAACCACTTTTTTCTGCAAAGAAAGTAGCTTTTGCTGCAGAAAAAAAACAGAAAAAAGCAGTGTAAGGGCCCTTTCACATCAGCGTTTTTCGTAATTCGCGGCAGATGCGGTGAAAAAACCGCATCTGCCGCGTTTGCCGCATAACCGTTCCACTTGCGGCGCGGTTGCGGTTTTTCCCATACAAAGTATAGGGGGACTTGCGGCAGATGCGGCAAGTGCGGTTTTGCACTTGCGGCAGGTGCGGCAGCGAAAAAAACCGTGGCTGACCGCGGTTTTTTTCGCTGCCGCACCTGCCGCAAGTGCAAAACCGCACTTGCCGCATCTGCCGCAAGTCCCCCTATACTTTGTATGGGAAAAACCGCAACCGCGCCGCAAGTGGAACGGTTATGCTGCAAACGCGGCAGATGCGGTTTTTTCACCGCATCTGCCGCGAATTACGAAAAACGCTGATGTGAAAGGGCCCTAAGAACATATCCTTATACCACATACAAAAATGTTATACCATACAGGACCTTATTATAAGCTCAATAGACTATAATATCATGACAGTGCTGCAGTTGGCGTAACAATGTTAAATATTATGCACTGTCACTAACACGTGTAAGCAGCAGAACGTGTGGATAAGAACTGCAAGTAATAGATGTCCAAGCTGGTCCAAGTAGTATAAAAGATTTTAATAGCCTCAATGCGTTTCGTGAGCTAATCGTGCACTTCATCAGCAGATAAAATCTCCTGATGAAGTGCCGTGCAGTGCGAATTCTTATGCACCCATTCTACTGCTTACATATGGCTAAATTCTCCATTGGGTGACTTACAGCAGCTTGGCGTGTGCAAGTGGTTGTGTCTCACACAACCCACTAAGATTAATGGTTTTTGCCATACTTCACCATCTGGTTGCCATTGATAAGACCCTATTTGTGCCTGTCTTTCCTTTATAGTGCATTGGTTTTGCCACTAACACCAAATACTGGGCCATTCCATGTCAAGTGAACCAATGATTATTACCTCTATATTTTTAATTCTTTTGAGATTTTGTTATTTGATAATAGCATGTCATACAATGCAAAATGTGAAGAGAAATTTTTTTTTAAATGATTTTCAAAGTTCGAAAAAAGTGTGAATTTCGGTGTTGCCTGCCTTTACATTTCTCCTCATAATTCAGGCTAAAAATAAGATAGACAGACAAAATAAACACCGTTCTACTCAGAATTGTACAGGCTTTCACCAGATATGTGACAAGAGGATCTTTGTTAATATTTTACCCATGCGATCGCAAACGCAAAATTTTAAAATGCATTTACGAAAAATCGGCATCATTTAAATATTTCAAAAACTGCCCATGTGTCTGCTTTGCTCTTAGCCACATCTGTACCAAAATTTCAAGTTGGGATCGCGATGGGATCATATTTTAAAATATTTTTCTATTAATAGCGTCAATGGGTCATTCCATATCAAGTGATCTAAATATGAATATTTTTTTTTACCTGACGTCTTCAGATTTTTTTAATTTTTTTTCTATTTGAAGTACTACTTTAGTTAATTACAAATTAAAAGTTTTGAATTTTTTTCTTAATCAGTTAATTTTTTACAGATATTTAAAGTTTTAAAAAAGTGCGAATTTTGGCCTGGTATGGCTTTACATTTTTTTATCTCGGGCTACAAATAAGATAATGAAGCGGGAGAGGCATCATTTTACTCAGAACGGTAACAGCTTTCATTTGATATGTCACAAGACTATATTTTTTTATATTTTGTTTGGGAAAAATCAAATAAAAAATTTTGATGCGCAATTGTGAAATAAATATATGTTTGAAAATTGTGAAAAAATGCCTGTGCGTTACTTGTGTTCTTGGTTATATTTGTGTAGAGATTCAACTTGAGACCTGTCAAATTTATATATTTTTTATTTTATGGTTGTATGAGTTATTACAACTTATTGAATTTTTATTATGCACAAATATACATTTACATGCAACAAAAAAGAAACACAAAAAACAAATCCTGTAAGTGCCAGGATAAATCCATCTTAATCATCAGAACACAACGCTCAGCATTTTCAACCTGAATGCATTGAACAAACCAAAAGAAAAAAGGTGATCATATCCTCAAGTTTGATTAAACAAGATTAAAAGAACCAAAAATGTTAACCCCTATTTATACATGTAAATTTGTTTTCTATTATATCACTACACATGTAATTTATTAAGTGTTTAATAAGAATAGTACAGTAGTTAAATCATCATTCTAAAAAACATGAACTAATCAAACAATTAATAGTACGTTTTTAAAGTGGCCTTTTATCATTAATTTGTCCCTTCTAGTGGGTGAAATGTAATCTTGTCCATAAGCGCTTACTAGCTATCGCCATTTCCTTTTGTGTTACAGTATGTACGGCCTGTCACTGTGTTCGGTTCCACCTGAGTTATTATCTGACTTTTTTGCACTTTTAAAATGTCTGGCTTTCTTGGATACACAAATGATGGCGCTGGACCAGAAGGATGCAATAAAGTCAATTCTACTTCTTCATTTTCACAATCTTTGGAGAGTACAGTAGCCGCCACCAGCACCAACCAATTCACAGGTCACATAGCCAGTTATGTCATCAATTGCCAATCTTGTGCCACTTTCTACCACTTCATGGGCTTCACTGTCTTTACTGAATAAAAACATCCTTGTTTTTTTTTCTGTTTCACTACATGGAATGAAAGTGTGGTATTGCTGAGTCCCTTTGATGGGTTCTGCTTCCTGTAACCGATCTTTTAACAAACTCTCCTCCTCTTCGTAGTCCTGGTTTGTACATATTCAATACAATATTGTTCATTCTCAGGTTGAGCCCTAACAAAGCTTTCTCCTATATGTCCTCTCCTGCTTCTAAGCTGTAACATATCAAAATAATACAGTAATGTCTAAAAATCATGGATTATATGGTGAATATAGACCCCACACTTTTAGACCACAGGCTGAACAGATCTGAATTCAAGATTTTCGAATTGACACTATAATAGTTAAATATTTTAAAATATGATCCCATCGCGATCCCAACTTGAAATTTGGTACAGATGAGGCTAAGAGCATAGCAGACACATGGGCAGTTTTGGAAAATTTTAAATTATGCCGATTTTTCGGAAATGTGTTTTAAACTTTTGAGTTTATGATCGCAAGGGTAAAAAATTAACAAAGATACTCTTGTTACATATCTGGTGAAAGCCTTGACAGTTCTGAGTAGAATGGTGTTTATTTTATTTCTCTATCTTATTTCTAGCCCGAGATATGATAGAAAATGTAAAGCCATACCAGGCCAAAATTCACGCTTTTTTAAACCTTTAAAAATCTGTAAACAATTAACTGATAAAGAAAAAAATTCCAAACTTTTTATTAGTAATTAACTAAAATTGTACTTCATATAGAACACTTCATAAATGTCATGTTTAGTGATATAATAGAAAACAAAATTACATGTATAAATAGGGGTTAACATTTTGTTTCTTTTAATCTTGTTTAATCAAACTTGAGGATATGATCACCTTTCTTCGTTTGGTTTGTTCCATGCGTTCAGGTTGAAAATGCTGAGCATTGTATTCTGATGATTAAGATATATTTATCCTGGCACTTACGGGATTTGTGTTTTGTGTTTCTTTTTTGTTGCAATATAAATGTTTTATTCAATAAGTTGTAATAACTCATACAACCATAAAATAAAAAATATATAAATTTGACAGGTCCCAAGTTGAATCTCTACACAAATATAACCAAGAACACACGTAACACACAGGCATTTTTTCACAATTTTCAAATTACATTTATTTCACAATTGCGCATCAAAATTTTTAATTTGATTTTTCCCAACCAAAATATAAAAAAAATAGTCTTGTGACATATCAAATGAAAGCTGTTACCGTTCTGAGTAAAATGATGCCTCTCCCGCTTCATTATCTTATTTGTAGCCCGAGATAAAAAAATGTAAAGCCATACCAGGCCAAAATTTGCACTTTTTTAAAACTTTAAATATCTGTAAAAAATTAAGAAAAAAATTCAAAACTTTTAATTTGTAATTAACTAAAGTATTACTTCAAATAGAAAAAAAATTAAAAAAATCTGAAGACGTCAGGTAAAAAAAAAATATTCATATTTAGATCACTTGATATGGAATGATCCATTGACGCTATTAATAGTAAAATATTTTAAAATATGATCCCATCGAGATCCCAACTTGAAATTTGGTATAGATGTGGCTAAGAGCACAGCAGACATATGGGCAGCTTTTGAAATATTTAAATGATGCCGATTTTTCGTAAATGCGTTTTAAAATTTTGCGTTTGCGATCGCATGGGTAAAATATTAACAAAGATACTCTTGTGACATATCTGGTGAAAGCCTGTACAATTCTGAGTAGAACGGTGTTTATTTTGTCTCTCTATCTTATTTCTAGCCCAAGATATGATAGAAAATGTAAAGTCATACCAGGCCAAAATTCATACTTTTTTAAAACTTCAACAATCTGTAAAAAATTAACTGATGAAGAAAAAAATTTTAAACTTTTTTTTGTAATTAACTAAAGTTGTTCTTCATATAGAAAAAAAATAAAAAAAATCTGAAGACGTCAGGGAAAAAAAATATTCATTTTTGGATCACTTGACATGGAATGACCCTACTGCAGAAATTAACAGTACTGCACCTAAACAGTTAGTTCCTAGTAATTATCCAGATATAGTGCTGACTAGTAACAAAATACAATAATTTTAATGTATAATGGTACTTCTGGATTTGGTGCTCAAGTAGTCCCATGCACTTTTGAGCATACACAGGCATAGTGATGGATACCGTGATCACACACAGACGTTGACTTACAAACTGCTCCACATCTAACCTGTGGCTTTCCTGCCCTCACTCTTAGCCCTTCATTGAGGTTTTGTTTCCAGGCTTGTCACCCCTGGTTGCTAGTGACAGGCTCAAAGAATACTGATGAAGGTATGTTACACAGGACCAAAATGTCTGTGTTTCCGTAGTTTGGTCACCTCAATAATGATTTATCAATCAAAAATCCTTTGAGTGCCAAGTTTTACTTCTCAATAAGAGATAGTCAGAAATCTAGAGAGACAACTTAAGCTCAGATAGGTTCCCATCTTTTATACATAAATTGCACTGTTCGTTGCATGAATGGCTCCTTTGGTGGTTGCGGGAGTCACAACCACTATATACGCATATAACAGCTGCTAAGGACCCACGTGGAGAGATGTCAGTGCAGGGTGATGAATTGGGTATAAACCTGCACTGTTGCTTAACCAAGGAACAATTATCAGATCAGTCCATATAGATCATAGATGATTTATTAAGTCAACATGTTTGAAAGCCATCACGATATGATATGTCCTGAGGAAGGACCTCTTGGTAGCTTCGAAATGAGTTGATTTAATAAATCATCTATGATATATATGGACTGATCTCATAATTGTCCCTTTCTTAACAGCAGCGCGGGTTTATACCCAATTCACCCTGCATCGACAAGTTTTACTTTTAATAACTTTATGCAGTGGCCAAATAGCTCATACTGTGTGTAATCTAGTAACAAATCTATTTAGAGTTATTGAGCAAAACATTTCAACTAGAATTGAAGTCTACTCAAAATGTAAACAAATCAGTATTTGACCAAATGCACATTTTTTTGTAATTCACTTTCACGTAGATTCAGCAAACTAATGGTCACTAGTCACCATATTTCTTAACCATAAATGGATATCAAAAGGTTAAAAAAAGGTGACAATATTTTATATTCACCTCAAAATTCAACTTCCTTCCCTATCTAGCCTAATAATCCCATTCTGTTCCTCACTGCGTTTTCTCATCTTCCATCGCTCATGATGAGATTGTTCTGCGCATGCGCATGGAGGGTCATGGCACAAACTATGATTTTATGAAGGCAAGAATTTCCATGCACTAGCTCAGATCCCATCTGGCTCTTATGAAAGCTGGGTATTCAAGTGCAAATGAGGTGGGGGTAATCTGAAGATTAGTGAAGATTGGACGGGTGGCAGTTAGTTGTGAAGGGCTGAAGAAGTTGTAAGGTGAGTCCTTAGATCCCACCTGGGTTTCATGGTAGCTGGAGATTTAAGCTCGAGCGGGGACAGAATCAGAAGATGCACTGAAGACTGGACGGGTGGCGATGAGTATCAAAGGGCTGAAAAAGTGAGTGGTAAGCTAAGTATGAGGATTTTTCATTTTTTTACATATTTCACTTATTATGTTCTGGGGTCTATAAAGAACTCAGATCATACTAAAGAACTTTAAATTTGATGAGAATATCTTCTCTGCAAGTTTAATTACCCATACAATGTGAATCTAAACAAGACTACTATGTTAGTAATCTTTAGATTTATGGTATTCTCAAGCTGTGCAGTCCAGGCCAATGTTCTACTTTATTTGAACAAGCAGATTTTAATAGGTCTCTTTATAACCTATATAAAATAGAAATGTAGAAATGTATGCACAAGTGGTTACAATATACATTCATGTTATAAAATGTAATTTTTCAAGCAAAGCCCTTTGACAAATTCTCATGTAGAATGCGTTATGTTTTAATAAATATGAATTCAGTATGTGGATAGGTAATTGGGTCTTTGATAGTAGGATTTCTAAGTTTTCATGGCTCGTGCTTTAGGAAAGTAATCTTATGATCTCATGACTAGAGCTTAATCGGGTGAAGACCAGACACAGCCTGCAGGTATAGAAAAAAAAGTCCTACTTAACAGTATCTAAGGCATAATAAAAAAAAATCTTATTTCCGTAGACAAGACACAGGTAATTTGATTACTGGGGTTTGCCCAGTGAGACCAGTTTCCTGTAAGTCTTTCTGCTAATTTATACAGTGTATAAAAGGCAAGGAGAAAATGAGCAAGCATGTCATGTCTATACAGGTAAAATGCATGCTAGAAAATTACATCTTTCAAGCTAGCTAACTTGTGAATATGTCTCCAATTAATCAACTCATTTTTATCAGAATTGTGTCCCAAAAAATAAATAGCTATTACCTAGCCCATTTTAAGGCATAGACTATGTGCATTGGTGCTGCCTTTTTTTTTGCTGCGTTACTGCAAGCAAAAATGCAGTACCCACAGCTTTATCATTAAGGTCAAAAAGCTGTGCCCACATCAGCGTTTGCACTGCTGAAATCGCTTGCATTTATAAAAGTCCATGTCAATTTACATGCCCGTTTTTAGGCTCCCAATTTCCCCATTGATTCCATTATAAATCCCCCATAAAGCATCACAAACAGATTAATATTCCCACAGTCCCTTTGTGATGCTTTTTTTGATTTCCACAGCAAAAACATTGCAATACTCACCCTCCTCGGCGATCCCACAGTGAGCCTTGTGATTACTTCCTCTGTCCATTGGCAGAAGCTGCATAATTGACTTACAGGACCTGTGGCATGTGACTAGCCATGTGACTCAGGCTGTGACATGGTGCGCAGGTCCTGGAAGCACAATACCTACAGGTCCTACTGATGCCAGAAAGGAAGAAATCACCATGGGCTTGCCGGGGAAGGTGAGAAAGTCTGTCTGTGTGTCTGTTTGTGTGTGTGTCTGTCTTTGTGTGTCCCCTTATTTGTACTGCATTTGCATATGCATATTTGTATATGCAGAAACACAACACAAATGCAATATGTTTGTGCTGATTATTCATAAAGCTGCTTTTTTTTTGCAGCTGACAAATGCAGCATAAACGCACCACAACAAAAATGTCCATTGTGCACAGAGCCTTGCTGTATACACCTTAGGCCCCTTTCACATCAGCGTTTTTTTCAAATCGCGGCAGATGCGGTGAAAAAAACACACCTGCCGCGATTACCGAATACCGGCTGCACTTGCGGCACGGTTGCGGCACGGTTGCGGCAAGCCCCATACAATGTATAGGTGGGCTTGCGGCAGGTGCGGCAAGTGTGGTTTTGGCACCTGCCGCAAGTGCCAAAACCGCACTTGCCGCACCTGCCGCAAGCCCGCCTATACATTGTATGGGGCTTGCCGCAACCGTGCCGCAACCGTGCCGCAAGGGCAGCCGGTATGCGGTAATCGCGGCAGATGCGGTTTTTTCACTGCATCTGCCGCGATTTGAAAAAAACGCTGATGTGAAAGGGGCGTTAGAGTAACTGGTGCCTAGCTTTACATAATAATATTCAGAATGAGTATTAATCATATTTTTAATTTTTCCTGACAGTAGCCTAGAGTAAATATATGCTGTATAGAGGTTTTTATTCATGTAAATATGCCTAGTATACGGTAGATCCTCCATGCCTCCAGAATTACTAACAGTTGTGGGCTAATATCAAAATGTCCTGCCTAAAAGTTCCTTAATTTATTTGTATACATTACCAGCTCTTTGGAAAGTATATCTAAAGTGCATTTATGATATGCAAAGTAAGCCTTTGAGAAGTTGAGGGGCATTAATTCCATGAATTATCAGCCCATCTTGTGGATGTGATAACATACTTTACAAAAGCTTGATCCTCGCCAATGCTATGCAAAGCTTGCGCATGTGTGCGGCTTTTTTGCCCTCACTTTCGGTCATGCACACTATACCTCTGTGAAGCTGATACACGTATATACAGCTTTAGAAGCTCAATGCTTTCCGGGGAATAAAGCTGTGGTCATGCGCGGTTTTGTATAAGACTTGGAGGGAGGACAGCTTTTGTAAGGCAGTTATCATGCCTACATGGGGTGGAATAATAAGCTCATTAGACCTACCAGTTGGAGAACTACTGCCCTTCAACTAGTCGAAAGGCCCAATTGTCATATCATGAACTTTAGAAATACTTACCGGTATACTACAGATCTGTTGATGTGTGCTACAACATGAAGGGACTGTTTGGCAGGGAATTTTGATATGTGCCCACAACCATTGGGGTTTCTAGGGGCACAGAGGATCTTAAAGGTTTCCTTTAAATAATAACTTCCCCCCCCAGTGTCAACATATTTTTAATTCAGTCTGGTAAATCCCATTCTTGGGGTTTCACCATGGCTTTCTTGGCTTCATAATGAATATAAGCTTGTTACTAATGTGAATAAAATCCTTATAATAATGGTAGTCAATAAAGCATTTATACATGGTTAGCACAGGTTTTTAGTTTAAGATTTGTTCACATCTTGTTCATTATTTGGTCCCATGGGGGTGGGATATTAATACATATCCTATTTTTATTTATTTTTTTAAGTAGTAAAGCATACCCGGCAGCATTTACAGTGTTTTATGTTGTTTTTGCCTTTGTGGCCAATTCTTATACATACCATATGTTGGAGGTATAATGTCAGAACTATTCAGGAAAAACTCTTGACATATTTGTCAACCTAATACCCCGAATGAGATAGAAACAGAGCCTTACTCATGTGTGTGAACTGCTTTCCTATCCACAAGCAATTAATAAGAATTGCTACTATACCACAGTGTACATATCCCAAACAGAAGATTTATGCTTGATTTTATTCAGCTAGACTGCTTTGGAGATGGCATCCAGTATCCCAATGATACATGATAATGCCACATTCAAAATGACAGCAGTCAAAGCCTTGGGGCCGAAAATGCTTCTTGAGATATGTTCAATTGCTGTTAACTCCGTTTAGCCTAAGGTGCAGGAAAGAAGTTGCTGATTCTATCAAACATGTTTAAGAATTTTCAGTGTCCTACTATGTCAAGACGTGCTGCCATTCTGCTGTGATTTTTTCAGGAAAGCCTTCCAGAATGTTCAGACGAGACAGTTCTTAATTTGTTCAGATGCATAAAGCATTTAACTATATTTCTAATGTAACAAATAATTTGTAGAATATTATGGAATACTAGCCAGGTGGATAGTTTTGCTATTTTTATGTATTTACATTATTCTATATTTAAAATATACTGATAGTACTATATAGACCAGGGGTGCCCTACTTGTTGCTCGGGAGCCACATGTGCCTCGCGGACCAGTAATGTGTGGCTCGTGGATGCTTTTCAGCTTGGTGCATAAGCACCAGGTCTAGTGAACAGCTATGAAGAGCAGATCTCCAGATGGTGACTTTTCTGAGTAGTCCCAAATAGTAGAGCAGATCTAAATGAGGTTAAGGTAGGAACCCCTGAATTCTGGCACACTGCCTCAATGTGTTTTCTATGAAAAAGCTTTGGTTGCAATTATACCGGTAATGGGGGCTCTTGGTGGCAAGAGCTGTGAGGTGGTGAGTGCAGGATGGGGTTCACAACCTTTGTGTATTGTTGAATGTGGCTGGCGACCCTCTTTTAGAGCTGAAATTGGCTCTCAAGGTCACAAATGTTGGGGACATCTGATATAGACCAATCTCATGCTGTTGGCACATAACAAGCTAACAAAATCTGCCATAAAACCAAAAACAAACAGAACCAGACCTTAAATTCCACAACTTTTCTTCCCAGCCACATATGCTATATTGCTACACACAAAGAAACAGGATAACTCACATAATTAAAATGGTCTACTTATTGGCAGACCAGCTCAATCTATACATTCAAACAGCTGGTATGTGATTCTGTATGTGTTTAAGTGACATTGCATCCTGCCTTACATTTCAGCAACTTTTGTTACAGACAGCAAGTTTTCATGACCTAAATTTAATAAATGAACCCTACCTGTATACAAAAGCCTTGAGAGGTTACAACTCAAACCACAACCCCACATTTGCTACATATGAGCACATCAAATAAAAACCACTGTTAACAATATAATGCTAAAGCTTGTTGTTATTAAAACTGTTCATTATCATCTGGGTGATCAAGAAATAAGAAAGGTCACATGTTTTTCATATGTACTGAATTTATGAAGCCTTTCCATTTTTTAATTTGTGCAGCATTCTTCATTTAATTTGACTTTTTAATGTATATTGATATGTTAACTTGTTCTTTCTTATGTTCGCTGTTTTTGGTGGAGTTTGGGGGTTCCAGATATTTTTGGCCGATTGATCAATTGCAACGTTTCAAAAGTTATAAAATTTGTCACAAATGAACTTTGGTCTTGCCTAGAGGGGTTTTATTTAAAGAGGTTGTCCAAGACTTTAACATGGATGGCCTGTCTCTTGGAAAGTTCATCAATGTCTGAGTGGTTGGGTTGTGCCACTCTAGAATGGGGGTGAGAATGCACAAATAGGGTCTTGTCCTTAGGAGACAGGTTTAATATGGTGAAATATAGGAACTGCTCACCTGATAGGGTTGTTTAGCGCACAACCGGCGTGATCACTCAGAACAGTACAGCTGCTGCCCGGACCGTAACTCCACAGGTCACTGTGGTCACGATAAGCGTCTGCAGGACAAAGTACCTCGTGGTCCGAGCTGCTGTGTTCGTATGATAGAAAAACCAGATACAGCGGTATGTCTGGGTATGGTGGTAGCTAGTTTATTTCCTACGCGTTTCGGAGTCGTATCCCAAACTCCTTCCTCTGGGAACAGGTGTTCCCTGAGGAAGGAGTTTGGGATACGACTCCGAAATAAACTAGCTACCACCATACCCAGACATACCGCTGTATCTGGTTTTTCTATCATACGAACACAGCAGCTCGGGTTGTGCCACTCGGCACTCTTGCCGATCAGCTTTAGCTAGAGCCGGTGATGGCTCTTACTGCTTAGATGTGGAGCTGCATAGCACAGCTAAAGCTTCATCAATATAATAACCTGTGGAGTCTCAAGTTACACATACACACAGGACTAGGCCACCTAAGCATAGGGGGGACTGGTTATTTAGTAGGTTCCAAAAGGGGTTGGAGCCTAGGCTAGAGTGGAAAAACCAGGAAGTTAGGAGAGTTTTACCTCAGACAGTGCTGGGAGGGCAGTCAGGAAGGACATGCCTGACAGCACCGCTGACAGGAGGGATCCCTATCTTTAAGAGGGGGCCCAGGACAGAGAGGGACAGATCAGAACTGGTTGGATCCGGCTGGTAACGTCCAGGAAAACACCGGCAACACGGGAAGCTGAGGTGGTCAGTAGTTTACCTCTGACCGCAAACTGATGAGCTGCGGGCCCATAATCACCGGGTTGCCATTAGCGCCACAAAGGTACCTCACCTCTCAGCCCAAAATAGATCCAAAATCACAGGAGCATCGGGCCGAATTCCGGCTGCTGGAGAGATAGTGCGTTCCTGCTTCTCAGGTCCTACCGGTAAGGAACCAACCTTACCTACTAGCTACAGACCGTAGGACTGGCGGGAGAGCTCTGCAAGGGTGGTAAATAGTGAGACGAACAGTTTAGACCCCGAAAGACTTGAGAAGGAACATCTGAGAGACCCTGAACCGGCAACAAACACCTGTTAAACCAGACTGTACCGTGTTTCATCTTAACATCTGCCGGTACCCAGTAAAGTGGAGTTAGAGTTGAACTGGTCTCTGTCATTCTTCTCGCCGGTGCCCGGAGGGCTCCCACATCATCAGCAGCATCTCATCAGAGGGGTAAGAACAACAGCAACTACTCCCCTCATCTCTCTCATCATCCTCTATCCTCGCTGCCCTGAGGTAAAAGCTCCACCTGTGGGCAGGTGTACCACATTCTGCTGCACCCATCATCACCTCAGTGGCTGGCTTGCAGTGCCGGTACCTATATTACCGGGAACTACCGGTGGCGTCATGTACCCTTGTAAATATTCCCTCCCCACTATCTAACAAATGACAGCCAGGGCACGGAACCGGGAAACCAACCGCCCGTGATCCCCCATCCAAGAAGCCATCAGCCCCAGTGTCCGAGTACCCCTAGCCCTGGGCTCATCATGTGCACAGTAGTTACATTCCAAAAGAGATGTTAACTGCTTACATACTTGCCACCTCCTCCCAGCCCATTCATTTCTATACAGAAGTTAGCTGCTCACCACACCCTCCATCCTCTCCATCTCAAATTCGGAAAAGTTGCAGTTATAAATAGAGATGAGCGGTGTTCGAATGGTATTGTTTGCCAATCTCAAATCCGAGCTGTTTTCGGCGATGTTCGAGTCATTCGTCGAATTAGAACACTTTGCTTACAATTCGGCAGTTCGAGGTCATGTTCGATTTCAGTTCGATTTCAGTTCCGCAATGTATATACAGTGCCTACAAGTAAAAAATCAGTGCAAAAAATCCGCACAGGAATCACACAAAAAGCTCTCTGTTTATAATAAATATTTTTTCCAGTTTGTAGCAAGTGCTATCAAAAAAGTATCAAAAACAGGGCTATTGGTCTGTACGTTTTTTGCCCTAGCGAGACAGTCCCTAGCTGATGTGTGCATTTAAAACCTGAGTGTGTGAACATACCTCCATCCAGGCTCCAGCCAGGACTCCACTCTGTGGGCTTTTTACCTGTGAAACAGCTTATGTGTGGACTACTCATAGGTATTTCTCCTGTTCGCAGGAAAGGGAAGTGACCCACCCTTCCCCTATGAGTAGTCCACACATAAGCTATTTCACAGGTAAAAAGCCCACAGAGTGGAGTCCTGGCTGGAGCCTGGATGGAGGTATGTTCACACACTCAGGTTTTAAATGCACACATCAGCTAGGGACTGTCTTGCTAGGGCAACCGTGACGAGGTGAGACAGCTTACGTATATTTTTTGCAAAAAACGTACAGACCAATAGCCCTGTTTTTGATACTTTTTTGATAGCACTTGCTACAAACTGGAAAAAATATTTATTATAAACAGAGAGCTTTTTGTGTGATTCCTGTGCGGATTTTTTGCACTGATTTTTTGCAGATTTTCTGGTGGTGGATGAATGCGGTTATTAATCGCATTCATCAGTGTTGGACTACTCATTATTGTTTGGTGAGTGCCTACAAGTAGTCTTCAACCCCCTGCAGATTTAGGTGGTTTGATAAGATGCAAATGAGTTAGAGCCTTCAAACTGCAAACGAGAGTAGGATTTATTAACAGAAGCATAAATCTTACAAACCAAAAAGTTATGTTGCTCAGTTGAATTTTAATAAATTTTAAACATAAAAGTGTGGGTCAATTATTATTCAACCCCTAGGTTTAATATTTTGTGGAATAACCCTTGTTTGCAATTACAGCTAATAATCGTCTTTTATAAGACCTGATCAGGCCGACACAGGTCTCTGGAGTTATCTTGGCCCACTCCTCCATGCAGATCTTCTCCAAGTTATCTAGGTTCTTTGGGTGTCTCATGTGGACTTTAATCTTGAGCTCCTTCCACAAGTTTTCAATTGGGTTAAGGTCAGGAGACTAACTAGGCCATTCCAACACCTTGATTTTTTCCCTCTTGAACCAGGCCTTGGTTTTCTTGCCTGTGTGCTTTGGGTTGTTGTCTTGTTGGAAGATGAACTTACGACCCATCTTAAGATCCTTGATGGAGGAGCGGAGGTTCTTGGCCAAAATCTCCAGGTAGGCCGTGCTATCCATCTTCCCATGGATGCGGACCAGATGGCCAGGCCCCTTGGCTGAGAAACATCCCCACAGCATGATGCTGCCACCACCATGCTTGACTGTAGGGATGGTATTCTTGGGCTCGTATGCAGTGCCATTCAGTCTCCAAACGTCACGTGTGTGGTTGGCACCAAAGATCTCGATCTTGGTCTCATCAGACCATAGAACCTTGAACCAGTCTGTCTCAGAGTCCTCCAAGTGATCATGAGCAAACTGTAGACGAGCCTTGACATGACGCTTTGAAAGTAAAGGTACCTTACGGGCTCGTCTGGAACGGAGACCATTGCGGTGGAGTACGTTACTTATGGTATTGACTGAAACCATTGTCCCCACTGCCATGAGATCTTCCCGGAGCTCCTTCCTTGTTGTCCTTGGGTTAGCCTTTACTCTTCGGACAAGCCTGGCCTCGGCACAGGAGGAAACTTTCAAAGGCTGTCCAGGCCGTGGAAGGCTAACAGTAGTTCCATATGCCTTCCACTTCCCGATGATGCTCCCAACAGTGGAGACAGGTAGGCCCAACTCCTTGTGAAGGGTTTTGTACCCCTTGCCAGCCTTGTGACCCTCCACGATCTTGTCTCTGATGGCCTTGGAATGCTCCTTTGTCTTTCCCATGTTGACCATGTATGAGTGCTGTTCACAAGTTTGGGGAGGGTCTTAAATAGTCAGAAAAGGCTGGCAAAAGAGATAATTAATCCACACATGTGAAGCTTATTGTTCTTTGTGCCTAAACTACTTCTTAATACTTTAGGGGGACCAAACAGAATGCTGGTGGTTTGAGGGGTTGAATAATAAATAACCCTCTGAATTAACTTTTAACGCTTTAAAAAAAAAAAAAAAAAAAAATTATCTTTGGCTGCAGTTCATTTCCCACTTCCAGGCTGATCTACATTTCAAATGTCAGAATGCCAAGTTAATTCCGCATGTGTCAACCAGCTAAATCTGCAGGGGGTTGAAGACTACTTGTAGGCACTGTACATACATTGCTGAACTGAAATGAAGTAAAATCAAGGGTTTTAGTAGTGAATTGTAGTGAGGATCTGTAGGACCTGCGATGACGTAATAATCCCGGCAGTGGTTTCTGGTCACATGACGCGTTATCGCGAGAACTCATCATGTGAGCGCAGGTCCTCACTACTATTCACTACTAGTGAGGACCTGTAGGACCTGCGGTGACGTCATAATCTTGGCAGCGGTTTCCGGTCACATGACGAGTTATCGTGAGAACTCATCATTTCACTGGGAAACGCTGCCAGGATCACATCTCCGACAGGTAGGCAGTGCTGCTGGAAGCGTCGCTGGATGAATTAGAGAGGTGAGTATCGATTTTCTTTATTTTTAACCCTTGAATTTACTTAATTTCAGTTCCGCAATGTATGCATATACATTGTGGAACTGCAATTGACCACCACACTAGTGTTTTAGTGTGTTCAAGGGTGTTCAACGAACATTCGTCGAACATTCGACGAACACACCTCCCATTCGACGAATCAAATCAAACTAGAACACTAGGGTGGTGGCTCAACGCTAGTTATAAATCACCAACTGAGCATCTTTCAGATCAGGCTTATTAATCATAGGGCTCCCTCCTCTCCTCGCTGGTTTAAAGCTGTGTGTTTGTTCAAATGTCCTGCTATTTTTATGCAAAAATGTAATATCAGTGTACATTCAGAAAAAAAAAACAACTGATAGCTAAGTTTCTTACAACACAATGTTTGCTAAGCTTTATATTTCTACTAATACTACAGTTTAACTTTTCTTCTGAGCTGTCACTTAAGGAGGGGAGCCCACTCTGCTAGAAACCAGAAGTAAGCAGTGTTAGGTCCCCTGCTCACCTCTCCTGGGTCTGCATCCTCTTCTCCTCTACCAGTCGGGCATCCAACATCCAGGCATGCTGTGTCTCAGAGCCATTGCTGGGTCCCCTTCCTGATTGCTGACCACCGTGCTCACACATTAGCACACTACAATAGTCGAAGTCATGAACCTAATCAACGGTGCACTAGGTGTGGTTGCACTCCTCCCTTGTGAACGTAGGGCCGGCATGGCTCAACCTGACACTCCCCTTGACCAATACCTGCCCGTCCTCCAGTATATCAAGCCCCCTCCACTGACGGGAGGTGCCTGATTATTGAGTTAGTAAGCTTCTGCTTCTCTGGCTGTTAGTCAGCCCCTCCTTGTGCTCTCCTCTGTAGACCCATTCCTGCTCTTCTTGCCTCGGGCTCTGAGCCTCGAATCCTCCTTAGCTATACCGTAGTATAGGATAACCCTACGAGTCTCCCCCCTGGTACTAGCAGCTGTGGTATTTAGTCCCACTGGGCTTGCCCCTGACAATCCCTGTATAGGGCTTTGTTAAACTAGGACCAGCTCATCCAGGGGAGTTCGGTACCACAGCCCAGTGGGTCCACTCTTGGGCGCCTTCCCCCGAAAGCGTGACAAGCAGACTGTAAGGAGACTGCATAGCTCTGAGCTGCTCAAGACACAACATCAGACTACTTTTTTAAGATAATACCTGGGATTCACAAAGCAGACCAAGATTGTATCTGAACCTTACTATATATTTTGGAAGTTCATGCTCATATTAAAAATATCTCACCATTTTACTTGTTTGGTCTTCTAAATCAATATACCATTAAACTAATGTCATTATTAGTCAATTATGGTAATAAACTAAACATTACTGTAGACAAAGAAAGGATTGTGCAACATATGATTAATTTTATGAGCAATGCCTCACTAACACCTCGGGGTCACCTCACAGTTTGAGAAACATAGGTCTAGAGCATGGGTTGGATTGCCAACTTTTCCTATCCTGCCCTTTGCACATCATTATACTTGATGTAAGATTGAATATAAACTAACATTTTACATTTCAATTCTTTATGTATTTCTATAACCGGTACTAACAATTCATATGTGAAGGGTTAAGGACAACACACTGATATAACTACAGTGAATAAGATTTTGACTGGCATTATTATTTTATTATCAATTGCAAACATATTTGAAACGTTCTAATTATCGCTCTTGGGGATGAATGCAGTTCACATAGGTTAGTTCTGCTTAGAGGTACTGCAACTGTGTGTTACAAGTTCAAAACTTCAGAGATACGAAATAAATGAGATCATTATCTTTCTTTTAATGCAGGAAAGAACTTTTGCAAATTATCATTTATAGGAAAATACAAAAAGATTAGTTCAACAGTATTTTTCTGGTGATGAACTTTCCTCCTTTGTGTACATTTCGTACTCAACCACTAATAACTTTTATTATATTTACTGACTAAGTCCATAAACAAATACATATTCCTTTTTAAAATATAATTTTATTTTTTGTTTATTTACATTAACATGGTGGAAGCCCCCAGGTAAGCATAAGTTTTACATTTTTTAAAGTAGAAACATACAGATTGAGAAGGGGTTGCACGAGTAGAGGACAACCTCTTTAACATTTTTGAATCTGGACAAGATTGTAAGAACTGGTTGTACTAAAATTTTGAGCTTGTAGAGTCTGAATTAAAGGGAACCTGTCAGGTCGTTCTACACCCCTAACCTATCACTACCTGTCCCATCTGATCCCTAACCATCCCTGTCTGCTTTAAAACTGCCCTACAAAGATTAAGAAAAATGAGTTATGAAGTCACATACAGTCTCCATTTGGAGACTGGAAAGGCGGACTCCAGGGCTCCATTCTCCCTTCCTCACTTAGTCTCTGCTGAGCATCATCGTTTGGTGTCTTGTTCCGCCTCCTATTTGGAATTACCGTCTCCTCTGATCATATGATGCCCAGCTGAAATGTCATATCCGGTCCGGTGCATTGTGGGGGCTGATCACGTGGTATGGGCCGACTTCGACGCATGCGCACTGTGCATATCAAAGCCGGCCTGTTACCCATAATCAGCGCCCTGCAATGCACCGGACCAGATATGACATTCCGACTGGGCATCATATGATTAGAGGAGATGGTAATTTCAAATAGGAGGAGGAACAAGACACCCAAAGGTGACGTCCAGCAGGGCGTGCGGAGACCAAGCGAGAGGGGAGAGTGGAGCCCTGGAGTCTGCCTTTCCAGGCTCCGAATATAGACTGTATGTGAGTTTATAACTAATTTTTCTCAATCTTTGTAGGGAAGTTTTAGAGCAGACAGGGATGGTTAGGGATCAGCTGGGAAGGTGCAGGGACAGGTAGTGGTATATTAGAGGTGTAGAACGACTTAACAGGTTCCCTTTAAGTAGGTCTCATTTTAAGATATATAGAGCTTTAAAATTTTAGCACTTCCAAAGTTAAAAGACTTTTCCCTTACTATAAAAGATTGATCCAGTGAAATCTAAGAATTAGTTTCTACTCACCAACCAGACACCACTATTCTTCTGTAGCACTTCCTAGGTTGTTTGTCTTTTTTGTTCTTCTACAGCAGTGGCCCCCAACCTTTCTTACCTTGTGAGCCACAGTCAGCTATGAGAGAGGGTCGCGAGCCACATCCAGCTCCCACACACCCTCATAGTAGTGACATCCATTTCCCCCATAACTTTATAATGACAGTAAATCATTTTCCCCAAATGTCACTATGAGTCAGTATAGCAAGATTCAGGGGTTCCTACATTACCCCCATTCAATGTTCTTGCATCAAGCGTTTCCAGCACACATTCATATCCAACTTCAAACACCTCCTTTGACAGGTAGAATCATCCTATCTCCAGTTAACTATACTCAAAAGCCACCAAAGCCAGCATATGGGTACCAAAATCTGCTCTTATGTGCAGGGCTACTGACACAATTCAACATCTGGAGACTAGCTCTTTATAACTTTTTGATGGCCTCATACTAATGTAATAAATTGACAGACAGCCATGAGCCACACATGATGGGCCCAAGAACCACAGGTTGGGGACCCTGGTCTATGTGATGGAGTGTCAGAGGATGTTATTTAGGTAAATATAGACTTTTCTTATTTTACAATCACAAAGGGCGCCAAGAAAAAAGAGTAAATAAACACTTCACGAAACAGTGCCTTGCAGTGTACTTCTTCAGTCAACATCCAGCAACCTTGATGGACTTTTCCTTTTCTTTAATTCACTGTCTTTTAGGGTATATGCACACAAACCTGAAGGCACTGCGTCTTGGATGCAGTGCATCCAGATCTGAGGGACCCATGATGAATGCAGGGAGAATTCAGCCACCCTGTGCCCATGATCTGCATTTAGTGCTGGGCAGCTTTTCCCTGCATTGATCCAATGGGGCTTGCTTTTGACTCCGCAGCAATAAATTACCTTGCTGCCTAGATGTGGAAGTGCAACAACCCACACAATAGCTGAAATAATGCTGTGGTGGGGAGAAGCAAAGGGAGCATGAGACTTCTAGCAATCCCATACACTGTGCTGGTACTGTGCAAAGCAGTGTTTTGGATGCAGTGGTAAGATGCTGCTACTCTGGATAGTGTGCATGCACCCATGCATAAAGTCATAAGAACACTGTTCTATGTATTCACATGTAAATACCTATTTCATTATGAAGCTGTCTAGAAACAGAGTTCTACTGTGTCAACCTATAACTACATGCCCTATTAACAAGACTTATTGCACAGATATTGTAATTCGCCTTTATTCTTTTGCTCCACATGCAGGAAAAAAATATATTTTTTTGCCACAACTACTAATACACAATGAAACATGGAAAATGTAGTATTCACATCACAGTGTTATATGTAATAATCCCAATAGTTTTCTCAATTTTTTATATAAGCTAACAAACTATTAGACCTATGGGATTTTTCTTTCTCCGGCTTGCTTTCGGAACCTAAGGGAAATATTTATTTTACTTTTATAAATGGTATATTTTCCCTGTAACATAGCAAATCTGCTTTTCCACTACAGATGATTGGATGTGAAATTTCCTTTAAAGTATTTTGTTGACGGTGAGCAAGAAAGGGATATTCACAAAATGGCCTGTAGGCTCAAAGTCTAGCCTCACTCTGTCAAGAATCGTTACCATTTGCTGTTTTGATCCAACCTTACACTGGGAAGATTGATTTTATTTTTAGGTCAGAGGGATGTTGTAAAGTGTGTGCGTGTGTGCATGTGTATGTCTTTGTATTTATTCATTAATAGAGAAAAAAAAATAATAAAAAAAATACAATAATAAAAAAGCCATAGGTCACAATATCAACACTACCAATTGATTAAACCTTTCTAGGAAAAATAATTATTACTCAAACTGAGGCAGAAGGAGATATAAAATTTTCTTTAAAGCCTTGGACAATTCTCCTTGGATTGCCAATATAACCTTATTATCCCCTCAAGAATAAACTCATAACTCACCTCTTATCAGTGGCTAGATGCTCACTGGCAGCTGAATGGAGAGAAGGAAAAAAAAGATAAACCTCATACTAGAGATTATCACTTTTCTCAGGTCAGTATATATCCAATATTGTGTTTAAAAGTTAGCTTTGGGATTCAGGCAAACATTGGAGGAAATCTCCCTGACCCACAATAATACATTTTACTATATTAATTAGATATATATGTTACTAATTTACCATTTACTAATACTTATAGCATTTACACATGACCAATTAATAGAAATTTTATAACGTAATATTTTTTTAAATTTCTATCTTGTTTGACACATGCCGTAAATGCACAAATTACTTGATGCCAAAGTTACATTCTAAAATGGGTTCTAAAGCCTCATGTCAACACAAAGTATAACTAAACATCTATACTTTTTTATTTTTTTGGATGATCTGTGGTAATTTTAAAACCCAGAACTAAACCTTTCTGCATAAAGTTTAAAAGACAACAGCACATGAAAAGACTTAGAAAAGTTTAGTTCTGCTTTTCAAACTCAATGCTTAGGTTGGGACTCTGGCTCAGTGGTTAGCACTGCAGTCTTGCAGCACTGGGGTCCTAGTTCAAACCCCAGAGAGACAACATTTGCAAAGAGTTTGTATGTTCCTCCTATGTTTGAATTGGTTCCCTCCAGGTTCTTCAGTGTACTCCCATGCTCCAAAGACATACTGATAGGGAATTTATATTGTAAGCCCCAATGGGACAGTACCGCAGATGTATGTAAAGCAATGAGGAATTAAAGGGGAACTCTGGGTAGATAAACATTTTTTGTTCTGTCCCTTCTCTCTTACATGATGAAGCAGAGTTGCGCACTGCAGTTTTAGGATCTATAGATCGCTTACAAATCAATAAAATTATATCTGCTCCTCAGCTCTCACCCCTCCCTTTGGAGACAGATACATTCAGCCATTCAGCCTCATGCTGCAGCAGAGTTCAGGAGGTGTGTATAGGCCATAAGTGGCTGCTGATAGACTGCAGTGGTCAAGTGGAATAACAATGTCAATCAAGAATTGGAAGACTCAATGAAAAATTGCCAAACAACGCTAGTACAAGAAGTGAAACAAAATCTCCAAGGGGTTTGTATATTCTCCCTGTATATTCTCCCTTGTACAGTTGTGGCCAAAAGTATTGACACCCCTGCAATTCTGTCAGATAATACTCTGTTTCTTCCTGAAAATGATTGCAATCACAAATTCTTTGGTATTATTATCTTCATTTAATTTGTCTTCAATGAAAAAACACAAAAGAGAATGAAGCAAGAAGCAAAACATTGATCATTTCACACAAAACTCCAAAAATGGGCCAGACAAAAGTATTGGCACCCTCAGCCTAATACTAGGTTGCACAACCTTTAGCCAAAATAACTGCAATCAACCGCTTCCGGTAACCATCAATGAGTTTCTTACAATGCTCTGCTGGAATTTTAGACCATTCTTCTTTGGCAAACTGCTCCAGGTCCCTGATATTTGAAGGGTGCCTTCTCCAAACTGCCATTTTTAGATCTCTCCACAGGTGTTCTATGGGATTCAGGTCTGGACTCATTGCTGGCCACCATAGATGTCTCCAGTGCTTTCTCTCAAACCATTTTCTAGTGCTTTTTGAAGTGTGTTTTGGGTCATTGTCCTGCTAGAAGACCCATAACCTCTGAGGGAGACCCAGCTTTCTCACACTGGGCCCCACATTATGCTGCAAAATTTGTTAGTAGTCTTCAGACTTCATAATGCCATGCACATGGTCAAGCAATCCAGTGCCAGAGGCAGCAAAGCAACCCCAAAACATCAGGGAACCTCCACCATGTTTGACTGTAGGGACCGTGTTCTTTTCTTTGAATGCCTCTTTTTTTCTCCTGTAAACGCTATGTTGATGCCTTTGCCCAAAAAGCTCTACTTTTGTCTCATCTGACCATAGAACATTCTTCCAAAACATTTTTAGGCCTTCTCAGGTAAGTTTTGGCAAACTCCAGCCTGGCTTTTTTATGTCTCGGGGTAAGAAGTGGGATCCTCCTGGGTATCCTACCATACAGTCCCTTTTTATTCAGACGCCGACGGATAGTATGGGTTGACACTGTTGTACCCTCGGACTGCAGGGCAGCTTGAACTTGTTTGGATGTTAGTCGAGGTTCTTTATCCACCATCCGCACAATCTTGTGTTGAAATCTCTCGTCAATTTTTTTTTTCCGTCTACATCTAGGGAGGTTAGCCAAAGTGTCATGGGCTTTAAACGTCTTGATGACACTGTGCATGGTAGACACAGGGACTTTTTGGTCTTTGGAGATGGACTTGTGGCATTGAGATTGCTCATGCTTCGCCACAATTTGGTTTCTCAAGTCCTCAGACAGTTCTTTGGTCTTCTTTCTTTTCTCCATGCTCAATGTGGTACACACAAGGACACAGGACAGAGGTTAAGTTAACTTTAATCCATGTCAACTGGCTGCAAGTGTGATTTAGTTATTGCCAACACCTGTTAGGTGCCACAGGTAAGTTACAGGTGCTCTTAATTACACAAATTAGAGAAGCATCACATGATTTTTCTAACAGTGCCAATACTTTTGCCCACCCCCTTTTTTATGTTTGGTGTGGAATTATATCCAATTTGGCTTTAGGACAATTCTTTTTGTGTTTTTTCATTGAAGACAAATTAAATAAAGATAATGATACCAAAGAATTTGTGATTGCAATCATTTTCAGGAAGAAACTGAGTATTATCTGACAGAATTGCAGGGGTGTCAATACTTTTGGCCACAACTGTATATTCCCTGAGGAGTATAGTAGTGGTTATCCAAGTAGTAAATAACTTTTTTAAAATGTACATGGATATTCATACTAGAATTAACTAGAATAAAGGCAAGAATTTGCTGCTATCACCCCCTACAATAAGTTAAAACTATTTTTAGTGCATACCCACCTAATATGTTCAAAACGTGTTGTAATTCTAGTGCTTGGTAAAATGCCAGATTATATTTCTGAGTGATGCCTCCTCTCCATCAACATTCGCCAGCACTATAGGTTCTAGTAGCACTTCCTTACTTTTACTTCCTTGTCAGCATTATTAAACCAGAGAAAAGAGTTTTTACTTCAGTTATTAGTCTTAATAAGTCAAAAACAACAAATGGCAATGCTTAGTGCTTAGTTTAATGGTGATGCCAAGTTGCACAATAAAATTTAAGGCTAGTTACACAATTGGTATGGTGCTGTCAACAAGGAGACAAACACTGGGGTTACAGTTCACATTGATAGGGACAGAGTAAAGTGCTGAGTACATAAAGTGCTGAGTACAGGGACAAGGATCACATTTGGTGATATTGCACTAGTACAGGTGGACACATACAATAGACAACAGTATCAAAAAGTATCTTGTTACAGATTCCACCCAATTACTTGTAACACGAGTGCTACGGACCCTCCTACCATACCTCACCCATATCAGGTATTGTTATGTGACCAATCAGTGTCTGGGTAGCGACTCCTAAGTACTAAGCATTGCCATTTGATGTCTTTGACTTATTAAGACTAATAACTGAGGTAGAAGCTCTTTTCTCTGGTTTAATATTGATTGTATGAGTGTACCTCATGATTATGCTCATAATCTCCTGGGTTCTTTGTTCTCATTTCCTAGCCAACAATGGCTGGGGTCACACATAAGCCCTGGATCTGTTATTTGCATCAGTTTTTCAACTTTAGAATTCTAAGTCCAAAAACTGATGTTGTTAACGGATCCTGGACTCAAGTGTGACTGTTCTGCTATGAATTTTTTAACAGGACCCAAAAAATGCTTCAAGCAGCATTTTTTGGGTGCAGTAAAAAAACAAATGCATTTTTTTTAACATGGGGCCCTATGGGAAGTGGACCTGTTAACAAATGGCACATATAGGCATCATCCGTTAACAGATCCGTTTTTGCTAGCATTTTTTGGCAAAAAATGGCAAAGTCCAAAAAATGCATATCTACACAGGAGGCTCAAAAAACATCCTAAAAATAATGGATCCGTTATTGGATCCATTAAAAAACAACTGACTGCCATGTGTGACCCCAGCCATCGTGCCTGCCATTGTCCAATAAATTGCACACGCAAAACTAAAATCTTGCCTTTGGCTAGGGTCACACATGCCAATCAGTTTTTTTTAATGAATCCAATAACAAATCAAACACAATAACAAATTAAAAATAACGTTTTTTTTTAGGCTGATTTTTGAGCCTCCTGAGCAGCTATGTGTTTTTTTGGACTTTGCCATTTGTTGCCAACAAATGCTAGCAAAAATGGATCCGTTAACGGATGGTGCCTTTTTTTTAACATATAAGAATCCCATAGGGTCCCATGTTAAAAAAACGGATCGCTGCACAGGAGGCTCAAAAACAGCCTAAAAAAACTGGATTTGTTATTGGATCCAGTAAAAAAAATGATTGGCATGTGTGACCCTAGCCTTTCTGTTATTTCTGTGTGCTATTTCACAGGCAATAAAGCAGGAGCAGTGAGACACAGACCCGTCCCCAGCTGTCTGTAATCTGCTTCAGTGTCTTTGCCACTTGAGTTATTTTTTCATACTTTAGCCATAGATTATATTGAGTCCAGCCTGACAACAACATATCTTTATAAGAAAGTAAAATATAATCCAATTTTTATACCTTAGGGGAGTAAAAGTGTAACTGTAGACGTATGATGATGAACACTTGAGTTTTCTTGTATTTTCTACATGCTGTGTGTAACTCCCAAGTGGCAGAAGGTTAAGAACTGATGTGCTGACAAATGTCAATACTTCTGTTATCCATCACTGACGAAGGAAACTGCAGGAGTCAGGGCTAAAAATGAATTTAAAGATATTGTTAAGGACATACTGCATGTAGGTTCTTTGGTGATTATCTGAAATATAGGGATATGCAAACATATAAAAACTGTTACTGCAACTTTTAAGATACAACAGTGTGTGAATGTTAGTATACTACTATGTTGAAGGCATTACACTGTCTAAAAAATGCTTTGCATCTTGAAGCAACTTTACAGAAGTGTCCACTAAATTAAAATAAAGTTTGATTGGCCCATGTTGTATCCAATAAAATAAAAAATGTACTCACAACCACACGGAACATGGCTCCTCATCTCTTCTTGCTGTGACCCTCACTGGACTGCGGTGCATCGCTCAAATCAATGGCCCCTGAAGCTTTCTCATTAAAACTCAGTCAATATCTTTGAAGACTGTAAGAAAAAAGCAGTATCCATGCAAATTCAAGAGCATCCATTTTGCTGGACCATAAAGGGCCATCAAAAGGTTACAAAATAAAGAAAACAATTATACCACAACTCACCCCTCTGGCCCCATGGCTTCTCACCATTACCTCTTTAGTCACATCTTTTATAACCATCATGAGTGCTGAATCCCTGTGCCTCTTCATCTTAAGCCAAGATTTCTGACGTTATGATGTGACCTAGGAACTAGTCTGTGCACATCGTGACATCATTATATTGTGACTAAATGTGCGGTAGAGTGACAGTGAGGAGTCATAAAGCCATAGCTATAGTAGATAAGGTGGATTTACGTATTTTATTATTTACATCTTATGCTAAGTAATGGCATCTGTAGAGATACTAGGGTATAACATTGGAAATTCAATTAGTGGAGAATAACTTCTCTGGAAATCAAATTTCCTGGGAAAATCTGCAAGCAACCAAATTAAATATTTTTCAGAGCCACTCATCTCTAATAATTCCTTAAGGAAGATGACAAAGACTTTAAAATTGATGGTCTACCCTTAGGATAGGTCATCAATGACTTATCAGTGGGGGTTTGACACCAAGCATACAATCTGATTGGCTGTTCCCGGCAATGGCTGGAACAACACTGTTCTGAAGATTCACAACACAGCCCTATCAATGGAGTAGTAATCCAGGCCAGGTATTTCACATTTGCCCTCAGTTGATTTGAATATTTGAAGTGGGGTGGATATGCAGTACTTAACTGAAGCCAAATACAGTTGATGGAGCATACAGCTCCACAACTGACAATTTCAAGCCTCCACTTCAAACTGCTGATCAGTAGGATTGCCAGGTGTCACACCTACTGATGAGCGAGTGTAATCATTACTATTCGTTACTCTCATGGATAGTACAGTATTCACGATACTCGTTACTCGGTGAGTATCACTGGTGCTTGTGAGCGATGTGTCAATTTTGAATGATATGACACAAATTGTCAGCTCCCTCCAGTACACAAAGGGAGTCAGCACCCCATTGAGAGCAGATGGAATGATAGTTTCTCAATGGAGGGCACCTCAGGGTGTTTTATGCATTCAAATCGCAAAAAAAGCCACCCACCTTACCTGTCCTGGAAATGCTCATTTTATGGCCGGATATGTGTGGGCAGAATCAATTATTAATTGACTAACACTGGACAAATACACGAGTATTACAAAGTACTCATTATGAGTATAGCGATTACAAATATTTCACTACTCGCCCTTCAGTAGTTACACTGTCACCTATCAGACATTGGGGACCTATCCTAAAAATAGGTTCATCAATGTTAAATTCTCAGAAAACCTCTTTAAAGGGATCCTGTCACCCCCAAAACACCTCCTAAGCTATTAAAAGCTGTCCCTAGAGCATATTAACACTTACCCTACACTCCTTTTAGCTCCTAAATGCATATAGTCAAACTGAATCTAAACGTTATAAAAGTACCTCATTACTGATGATAATGAGTGACTATGGTATTCATAGTCACTCAGCCAGGCTGCCCCTCTTCATCATATCACGCCTGAATAGGCGTGATCTTCATCATAGATTCAAATGCGCGCCTCCCCACTCTCCCATTCCGTCCGGGCTTCAGTGTGGGGGCTGTATGACTCGATTCGCGTCATTTCCGGCGCCGGGTGACGTATTTACACCCGCGCCGCTGTTAGAGCTTCAAGCCCCGTACTGCGCATGCGCATGCGCAGTGCGGGACTTGAAGCTCTAACATCGGCGCGGGTGTAAATACGTCACCCGGCGCCGGAAATGACGCGAATCGCGTCATACAGCCCCCACACTGAAGCCCGGACGGAATGGGAGAGTGGGGAGGCGTGCATTTGAATCTATGATGAAGATCACGCCTATTCAGGCGTGATATGATGAAGAGGGGCAGCCTGGCTGAGTGACTATGAATACCATAGTCACTCATTATCATCAGTAATGAGGTACTTTTATAACGTTTAGATTCAGTTTGACTATATGCATTTAGGAGCTAAAAGGAGTGTAGGGTAAGTGTTAATATGCTCTAGGGACAGCTTTTAATAGCTTAGGAGGTGTTTTGGGCATGACAGGATCCCTTTAATCCCTTTACCACCTGGCGATTTTCCATTTTCTGTTTTCATTTTTTCCTTTCCTTCTTTCAAGAGCCATAACATTTTTATTTTTTCATCAATATAGACATATAAGGGCTTGTTTTCTGCCAGATGAGTTGTACTTTCAGATGAAATCATTTATTTTACAATATAGTGAACAGAGCATCCTCATTTTTCAGGATCTGGGGCTGTGTGATGGCTTATTTTTTGGAGCTTGAGCTGACGTTTCTATGATACCATTTTTGGGTAGATGCGCTGTTTTGATCGCCTGTTATTGCATTTTATTTCAGTGTTGCGGTGACCAAAAAAATGTAATTTTGGACTTCTTGTTCCATTATACAGTTTACAGATCTGATTATTTGATTTTATATTTTGATAGCTCAGGCATTTCTGAATATGGTGATAACAAATATAGGAATTTTTTATTTTTCTTAATACTTTGATTTTGAAAGGGGTTAAAAGGGAGGTGATTTGAACTTTCACATTTTTTTCATATTTTAAAACCTTTTTATAATTTTTTCTTTGTTTTACACTGCCCATAGGGCGCCACTGTGCTGCACTGTCGGATTGCTTGTGCTATGTCTCAATGAGCGGCAGCACATCGTGACATAGTACTAATGATCACTTCTTGTGAATGCAGTCTCTTGCCAGACATCAAAAGGAAGTGAACCTTGGTAGCTTCCGGGTTCACCGCAGGACCCCAGGCTATCTAGGTACCACAAGGAGATCCTGCGATCTTATTGCGGGATCTCCAATTATGGTGGGGAATGGTGCTTCGTATCATGCTGTCAGTGAATTACAGCGAGATCCAAAGGGTTATCATTGCCAATCGAATCTCTGATCTGATTGGCATTTTTAGTTCCACATCTCAGCTGATGAGATCAGCTTGGATATGGAAGGGATGATGTGAACTGACAGTGGGAGCTCACATCAAAGGGAGGAACACGACCTAGGATAAACTGGTACATCATATGTCCTGAAGAGGTTCAATAGTTATTCTGTAAAATAACATATTATTTCTTTTTAAATTGAAAAATTATGTTAGTCGAAAATTTATAAGGTAACTCCATATGGTAGAGCCAAAGAACCTGAAGGAAAGATTAAACTCTGCAGTTCGGCCAAATGATATCTTTCCTGCCACATGTTCACATGTACTTTTGGCTTAAGCAAGTGTACATATATTTTTGAAGGAGGGAGTAAAGGCTGCTGCTATCTCCAATAATAAAAAGGATCTTTTAACAGTTTGCATTTGTCAAATCCTGTTCTACAAGGAAACAACCTATTTTTTCTATTTTTTCTCCAAAATTTATTGTCAGGGGATTGATAGGATGCCCCTGCACACATAAGTGACTGATCCTCTCTAAATTAGTGGGTTGGTCTATCTTTATGTAGTTATTAGGCAGAAGAAACAACAGGTATCTTAGGAAAAAATAAAAAAAGACTGGATATAAACATAGTTGTCAAATATATCTGGAAGGACAACTTTCTAAGGCCCCTTTCACACTAGTGTTTTTTATAAATTGCGGCAAATGGGGCAGATTTACTGCATCTGCCGCATCTGCTGCCTAATGACTGCACTTGGAGCATACTTGCGGCAAACCCCGTGGCTTGTCTATGGGGCTTGCGGCAGATGCGGCAAGTGCAGTATAGCAGCGGTTCCGAGAGTTGCGGCCACAAAAAAAAAACGTGATCCGTTTTTATTAGCAGCCATAACTGCCGCAAGTGCCGGAACTGCAGCTATACTGCACTTGCCACACCTGTCGCAAGCCCCTTAGACAATGCATGGGGCTTACCGCAAGTGTGCCGCAAGTGTACCGCAAGTGCGACCATTAGGCGGCACATGCGGCAGATGCGTTTTTTTGTCCGGATCTGCCGGATTCGGACAAAAATGCCTGTGTGAAAGAGGTCTAATAGGCTAGAAGATCCGTCACTTGTTATATTTAGGTTCAAAATGTCTATGTAATGATAGAGATAGCAGTATGAATGGATGGAATGCATGGAAGGATAGAGATAGATAGATAGATAGATAGATAGATAGATAGATAGAAAGCAAAAGATAGAATCAGCACATGAACAGAAAAATTTGGTGCAAAAAATCCTGTATGCAGTGCTCCACTGCAAAAAAAAACATCAAAAAAACAGGCAGCACTCTATACTTATTCCAAATGGAAATAAGGCCTGAGGAAAGTCTTGTGTGGACTGAAACGTTGCATCACACACCTGTGGCCGAATAAAGGGGTCCACTTGGAATAAGTATAGAGTGCTGCCTGTTTTTTTGATGTTAGATAGATTGACTTACAAAAGTATTTGGCCCCCTTTAACTTTTCAACCTTTTGCCACATTTCAGGCTTCAAACATAAAGATATAAATTCTAATTTTTTTGTGAAGAATCAACTACATTTGCCACAAGCCACCTGGGAAACACCAAACATGTGGAATAAGGTGCTCTGGTCAGATGAAACCAAAATCTAACTTTTTGGCCACAATGCATAAGGATATGTTTGGTGTCAAAGCAACACAGCTCATCACCCTCAAAACACCATACCCACTGTCAAACATGGCGGTGGCAGCATCATGGTTTGGGCCTGCTTTACTTCAGCAGGGACAGGGAAGATGGTTAAAATTGATGGGAAGATGGACGGAGCCAAATACAGGACCATTTTGGAAGAAAACCTGTTGGAGTCTGCGAAAGACCTGAGACTGGGATGGAGAATTATCTTCCAACAAGACAATGAACCCAAACATAAAGCAAAATGTACAATGGAGCGGTTCAAAAATAAACATATCCAGGTGTTAGAATGGTTAAGTCAAAGTCCAGACCTGAATCCAATGAGAATCTGTGGAAAGAGCTGAAAACTGCTGTTCACAAACACTCTCCATCCAACCTCATTGAGCTCAAACTGTTTTGCAAGGAAGAATGGGCAAGAATTTCAGTCTCTCGATGTGCAAAACTGATAGAGACAAACCCCAAGCGACTTGCAGCTATCGCAGCAAAAGGTGGCGCTACAAAGTATTAACTCAAGGGGCCGAATAATATTGCAAGCCCCACTTTTCAGTTTTTTATTTGTTAAAAAAGTTCAAAATATCCAATAAATTTCATTCCACTTCACGATTGTATCCCATTTGTTGTTGATTCTTCACAAAAAAATTTGAATTTATATCTTTATGTTTGAAGCCTGAAATGTGGCAAAAAGTTGAAAAGTTTAAGGGCCCAAATACTTTTGCAAGGCACTGTAGATGTGAAATAATAAATAAAATATAGTAACTGCTCAAAAACTTTCTGTATTAAGTGAACTAATTAAAAAGGGTTCAATCTCCTAAGGCAATAAAAGGTCATTATGAGAACTGTTTATTTTTGACATAGCCATTGATGATTTAAAAATACTTAGAAAATAATATAATCCTTAATGTAAAAGTATACAATTCTACTGAATGTCTGGTCTAATTGACTCCTGTGGTCAGTAAGGAAGATTTGCCTCTTTATGGCAGATTGGTTCATGGATTATTGTCTACTCTAACCTATGATATACCCCTTCCTCTCATTCATATCATCTCCCTTCCCTTAGTTGAACTTGATGGACACATGTCTTTTAACTGTGCTGTACTATAAAATCTATGAATGTGATCTAAAGGACTGTTGTTCTTTAGATCACATTCACAGTCTTTATAGTTTTTAAGGTAGAATGTACACTTAAGTCCATCGAGTCCCACCTATAGCCTAACATGTGGATCCAGAGAAAGGTAAAAATACCTTGGGGAAGACACTAATCACTTCATGTTAGGGAAAAAAACTCTTTTTGACTCCACATAGAGCAATTGGACTAGTCTCCTGGATCAACGTCCCATCACAATCTACTGTCCATAATTGATAATAATTTTTTCAAGAAAGACATACTTTCCTTTGTATAAAGTAATCTAAGCTAATACACTGTTCATTTCTGTACATTTGTAACTTTGCCTCTAAAATAGCATGAAGTGCACCATTCATATTTTAAAAAAACCTCAAGTTTACCCCTTAGATTAAACTGGAATTTTGTCTTTACTTTCCAGATTCAAGACCTTTGCCAGATGTAGCATTAACTGGAAAGTGCACAAGAGAATGCGATGAATATGGTCACTCCGATTCCTGTTGGATGCCAGTTCGTACATCCCCTGAAAGGAAACCGAAGAACCAGCCAAAGCTCTCCACATTTATGCCTGTTGATGAACGAGACAGTCAAGAAAAGCTGGCTAATGGTGAAGTGTCGCTTATGGGTGATCGCAACAGGAATCTACTGAACAAAAAGTTGGCATCGTATGAGACCTTCAATGCAGCTACATTCAGTAAAAGTGAAGAAGCTAATCCTGAGGATATTCCCCTTACGCAAACAGGGGAGTACAAGCCATCTCCTGTCAACACTTTAACTAGAAGAGAAGTTTATCTGTAAGCTATTTGAAGTGACAGGGTCCTTTCATACTAAACAAGAAAGAATAAAAGGCAAAACTTTACAGTCATATCAATATATCTCAGAAATTTAAGGGGGCCACCAAAGAGACAAAAGCTTTGCCTGCCACTTTTGCCTCCATATCAGGCAATTATCATGTTTGCTTGCCTATATTGTGATATGTAGAGAGCACTGTTAATACTTGCATGTGCTTTCCCTTTCATGGCTATTGTTTTCACTCATGGTTGCAAGAACTCTTTACGGCCTAATTCATAGAACAAAAACTGCAGTTGTTATTCAAATGCAGAAGCATGTAACATAGCATTCAAACTATATCTGATTGTGAGATTGTTCATCGTTAACAGCATTGTCCACTATGGTAAAGGCAACTCTGGACAGTATCCCAAATTAAATTTGATTCTAAAATAGATAGTACTTTTATTGATTTGATGCCTTCAATTTTGTTCAGGCCATTGACAGCCATATCTTTACTGTATATTTTATCTGAGAGATCACTTATTAATGTTTAACATGAAATGCTATAATTATGCACACTAAATAATTGAAGGGAATTGGTGTAAATTGTCTACTCTACACAAGGTATTTCAAATTGAGCAAAGCTTAGGATATTTTCAATTAAGATGTGAAATTATTTTACTTTATCTCATGGAAAATACATAAATGAATACATACATAAAATTAATTAAATCCAATATCCATTTAAGAAGAAGAAGAATTTTAGAAAGTTAAATTTATTTAGAAAATACTAAGAGAAAAAATATTACAAATTAAAGTAATATTTACAACATATCAGGTTTAAAAATGTTTTTTTTAACTGTAGTGATGAGACTTACCTGATACAAATTTAAGGTATGTACAATAGTCTTTTAGTCATTCTGTAGCCAAATAATTAGTTTTTATACTATGCAAATAGAGTAAATATTCTAAATTGAAAAAAGAACAAAATATTGATACAATTTGAGTAGTTCACTTTGTATAATATTTAAAAAAGCCAATATAAAGATAACACTAGTATTGTTTTCAAATATATTTGTCAGAATAGAATTAATCTATGTACCAAAATATTTAAAATTAAAAATAAATTTAGATAGTCCATAAAAAAGGAAAAGCAGCCATAATTGTTAAAATGATTCAAGCGGTCCAGTTTTAATATTACGTAATATAAATTTTTAATTCCTCAAAAGTTTCATTAGTTGGGCTCTGCGTACAATCTTCTTCATAGATGACTATAAACTATTTTTTTCACTCAATATATTGGGATTGTCTTTGGCAAGCCCTCTACATATAATTATTTGGAAATTATAGAGGAGAAAGGTTCCTCACTCATGTTGCTACTCCATGGCTTAAAGTGAGGGAAGTAGTCAGATTATGTCTTAAGTGGCCATCAGAATTGCCACTATTTAGCTCTACATTTCATTTTTTATTTCCAGTGAAATATTTGGCCAGCTGTAAATTTTCTTATATGAGGCTTTTCTTAACTAGGACTCACAACAAATACAATTACATGTAGGATAACCCATAAGACTTAAGACTCCTTGAATTCAGGAATGCTTGGAAAGTCTAATCACCCTCAACAAATAGTTGGGTTCTAAATTAAATCTTCTTGATAGATGACTATGAACTTTTTTTTCACTCAATAATATTGGGATTGTTTTATGCAAGGCCTCTTTATATGCCCTGTTAAATGATATGGATATCATAGAAGGGAAAGGTTCCTCACTCTTGTTTCAACTCAATTGGTGAAAGAGAAGGAAATAGTTAGTTTATGTCTTAAATGGCGTCAGAATTGCCACTATTCTGTACTACATTTCTTTATTTTATTACTGGTGAAATATTTGGCCAGCTATAAATTCATGGAGACCCCAGCTGATAGGAGAAGATTCTTCATAACTAGGACTCACAACACAATTACAATTAGGATAACCCATGAAGCTGAAGTCTCTTTTAATTCAGGAATGTTTGGAAAGTCTAGTCAACCTCCACGAATAGTTGGGTTCTACATTAAATCTTATTGATAGTTGACTGTTTTTACTCAATAATATAGTAATTGTCTTAGGCAAGGCCTCTTTATATTCCTTGTTAAATTATATGGAACTCATGTTTCTACTCAATGGATGAAAAGGTGGAAGTAGGCAGTTTATGTCTTAAATGGCCATCAGAATTGCCACTATTTAGCGCTACATTTTTTTTTTATTATTACTGGTGAAATATGTGGCCAGCTGTAAATTTTTCTGGAGACCCCAGCTAATGGAAGAGGGATTTTCTTAACTAGGACCCACAACAACAAGACAACAACTAAAATTATGTTTAGGATAACCAATGAGAGTCAAGACTCCTTGAATTCAGGAATGTTTGGAAAAGTCTTGTCATCCTCCACAAATATGATTTCTGAAATGCATAAACAGAGAACCCCTTTGAGACCTTCTCTAAAATTATGGAAAATAAAATCTACATTTTTGATTAGAGATTTAAATCTCAATTAAATAATAGCACACATTGAGGAAATCGGAAATTGTGATTTAATATTTAATCATACTGTATAATGAAGAACGTAAGACAATTTAGCTTAGGAAATGTAATTAGAGAAATGGATGCAAATAAAAAAAAAGGAAGCATAGCCATCGAATCTGCTTGTATCCACCTCCCTAGTAGCCTCTGACATGAATACACAAGACATAAGTTTACCTAAGAGACTGCAATTCAACAGATTTCCTGTTTTGTCACAATAATATAAGATAGTAAGACAAATAGATTGATTAGATTTAGAAAAGCACTGTACAGATAATAAAAAAAAAAACCTTCAATCTTCTGGGATGATTTTATAGATGCTGTATACTTCGATATAACCTAATATGCAAAAGTAGATTTATTTACATTATTATTTTTTTCTTACATTTTTGTATGCTACACTTCATGGGAGAATATAAAACCCAATTATTATTTATTTTCTCTTTGGGGGCCCTTTTGCCATATTTGTGCTCCTTTTTGCTAATTCATTTAGGCATGATAGTTCTAAAAACACAAACAAGTGCAAAGTTACACCAGTTCTTGTATGATAGGTATAGGAAATTGGAGACTGTTTAAGAGGTGTTGCAATGTAAATTTGTAAGTAATTGTTCAAAGAAAAACTCTTCAGAAATGCTTCTGTATAATATCTATAGAGTTTTGATGCATGTGTCTCCTGTCTGCATAGTCAATTAGTTAAACATGCTGTATGCAATTTTTTTCACTCATCTATTTTAGTTTGTTAAATAAACAATAAAATTGTAATAGATAGTCATAAATCTCAATTTTTAAGACACTAATGCAAAACATCGATGATTAGAGCATTCAATCATTCAACAATTTTTACTCATATAAGACTCAATGAGATCACCATCATTTTATGCAAAATCGTTTTCTTAGAGCTAAACTGATTAAACAAATACACCTTCTTTGTATATACACCGTAATTTTCTAGTAGAACAACAGATAAAGTAACCATCCTACTGTAACATGTTGATTAATCTATTCCCGTGGCATGATACAAAGAACAGTATTTTGAGTAATTTTAGCTTTTATTTGACTAGGTTCTGTCTGTTGCTACTCTGTATATTTAAAGGTTTTGTAGAAAATAAAAAAAAGAAATCAAAAAATCATAATGACAAAAAATACAATAAAAAGAGTGAATGCAATTTATGCAAACGTGCCTTTTCTACCTGTTCTCATTGAAAAAGAGTGGTCATCAGTCAGGTTTGGAGATTAAAGGGTGTTGGCCTCATTCATACTTCATTGAATCTTTGTTTTTGACTTTATAAAGCATCAAAGAATTTCTAAGAAAAAAATCAAAACTTGCCTTCTATACTCAGACGATGGACCAGTCTTCAAACACTTTATTTTATCAAAAACATTTGGGACTTGCATTATGGAGGTAGAGAACATTTGAATCACTACGGTGTTAATCGTGAGCTTGTTCTCCTGTCTAAAGCTGTTACATTATGGGAATTTACATGCCCGAATACGTGTTTCATTTTGGCTCATTATTTACAACTGGTTTTCTTTTATTGCTATTACATCTTGTTTGTATTGTATTCAAATTTATAACGTGCTAGAATTTAGGACCGATTGTGCATGTTTTTTACACTACATGACATTACATTACATTTCTAGATTGACGCATAAAGGCTTAAGTACTATATGTGTGTTTGTAGATATATATGTATATAAATATATCAGATCTGTAACCTCAATCATACAGTCTACTGCTTTTTCTGAATGTTATGTGGTTGTTTCCACAGGGGTTTAGGACAGGCTGGCCTGCTGCCTGATTTATCAACAAAATAGGAGCTACTCATTTTTTAAAGGGAAGGCAAAGTAGTCTAGAAATTTGTGTTTTCTTAAACTTCCCACTAGAATAGTAGAAATTACTAGTGATGATGCTTGGGTGCTCGGTATTCATAACAAGCAGTTGGATTCTCGGATGGGCGCGACTTGAGTACCCAAGTACAATGGAAGTAAATAGAGAACATGCACATTTTTGCCTGAAATCTTCAGGAAAAATTATTGAGTTCCCCATTGACTTCCATTATCTTGGTTGGAAACAGAGCAGGTCAAAACCCCCCATGCTGATCAGTAGTCGGACTGCACCTGGAATAGCCAGTGTAGAGCAGCCGGGACAACACAGCAAAACACAGACTTTAGCCGGATATGGTGGCGCGCACCTGTAATCCCAGCCACTGGGAGGCTGAGGCTGGTGGATTGCTTGAGTCCAGGAGTTCTGGGCTGCTCTGTGCTATGTTGATCAGAAGTCCACACTAAGTTCAGCATCAATATGGTGACTCTGGGGGATCTTGGAATTCCATTATCTTGGGTACTCGAGTTGCACCCATCGAGAATCCAACTGCTCCTTACAAGAGCATGGTTGTGTTGGCTCAGCACTAGAAATGACCAAACAAAATTAAATTAGAACTATATCAGTAAAAACAGACATATTCATATTCTCTTGAAGGTGTTGTATCCTACTTTATAACTTATACTTAATTGGCTCAAAGCTCTTTAAGAAAAAAAACCTGTATTCACCTCTGTACCTCTGCATTTTATATCTGTTTCCTGCTAGTCATCAATATATGACAGCTGCTGATTAACTGCAGCTGGCATGTAATGCCCCCAGATTGATGAAATGCAGTAGGAGTGTCGAGGAAGCGCACCGACAGTCATTGAGATAAGTATAGCTTTGCTTATTGAGTATAAGTTGTAGACAATGGGACAACTCATAAATGTAATGTCCACTCTTGGAAAGCCATAATCATGTGAGTCCTAATGCATTCTTCATTCTTAATATATTATAAAGAAATCTGTCACCAGATTTATTCTCTTACCTAAGAGCAGCATAAACTGGTGCCAAATACCTGAATTCATCTTTAGGTCATTTACCAATGTCTTGCTTTAGTTTTTATAAAATTCTTCTTTATCGACAACAGAGGGAGCTGAATTCTTGAGACTTATCCATCATGTGCACTCCTGATTCATCACCATCACTTGCTGTGGTAGCTTTTTTGATATTGACAGTGTTGAGTTGTTGAGTTAAAACATCAATCAGCAGTGGGGGAACGAAGAAGACCAACACTTATGAATACCAGAATTAAGTGCTGGAATCCCCCTTTGGGTAGCCTATAAAGTAAGATTTTATATCATCTACTGCAAGACACCCAATAGGTAATCCTAAATTGGTTGCATAGTCTCTGTCACTACTTTATGCTGTACTCAGATTGGACTACATAATCCTAGTGATAGGTGTCTTTTATTAGATGTTTTTACTCAATTTTTCTGAAACAAAGCACTAAACTTGGAGCATAGAGAAAGACTTGAAGGAACATATTTTAACAGGTTGCAACCATCACTTGGGAGAATTTACGATGTTTCTGCAAACTATTGACACGTCAAACTCAATATAAGTTTCTAAGCTTCCGCTAATGGAGGCTGAAGTACCCAGAACTTTATTACTTAACTTCATGTCTACTCATGAGTTTTAGAGCCCAAGCTGCTACACAGATAATGAAATTAATCAGCACAAATATTGGACCTTAAAATGACATGGTGTTAAAATATGGACGTTCTCTTTAAGTGCTAAGAAATGCTATTTCAACATGATTTTACGATTAATAAATCATTTCAATGGGATATAAAATGATTGAAGTAGAACATCATAAAGGAATCATGTTTCTGTGAGTAGGAATAAGCAAGAAGCTTCATCATATTAACCTATGTCTGGGATAAACTTTTAGTTGCTGTGAATCTTACTTAAAAGTTAAAGAAAAAAAATTGGATTTTTAAAAAAGAATTTAAAATGATTTCATCTGTTTGTAATATTTATCATTGACTATTGTTCTGTAACATGGATGTCGATAGTGAACAGAAGAAGAATTTATCATCATTTATGGGTCACTATGCACGCAGCTATGCTAAACAAGCAAAATGTATTCAACGCTAGTCCACTTCTATTTATGAACAATTTTACATAATTTAATTTGCTTTTGTACAGTTTTCTGTATATAAATTGCTTGCCGTTATTATTTTTGGTCTTTGCAGATTAAAATATAATATGTTAAAAAATTGTCTTTTTTTTGCATTTTGTTTTTTATATTAATAGTAAATGTCAGGTTAAAATGAAATCTTATTTTTATTTTGATGCAAAAAAATGAAAATTCGGACAATAAATAAAGTGCTAAATCGTATTTTCTGGATTATACGGCGCATCGTTTTCCTGTAATATTTGGGGAAAATAGAGATGTATTTTACAATTCAGATAAAGCTTACTGAAGTGACACAGCATAGGTGCAGTGGAGTCGCAGGAGTGAGAGTTGGCAATGCTGCGGGCACGGGACTCAGAGGAGGAGGTATCTAGGTGGCAAAAAGTGGGCACCATTGATCTGCTCATGGTGGATGCAGTGGACTACAGGAAAATGGTGTGGAAGAGGTGCATGCACAGATTAAGATCTGAGCTCTCCTAGATCTGAATCTGCACAGGCACTGCCTCCATAGCCATTTTCTTGCAGACTATCACATCAACTGCCAGCAGATCAATGGTGCCCGCAGCCTCTCCTCTTAAGCCATGAGCCCGCAGCATGGCCAACCTACCCTCTTGAGCTGCTCCACTGCCATCGCACCGTCCTGGAAACCTACACTCGAAATATAAGATAGACCCCCAATTGAACATTAAATATTTTTCTTTCTTTTTCCTTCTCTAAAATATGGGGCACGTCTTATTACCCAGCGTGTCTTAAAATCCATAAAATACAGTAAGTAAAATACAAAGGATAATGAAACATTGCACTGTCCAGTTGTAGAATTTTAGCAAAATATTCTACATTTCTTATACATTTCCTGGCTTTAAAGGTGTAAATAAAGCATCAGTAATGGAACCACTTTTATTAAGATGTAAAGAAGTGACCTTTAATGCTGTATGTTTAAATTTAACCAAATGGAAGAAAATGAGCTGAAAAGACCCTGACACCTGTTTATATATGCGATATCTAATGCAAGCATGTTTAATGTTCTACTTAGCATGAAAGCTTTTCTATTTTTCATAATCATTTTACTTTAGTTTAGTTTT